>CAJQZP010001706.1:0-412500 GCA_907164705.1 Parnassius apollo
ATCCATCGACTTCATGCGTATCTTACCAGGTCACCACTACATTTAGTAAGGCGTAGCCCTACACTTTGCATACCGGTACGAAGCTGCCACTCGAGAACTTTCACTCCATCGACTGTCGGCACTTCGAACTATTTGCCTGGCCCATTGCTACTTCAGCTTACTGATAGGTTGGACTATATCGGTCACTTTGGTTCTAATGCCAAACAAACAAACAAAAACCAATATTACATCTCCGTAATATATGGGGGAGGCCTATGTTCAGAAATGGGTTTTTGATAGGCTGTTACAGAACTTAGCTCTGGAACTACCTCGGCTTCATATATAAATGTCATCAAACTAATAGAATCTTATTCTTCATACTCCATAATACATCAAAATAATAATATTCTTGTTTTCTGACCCACTTTTAAATTATATATGGATTTAATTTTGAGACATACGAGGTGCATGCTCGCACAATGCTAAATGAATTCCTTGAAACCGAGCGGGGTACAATGAACGTCATATTTCGAGAATTCCGACATTCTGTTATGCATAACAAAAGAGCGCTATTGCCTACTTTAGTAGAACGTGTAGAAATTTAAGAAAAGACATATTTTCTTTCCTTAAATTGTAAGTAAATCAAATAATGTACTGTAGTGCCGTTCAGTGGAAGCTTGAGAGAATCTCTTACCCCACATCATG
The DNA here is from genome assembly GCA_907164705.1 of Parnassius apollo. Taxonomy (NCBI): domain Eukaryota; kingdom Metazoa; phylum Arthropoda; class Insecta; order Lepidoptera; family Papilionidae; genus Parnassius; species Parnassius apollo. The sequence goes on from CAJQZP010001706.1 coordinate 685, forward strand.
TCACGACACAAAACAATGAAACAGGAGATGGGCAGCAGTATCACAGATTAAAGACTTAACGGTTGTGAAGCGACGTTTACGCTAGGGATTGTCACGAACATGTGAATGTAAAAATTTTGAATATTACAATATTCATTATCATTTATAAACATTACGAGTATATACATACTTATAAGTTCAAAACATTTATTTAATAAGATCTTTTCTATTACTACAAGAAAAATAGATTCACATGTCTTGCACTGCCAAATATTTTAGTGGCACTTTCTTTTTGTAGATGTTATCAGTTTTCGATCGTTAAATTTAATTATCTAAAGTATATTGCATTCAGATAAACAATTTTATCAAAAAAAAAACGAGGGGCAACATAAGCATGACCGTCATTTTTATTCAATTTTACTTATTAACTCATATAACGATTATGGTAATTCACAGTCATAGATATTTTACTTCTCAAAAACGGCAATTAAAATGAGTTAAATAAGTACTATATAACACACACTCGCGTCAACCGCATGTATTGTACATCAAACTTATTGAAGTGCGCTGACACAAGGTCGCGCCACCCCCTTCCCCGCAATGCGTCCACCGTTGCTCTGCACAAATACATTCGTTTCCCAACAGTTAGACTATGACAGTATCTTTCTGATACCAATTAAAGTACTACAAAAATCTTTCTGTTAGTGAACACTAGTGTAGACGTGAATTATAAGCAGAGGGACTCGAATAAGTCCGCTTTTAGGTGTAGGCCCTCGGCATATGATCAGTGATGGATTTTTGATAGATTGTAACGGTGCTGGTGTTTAGTACAATACAGTATGTATTATTTCATCAGTTTTATTATATTACGAACTCCTCTACTGCGAAGCATGGTGACGCTTACCGATCGCGTTTTTATTATATCTATGAAGTGCTCCATAACATATTGGTATAATAGGTACGTGAAACGCTTTTACTGTTCATGAGAAATTACTAATTAGAGATTTATAGCTCAATTTATATTTCAAGGTATTAAACAAAATTAGTCTGCTTCAGCACGAACTTTCTTATTGAGGCTTAGTAAGCTCTCATAAAACACTGTAATTAACGTGAATAATGAAATAAGTAAATAATAAACTGTTCGTCTTATTCGAATTTTATACATTATTTGTTAATTTAAACCAAACCATGTGGCTAACACAATTCATTCCAAAACGTAAACACTTAATCTTAAGATAAATTTAATATAATACAACTTCATGCAAATTAAAATAATAAATTGTGTTTACAAAATTATAAGTTCTACCTTACTTATAATTTTGTATATTTGTATGCAGATTTAACTTGAGTATTTTTTTATATAATAACAAACAAACTCGTACACAATCCAAGCGACGGTAAGAGGATGCTGTAGCCCATGGACATTTACATTTATCCTCAATTAAAAAATCCTCAATCAAAATGCAGCTGCGTTATCAGCTCTGAGGACTAAGATAGAGTGCCTCGTTTCCAGTAAAAAGGGTCTCCGGTTCTCTTTGCGAAACACAGCAGCATAAAGCTGATATTTTGTGCTGGAATTCTGGGAGAGCGTGGTATTTCCCCGGCCGAAGCGACGCATTTGTGCTACAACCATTACATATCTGCGGCGTGGCTCTACCACGTAAAAAAAGTAAAAGCTGCTCTGTTCTGTAAAAGCGTTAATTTTAAACCGTTCGCTTACGGTTCGATTTTTCAATCTTCATATAAATTATATACATAGAATGAGATATAACATAAACAAATTATAAATTATAGTTTATTTAATAAAATAGTCCAGTTGTTTCATTTATATAGTCGGGTTATAATTACTTTCGTGGATAACTTTTATCTAAAGATTGAAAAATGGAACACTAAGATTTCTATCGAATTAACTAGAGTATTTCTGGAAAACCATTGACCTAAATATCTAGAAACTGACTGAGTGTAACTCGTTGTTAAACAAATGAGGCGAGGTCGGTATTCAAATAGGAGGCAAATTATGCTTGCAAGTAATGCAGTATCGGAGTGAACTGAGACTGAAACGTTCGTCGTGATTTAAAAGAAGTGGACTGTTTCAAGTTAACTATTTTTTTATTAAAAACGTTACCTCCACGTTAGGATTTTCTCCTGTATCGTGGATGTTTAGTTTACAAAAATAAATTTCACAAGGACAAACATCCAGACTCGGAACATTTACTTTTAACCATAAAAATACTTGATTAGTGCAGGATTCGAACCCGCGGCCCCTAGCGCTGTCACTCATTGCTAAACCACTGCGCCTCAGAGCCGTCAAAACATAAAGCGAATATATAGCGACTTAATATAATTTTTACTTTTAAACTTATTGTTAACAATAAATTATTTTAGACGTGGTAGTGGATGAGTATATGACATTATTTATTCGTTTTAAGCAAATAATTTTGTTACAACACCTAATAAAATCCACGGCAAGTCAATTACGTGTTTAGAGATACGATTTTATAAAATACATAATTAGATCGCCCAATCGTTGTGATAATAGGTCAAGGAAAATTACTTAAATACCAATTAAGAAACTGTGATAGACTTAGTAATAATTATATTCGCAGAAGTACCAGTGTAGCCGCCAAAGCGCCCAAAGCGTTAGTAAGCTAAAGTGGCAATGGATCGCCATACTGCTCGGAGAACCGACAAACGACGAGGGAGAAAGGTTTTCAAAAGGCAGCGTTGTACCGATAAATGAAGCATAGGCTGGCGTGTTTTTTATAGAATGTGATTGACAAATGACACACAGTCTATACGATGGTAAGTGGATGCTGCGACCCACAGCCATACTACATTTATCTTCGTAACCGGTTCTCTACACTCATCATACGATACAAAGCAGCATTAAGCTGCTTTTTTACGCCGGTATTCTATAAAAGCGTAGTCCCACCCCGTTTAAGCCACCCATTTGTGCTACAACTACAATATAACTGCAGCATGTGTCTTCCACGTAAAAGATGCAACAAGTCGACGGAAGACAAGAAGAAGTCAAATTAAATTGTTTCGAAGCTATCATCATTCATTAACGAGATACGCATAAGGATAAGCCATTATTATACGAATGTAAATATGCAGACATCCTCAAAAACCATACAATCTATTGCCAATTTTAAATTATACATTTAACAAAAAATGTACGAAAAGAGTTATTTATAATATACATGAATACATGTTTGATAATTAGTTGAGGCAAACAAGCCGGGAGAGGCAGCAGAGTTTCCTAATACAAACAGAATCAGAAACTTTCTCATTCAATATATACTATAAATAATACTTATTGAAAGGAATTATTAATTATTCAGTAACTGTAGCCTAATGGCAGGGTACCGATCACGAACTCAAAAGGCCGTAGGTTAAAGTCCACTATTCGCCTACTGTACTGAACCACCTCTAAAACATACATTTTAAGCTTGTCAGAAGTGGTTAAAGTAAATGTTAGTAATTTTAATAGCATTGCTAGTAAATTAATTTGCAACCTTCCGCTAACTAAATACAATGATGTGTCTTACCTGGATTGAAGAGCACCTCCCGCCCTCCCTCAATTGCCTGCACTAACTCCGTCAACACTAGTCCCAGCACCACTACTCTTAACACCACTACTCCCGGCACCACTACTTCCAACACCACTATTCCAGGTAAGACACACATACCATCGACAATAATACGACACGTGTTTCGCCTCTACACTAGGCATCCTCAGGTGATGTAGACTATACGGCGACTGACCGCTACGTCACTTGTTATTGCATTTCTAGTATTTTTAATCGAAAAAAGTCACTCTTTTCTTTAATTAAAATTGATTCGTAAAAAAATTTTCTATATGGGATCACTTTTTTTAACAGCTTACAATCATGTTTGTTACACAACTAATCAACACAAAAGAAAATTAAAAATAACTTGATAATACTATTATCTCATCTGTACCCAAAAAATAGAAAATTGCGGTTGCTAACCCGCCTGCCAAGTCTGACAACTGTTGCAATATTCCCCTATGAGCCAATCTATGGAGGAGGCCCGTTTTCAGCAGCAAACATTTAACTGGCAGTTTCGGTAATAACCTATGAATGAAGTGATCGCTTCCAAGCTGTTTCTTAAATAATCTTTATAAGTATTTGTATCAGTGTTATTATTGTATAATTTTACAGTGGAAAAAAATCTGCTGGTTTTTTTGCTGATAAACCACACGTAAAAAATAAAATAATTACTATTTTTTATACGTGGTAGAGCCATGCTACAGTTATATTAGTGGTATTGTTGTAGCACGAATGGGTTGGCTCGACTGGGGAAGGACCACGCTCTCACATAATATCAGCGTAAAATAGTAGCTTAATGTTGCTAAGTTTCGTATGGTGAGTGTAGAGAACTGGAGACCCTTTTCACTGGAAACGAGACTAGATTCTAAATAAAAAATAAAAATATAAATTCTTTGCAACTTCTTATGGTTACATGCAATCAAACATCATTTATATTTTAGCGGAAAGTTGCAAAGAAATTTATATTTTTATTTTTTTGATTACTCCATCTTAGTTCTTACGGGTGACAACGCATCTGCATTTTGATTAGCAATCGAGGATAGATGTAGATGTCTATGAGCCGCAGTAACCACTTACCATCAGGTGGACTGTGTGCTCGTTTGTCACCCTATCCTATAAAAAAATACTCGAGTTAATTTATTTTGTAAATTTAAAAAAACTTGAAATCTTGATTGACTAAGTAAATTATTCTATTCTATTTTATTCCAAATATAGAAATAGTATTATCTAATTTCGATACTCAAATATCAGCCGACTGTAAAGTTCGAATGAGAAGTTATTAAATAAAACAAAACATAAACAACTGAAAAGTTTAAACGTAAATAAAACAAAATATAAATAATCCGAAAAATATAAACTTTTGTATTTCTTTCATAAATTTCGCTAAATTTTTATTAAGCTATTGCATAGCTTCTATCGCGGGCCTTGAGCGCGGGGACCGAACCCAGAAATTCGGTAACGAAAAAAAACCTCACCCCACTATGTGCGTAACCACTAATGTCGCCTCTACACGTTGCCAAAACAGTGGCGAATGTAGTGGCGAATATATTGGCCGAGAGTTGGTGACGGCGTTCACACGTTGGAAGGTCGTTCAGTTTACTTCGGTTCGGGCCAATGTGCGGACGAATTTATTTTATTTTAGACGACGGCTCCGTGGCGCAGTGACTTAGCAATGAGTCAAATGCCGCGGGTTTGAATCTCGCACGGAACAAGTATTTGTATATCCTACAAATAATTGTTGGTAAGTGGTTACTGTGGCCCACAGACATCTACATCTATCCTCGATTACGAATCAAAATGCAGATGCGTTGTCACCCGTGAGGACTAAGAAGAAATGCCTCGTTTCCTTTAAAAAGGGTCTCTGGTTCTCTCCGCTCACTATACGAAACACAGCATCATTAAGCTACTATCTTACGCCGATATTCTGTGAGAGCGTGGTCTTTCCCGGTTGAGCCGACCCATTCGTACTACAACTATATTTCTAATATAACTGCATGGTTCTACCCATAAACGACGTGGGTGTTTTTTTTTTTCATTTTAAAATTGTTCTCTTAATAATCTGATTGTAAATAAATGTTCGTTATTTTTTTTTTTGATAAATAGCTTATCGACTAAAACAAATGTTTAAAAATAATTAAATCGCGCTAATTAAAGTAGTAGGAATGTTTAAAGTTGAAATTGGCACTAAAAGGCTGGTAATTGGGGCATCCACCCTACAAAGCTTGAATATAAAATTGAAATCAGATGCGTGTAATCACTCCGGGAGCATGTAGCAAACTAAACGCGCGGCAAACGTGTGGATGCGGCAACCAAACTCTGCCAACAATCCTTTGATCTTTTGTAAAAACCGACACCACACGGATCTCGCGCCAACTTGTGGGCCATCGTTCCAATACATACCAATGAAGCCCAAACACCCCGTCTACACGTTGGCCAATGCTATTGGCCACTACATTCGCCACTGTGTTGGCTAACGTGTAGAGGCGCCGTAACGTCGTTTCAGTTCGACAGACTTCGGCACTCGGCAGAGTTCGGCACGGTGTTTGTGTGCGTGCGACTAGACGTATGCGTGTACACTAGCTGCTAACTCAATGATAAAAATTCCTGAATAACCTACATGTATTTTAAGATATTAAAAATATTTTAAACAATATTAACTTCTCATTTATTCAATAAGAGAAAAAAAATTGTTTTCTTATCGGTCACCACGCTCAAAAAGTGTAACTTGATTTAATATCAAAGACTTAACTGCATAAATAAAATAAATAAATAATTATAATTGCATAAGTTGATAAAAAATGCTACGCAATAGCTTTACCGCGGCAGTCACCGAGTGCCACACGTATTTTTTTATTCTTGAGAAAACACCGTACTTAATTTTTTTTTAATTTGTTTTAAATTTATTCAATTTGTTAGATATCTCTTATTTCGTATTGTAAGCTTGATTTGCATTAGTTTGTTTTCTCTTTATTGTTTACAATAAGAGTTTTTTAAGAGTTATTTGTTTTTATTGTTGCGCGCCTAAGTTGACGTAATGTACCCGGCACTAACGCCATCTGGTGTCGGGGACGAGAGCGAGAGGAGCTTTCCAGAAAATGACATCACTAATCTTTCAACCGACAGCGCCATCTAGTATCGAAACGAAGAACTAAGTTTCTAGAAGCCAGACACTCGAACTTTCGGCGCCTTGTCGATTGGCGCGCGTTCTTGAGATGTGTATTTAAAGGCGCTGCAAGATGCGATCGAGAAAGTATTGAATTTGGCGAGACAAGCGAAGCTTCGGAGCGAAATAAAGTGAATCAGTGTGGTTAATTATTAGTGTTTTAAGTTATAATTAGTGCAAAGTGAATTAAAGTGTAAATTTTGGTAATTCAATCGGCTGTTTTTATTGTCACGAACCTCAAGCTCGTAACAATTGGTGTCGTAAGTCGGATAAAATCATCCCGAATTTACCTGAGGACGAAATGCAGGGTGTCCGTACCCGAAGTCAACGTCAGCAGGAGACGGACCAGAGACGATTTGGTGGTGTAACGCCGCAGATGTCTGAGGGCCAGCCGCCGGCCACGGAAGCCGGCCCGTCAGCAGCTCCTACGTCTGTGGCACCTGACTTAGGTACTCTAATGGTGATTCTGCAGCAGCTGCAGCGCGGACAGTAGGAACAGGCCCGCCGATTGGAAGAGCAGCTGCGGAGCGGACAGGAGGAACAGGCCCGCCGGCAGGAGGAACAGGCCCGTCGGTTAGAAGAGCAACTCCAACGCGATAAGGAAGAGCAGATGCTTCTCATGAAGGTAGCGTGACCTTCGGAAAAGGGATACGGGAGGTAAAGGATAAGGTTGCTCAACATGACAACCGCCTGTCGGAAGCTGAAATCCGAATCGACCAAGTAAACAATCGGGTTGACAACGTAATTGCTGACGTGAAGAAGACGCTGGACGACCTCAAACTTGGGGATGGAACATCAGCTCCCGTAGTAGCTACAACACCTTCGCTACGTGGATTCAAAGTGCCGCCGTTCGACGGGACTTCTTCCTGGTCGGCCTACAAAATCCAGTTCAAGGCCGTCATGGAGGCGAACGGCTGGAATAAAAGCCAAGCCATGACTGCACTCACCCTAGGCCTGCGCGACCAATCCTTAACTGTGTTGGAAGCTCTCGGTAAGAAAGTGACCTACGAGCAGCTCCTTGAGGCATTGGAGGCGAGATATGGCGACGCTCACCTGGAACACGTCTTTAGCGCGCAGCTTAAATATAGCGTGCAACGCAGCAACGAAAACCAGCAGCAGTGGGCCTTGAGGTAGAGAAATTAGTTCGAAAAGCATACCAGTCTGTAGCTGCGCTCGTTGAAGGGAACCTGGTTCAGACATTCATCGACGGCATCCGCGACCTCGAAGACAGAGCTGCTGTGAGGTTCGGGCACCACGAGATGCTTATGGACGCCTTGGCCCATGCACTGGAGGTGGAAGCCGTGCAGCAGGATCTTCGCTCCCATCGCGTCAGGGAGGTTGCAGCAGCTGCGGTTCGCGACCGCAATAAAGGATACAGCCCAAGGTGCTATGGCTGTGGGGAAAGGGGCCATCTTCGATCCAGCTGCCCTAAGCGAACCCTAGAAAGGAAAGGTGAACGATCTCAGAAGGGAAGTGTGGCTAACATCACCGCCCAGCAGCAGCCGGGATACGACTTTACTATCAGACGTCGCAGCGGGAAATCTCATGGCAACGCAGATGCATTGTCAAGAAGACCTTGTCCTGAAGATTGGAAACATTGTACTAGGCAAGAGAGTAAGAGAAGTGGTATCCCTGAGGATGCTCAGGACAGACCACCTTAGCAACGAGTGGAACGACAGCCTACGACATGCACAGCAGGAAGATCCGGACATCAATTCCGATTCTGGGATGGATGAAGGCCCGTGCTACCAAGCCTAAGTGGAGGGACGTCTCAGCGATGAGTTCAACCACGAAAAGCTATTGGGCCCAATGGGACAGCTTGCTACTTCAAGATGGAGTCCTGTGCCGTAAATGGGACAATGGTCGAGTAGACAACTATCGTTTGCAAATGGTTGTCCCTAAAGCTAAAGTGCCGAATGTTCTACAGCTGTGCCATAATGGTCGTTCAAGAGTCCATCTGGGAGTTAAACGAACTCTACTGAAGGTCCGAGAACAGTTTTACCGGGTCCATTATCGTGACGATGTCGAGAATTGGTGTCGTACATGTACAAGTTGTGCGGCTGTGAGGGGACCTCAGACACGTACTAGAGGAGCATCGAAATTGTACAATGTTGGTGCACCATGGGATACGACAGCCCTTGACATTGCGGAGCCGTTACAGAAAGGCGCAAGAGGGACTCCTTTTTTTTGCGGATGGAAAATCATCTAATGACGCCTTTCGATCTGGGTGGAGCGTAAGGGAGTGTCAGAATTTTACTGACTAAAAACCATCCGTGTTCCTTCAGTGCCCTTACGTTCCGGAGCCGCGATATCTCTTTCGAACAGCCCGCAGCCCCGGCAGGCGTCGGCCCTTGCGGGCCCCTTCACGCTGCTGACAGCTCTTTGAGGCGCGCGTGGAATAAAACGCGCCGTCGACACGGCCTGTCGTCGTTAGACGGACGGACGGCGAGCTACCCATTGCTCGCCGTCCACAGGCCCGCGCCTACGGTGGCCGGGGGCCACGACGTAGCCCCCGACGCCCGGGGCGTCTCCCGCGGCGGCCGGAGAGGAAAGCTGCTGCTCTCTCCTTCTCCCGCTCCGCCACCTCCTTCGCTAGCATCACTGCTTCGCAGAAGGTGGTGACGGCATCCCATTCCGTCTCGCTCCGGACCATGGCTTCGACAAGGGCCGGACGCGAGAGGTCGCCGCCGCCTATCGCCGCTACGAGGACACGGCGGTGCTCCGCCCAAGCAAGGCACACCTCCACGGTGTGTTCCACCGTGTCCTCCGGTCCATCCTCGCAGTGTGAGCACCCGGGCGTTTCCTCCTGCCCGATTCGGTGCAGGAACCTCCCGAACACACCGTGTCCGGTGAGGACCTGCGTCAGGTGGAAGGTGAGGATGCCGTGGCGTCTCTCAAGCCACTCCTCAAAGAGGGGTCTTATCGCCGCTATAGTGGCGTGCCCAGCACGGGGTTGCGACAGTCGCTCTCTCCATGTAGCCATGAGATCGTGCCGGAAGTCTGTCCGCTGCGCGACAACTTGCCGCGGCAGCTGGGTTTCCCCCCGGCATAGTGCCTCCGCGCGCCATTTGTGCAGGCGCGCGAGGACTATCGCCTCCAGATCCCATGGCGGCAATCCGGCAAGGAGGCTCTCCGCCTCGCGGGAAATCGTGCGGTAGCCGCGAACCATTTTCACGGCAACCACCCTTTGGGGCGCGTTCAGGTGGTGGACGACAAGCCGCGCCAAACCACGCGCCCACACCGGGGCCCCGTAAAGGGCCATGGACCGCACGATCCCCGCGTAGAGCCTCCGGCAGGAGGCGTTTGGCCCCCCAGGTTCGGCAGGAGCCGCCTGAAGGCAGCCCCGGTCTAGTCCAGTTTGGGAGCCAAACGTCGGAAGTGCTCAACGAAGTTCCATCGGCCGTCGAGGGCGAGTCCTAGGTACTTTAGCGTCGACTAGACGCCGATGGATACCCCTCCTACCATCACTGAGGATCCCGGTGGTGGCCTGTTCCGAGGACCATGGAAGTGCATGGCCACGGACTTGTGCAGAGCCACCTCGAGACCCAGTTGCCGAATCCTCTCAACGACTATCGCAACCCCGCGTGTCATAGTTTCCGCCGCCGCCTCATACGACCCCCCCTTGTGCCAGTACCAGCGTGTCGTCAGCGTAGCAAACTACGCTGACGCCGGTAGGGAGATCGGCGCGCAGCACCCAGTCGTAACCGATGTTCCACAGAGGTGGCCCCAGAACCGAACCCTGTGGGACACCGCACGACATCTCTCGCCGGTTCCACTCACCGTTGCGACCGGGGTAGATGACGGCCCTGTCCGTCAGATAATCCCCGACAATACGACGAAGATAGGTCGGCACCCGGTGATACTGATACTGATGATACTATGCAGATATACAAGATATACAGATGATACTAGATACTAATGCAGCTCCAGGGCATGGAGTTGAAGGCGTTGGCGATGTCGAGAGACACCGCCAAGACAACCCCCCTCTGGCCACTGCATCCCCCGTCGTAAGGGCTCTCACGTGCATGATGGCGTCCACCGTAGAGCACCTCTTGCGGAAACCAAACTGGTGTTCCGCAAGATCCGGCCCCGTCCCCGCAAGGTGCTCGGCGAGGCGGTTTGCAATGACTCTTTCAAAGAGCTTGCCCACCTCGTCGAGCAGCACCACAAGAGGGACTCCTAAGATCGTCCATGTGGATCGCCTGGCGCGTTATTATGGGGCCGATAATGCTCGGGACGAGCATGTCTTAGGAGGGGGCAGTGTTGCGCGCCTAAGTTGACGTCATGTACCCGCGCGCGTGACGTCATGTATAGCGCCATCTAGTGTCGGGGACGAGAGCGAGGGGGAGCTTTCCAGAAAATGACATCACTAATCTTTCAACCAACAGCGCCATCTAGTATCGAAACGAAGAACTAAGTTTCTAGAAGCCCGACACTCGAACTTTCGGCGCCTTGTCGATTGGCGCGCGTATTTACTTGAATATTCTGGATGTTTCGGTGATAATGTGTATTTAAAGGCGCTGCAAGATGCGATCGAGGAAGTATTGAATTTGGCGAGACAAGCGAAGCTTCGGAGCGAAATAAAGTGAATCAGTGTGGTTAATCATTAGTGTTTTAAGTTTTAATTAGTATAAAGTGAATTAAAGTGTAAATTTTGGTGATTCAATCGACTGTTTTTATTGTCACGAACCTCAAGCTCGTAACATTATTAATATCATGAATAGGTTGGCTTGACTTGTTCACTCTCTCCCATTTTACATTACGAGCATAAAATAGCAACTTAGTGCCGCTGTATTCCTTATAATGAGTGTAGAGAACCGGGGAATCTTTTTAGTGGCAATGAGGTATTCTTTCCCAGTCCTCAGGGAAAACAAAGCAATTCGACTCGTAATAGATGATATTTGTAGTATCTATGGGCCATAGAAATATCTACTTATGCTGTGGACTACGTGCTAGTTTGTCATCCTCATTCTAAAAATGGGAAAAGAAGACACGATAGACGGCGGAGTATTTCTTTGACGATAGATGTAAAATGCCCAGATAGGTGACTGCCACCTGGCACTGGATCTGGCACTGCGATCAATAGTCTCAAGCCAAGTATTAGCACTACCCCATTGTGTATTCTCTTACAGCACTACAAGACGTATGAGCTTGCATAATTGCTATAAATAATTTTATTGATGCTAAGACTGATCAACGGATTGGCAATTTATCACCACACTTTGATCGCAATGCCAGATCCAGTGCCAGGTGCCAGTCACCGATATGTGTATTACTTTGGAGCGTATAATATGGTTTATAACTTTAATTTTATTAAATACCTTATTTATTACTCGGCACATGAGGATACACTTTGGTATTCACAGTTTAATGGGTAATCATCCAGTTAATTTAACCTATCACTCACTGCGCCCGCCGTTACAAAAAACAGCTTTGAGGCGTCCGTCGTCACCTCAGCTGGCGGCAATTGTTTTAAATATTTATGTTTCCCGCCACCTATCATTTATGTTTGAAGAGGTTTTAGTTACAGTTATTTAAAGCCGATAAGATTTTCGATAAGTAGAAATAATAAGCATAACATATAAATGTTTATTTTATTTTGTACAGCTCTTTGTTTCTAACGGATCTTGATAAAGTGTACTTACTGACGATAAATTTTATTTTATGAATGAAATATCGTAAGTTTTTATTTTATATTTATGTTCTTACAATCAATACAACATATCCTTCCTAAATGAACCGAAATTATGCATGTAATAATTATAATAATTCTAATTTTTCACTTGCAAACATTTGCTAAAAATGCGACAATAGACAGTTTGCGCGCGCTTACTAAACTCATTTTCAAAACTTTTTTGTGTATATATTTTATATCGTCTTCCTTTATTTTTCTTATACATTCATATAGATATAACATTTAGCAATTACTAGTAAAAGTATTTACTATGGTATTCCAATAAGAAATATACTATTATTATCTTATTAGAATCTTATTAGAAATCTTGACCGTTACGAATTGTTCGCGTAGAGGTTTTTTTATTTCTACTTTTTTATCAATTAAAACATAAAAAGTTACTGTTGTTGTAACTTAAATCATTCAAAAACATTACGTAGTAAAGATAAATAATATTACTTACAGTTTTTTTGAAAGAAAATCCAACTAAAATCACAATCACAAAACTTCAACGATTACGCAACCAACCTCACCGGCACGCAAAAGCGAATGGCTGTTATATTTGATGATGTCTATGTAACCGAATGAATATAATGCTACAGAATATTCTTTAGTACGTTCAGAATTGAATGAAATACTGTTCAATCGAAAATATACTGTATTTTTATATCAATTAATGACGAAAATAGCAGCACGTAATGCGGACATGTATACATGTCCTCTGTTCTTAGCGGTCACAAGACTTGGACCTGTCAACATGTCCACGGTATCTTAGGGATTGTTGTTAAATCTGACATTACACTAAATGCCTAACCATCTAGTAATTATATGATTTACTAAAAAAATTGGGAGCTGACAATATGCTGTCCTGTTAATAATTAAGCCAGAAGCAACCAAGCCTCAAGATTATACCGATTGCGGATTTAAGGTTGCAGTATGATACTCGACTGTTAAGCGATTGACCAAAATCTATAATGTCATATTAGGCTTTCCGTACCCGTAACTTTTCAAGTCTATAATTTTGTTGCTATAAATATATATTTTTGTGTGAAAGTGGATTTTAGCTAATAAATTTTAATATCTAGAATAAAAATACTTTGTAAAAATATGGTTCAAAACCGAAGAAATAAACAATACAATTCACCTGGTAGGACTGATGGACCGAAAGAAATGGTTATGCAAAGAGGCGATGTTCAATGAAGCAAATATATCGGATATTTTCCATCTAATTTCGTGTTACTGGATTAGAATATCATCTGAGGCGAAAATTGGACCAACAGATTTACGTACAAATCAATGGTAAAAGTCCTATTTTAAGAATACACATGGAATAATTTTTTACCGTCGTATATTAACTCGATTGAATATAAAGAATATATAAAAATAAATATATTTCATTCAACATAGGTAACAAGCAATACTTTATCATTGGAAAAAAAATAAAAAAATAAGTTTGGAAAAAACATCTGCTCTGGAAACCAGCAAGAAACCCAGCGAGATAGGCTATTTATGAAATAATAATTTACAATTTACCTAGAACAATTGAATTAACCTAATATAAAGTACAATAAATAGAAGAGATCACCTAATTCTCAGGGATTATAATCAGTAATTTATCTATATTTATACTATAATAAAACTCTAACACGCCTATTTCTGTAGAACGATTATTTTTTTGAAATTTCAATTTGAGTATACAAACTTACTCGTAAATTTCAAAAAATATTCGTTGTTAGTGTTCGTACGATACAAACGCCAAAACTAATTTTTTTGGAAACGTTGTCAGTCTATCTGTACACGCATCACACAATAACCAGAGAATTGGATTTGGATGAGACTTTCACTATTGTGTTACGTAGGATTTGGACCGTTAGAGTAAATATACATCATTACGCTATCTGTCATAGGAATTCGGCAGTATGGGTTATCTTATCTTTTGAAGCTACAAAAAGGCTTAAATATTCCATTGTCGTGAGATCTAAAAATCCAAATATCAGATTTTGTGTTGCTTATATTATTCCTGCTAGTTATTTTCTAAATATTATTGTGTTTAGTAATTTTTAAACAAATTATTTCTTATGTTTACGCGAACACTACACATATAAATAAAACTAGTTTTTACGGATTATATTGCGTAAATTTACTTATTTTTAATTTTCTGACGTTTCGAGCTCTTTACAGCAGCCATGGTTACGGGGACACTGAGATGTTCGACGTACATATTAAAATTATTAATTTTTGTTCCGATCTTTGCAGTATGAACTTATAGTATCTTAAAGTTTAGCAGTTGTGTGGTTGGGTTGGGATTTAATTTTGTTAATTATAGGATCCCAGGCAGATGGTAACACCCAGCCATCTCCTCTATTGAAATTAGAACGTTTTTTGATTTCAATAGCCTCCCAACTCATCCTTGGAAGGAAGCGGTGTTCAGTAGCGAGGATTTGTGGTCTATCAAATCTGATGTAGTGACGGGGGCGATCTTGTAAGTGTTCATAAACTGCAGACTTCCCGGGGCGTCGATTCCTCACGTTAACTATGTGTTCTGCTGCAAAGTGCTCGAAACGTCGATAGTATAAAAATAAGCTAATTATACGCGATATAATCCGTAAAAACCAGTTTAATTTAAATGTAAACTAATTACTTTTATTTTTCCTAGATGGCGATATAAGTTTTTTAAGGCACTGTATGGGTTAATGAAAGGCGAGTCATCATTACAGCCCTTCACAAGTCCACTGCTGAACATAGGCCTCCCCCAAGTAATGCCACAAAGCACGGTCCTGAGCCACCTGCATCCATCGACTTCCTGCATGTCTTACCAGGTCGTCACTCCATCTAGTGGGGGGTCGCCCTACACTACGCCTACCGGTACGAGGCTGCCACTCGAGAACCTTTCTTCCCCATCGGTTATCGGTTCTTCGAGCTATATGGCCGGCCCATTGCCACTTCAGCTTACTAATCCGTTGGGCTATGTCGGTCACTCTGGTTTTACTGCGGATATCCTCATTTCTGAGTCTATCACGCAGAGAAACTCCGAGCATAGCCCTCTCCATAGCTCGCTGAGCGACCTAAGCGTCCTCATACGGCCAGCAGTGAAGGACCACGTCTCAGATCCGTAAGTTATCACTGGCAACACGCACTGGTTGTACAATCTAGTTTTTAGAGATTGAGGTATACCTGACGAAAAGATATGCCGTAATTTCCCGAACGCTGCCCAGCCGAGTTGAATCCGTCGATTGACCTCTCGGTCGAAGTTGGACTTACCTAGTCGGACTATTTGTCCCAGGTAAACGTATTCGTCAACAACTTCGAGCATAGTGCTCCCAACAACTACCGGCATAGGTGTGACATGGACATTGAACATGATCTTTGTTTTGTCCATGTTCATCTTAAGACCTATCCGTTGGGAGGCACTATTGAGGTCATTGAGCATAGTGCTTAAGTCCTCCAGCGATTCTGCCATAAGGACTATATCGTCGGCAAATCGAAGGTGAGTGATGTACTCGCCATTTATGTCAATACCGTATCCTTTCCAGTCCAGTAGCTTGAAAACGTCTTCCAATGCAGCGGTGAAGAGTTTCGGGGATATAACGTCACCCTGTCTTACACCTCTCTGCAGTTGGATAGGTTTCGAGCTCTGGTTCTGTACTCGGATAGCCATCGTAGCCCTACTGTACAAACACTTCAGCACTTCGATATACCGACAGTCAACTTGGCACCGCTGAAGGGACTGTAGCACCGCCCAAATTTCGACGGAATCAAAGGCTTTCTCATAGTCCACATACGCCAGGCAAAGTGGCAGATTGTACTCTTCAGTCTTCTGTACAATCTGCCGCAGGGTATGTATGTGGTCTTTTATTCATAGTATTTGCCATAGTTGCCACGCTTGGTGAGCGGGTTGGCAACCGCAGTTTTTTATTACATCACAGTTGTCATCAGGAAGACGCTGCTGCCCATCTCCTGCCTGTCTCCCTCTGTCGCCTCTTACGACACCCACGGGAAGATATGGGGTAGTGGATATTCTTAACCGCCACTACACGGCACGAAAGGCGAGTATACTATATATATATATATATATATATATATATATATATATATATATATATATATATATATATATATATATTAGACATATCCAAGTCATATAAGTTTAAAGATGGAGGATGGATGAAGTTCTCCAAAACAATGGAGTCCATTGTAAACTGCCAGCTCATGAGGTACCTTGAGGATCACCAGCTGATTAGTGCCCGCCAATACGGTTTTCGCCGTGGTCGGTCAGCTGGTGATCTTCTGGTCTACCTAACTCACAGATGAGCGGAGGCAGTAGAGTCCAAGGGGGAGGCATTGGCCGTTAGTTTGGACATTGCGAAGGCCTTCGATCGGGTTTGGCACAAAGCGCTTCTTTCGAAGCTCCCTTCCTATGGGCTTCCCGAGAAATTGTGCGATTGGATCACCAGCTTTCTTGCAGATCGGGGCATCAAGGTCGTTGTAGACGGTGCAAGCTCCGATTGCAAGCCTATTAATGCTGGTTTTCCACAAGGCTGCGTGCTATCGCCAACGCTGTTTCTTCTGCATATCAATGATATGTTGCAAACCCGTAACATTCATTGCTATGCAGATGATAGCACTGGTGATGCTCTTTACACCGGCCGAGCCAATATTTCTCGGGAAAAACATCTCCGAGCGCCGGGACAAACTTGTGTCTCAAGTCGAGTCTTTGCTGAACAGAGTCTCAGATTGGGGGCGACTAAATCTAGTCCAGTTTAACCCCCAGAAGACACAAGTTTGCGCGTTAACCGCTAAAAAGAACCCCTTTATCGTATCTCCTCAGTTTCAAGGCACTACCCTTGTTGCCTCAGCCAATATCGGAATCCTCGGCGTCGACATATCGAGTGACGTGCAGTTTTGTGGTAACTTGGAAGAGAAGGCCAAATTGACATCTAAAAAGCTTGGCGTGCTCAGCAGAGAGGGACAGTATTTCATGCCGGCACACCGCCTGCAACTTTACAAGGCGCAGGTTCGGCCGCACATGGAATACTGTTCCCATCTCTGGGCTGGGGCTCCCCAGTACCAGCTCCTTCCACTTGACCGCATCCAGCGCAGAGCGGCTCGAATCGTCGACGACCGAGTGTTTTCCGATCGGCTCGATTCACTGGCACTGCAAAGAGATGTTGCATCTCTTTGCATTTTCTTTTGCATATACCATGGAAAGTGCTCTGAGGAATTGTTCGGATTAATCCCAGCCGCCAAATTTCATGAACGCACTACGCGGCAAACGTCGCGATACCATTCACATCATCTGGATGCTTGGCGGTCCACCACTGTACGTTTCCTCTCTATGGAATAGTTTACCACCAGCGATTTTTCCGGACCGATACGACCTGGGGATTTTCAAGAAAAGAGCGTACTCCTTTGTAAAAGGCCGGCAACGCACCTGCAATTCCCCTGTTGTTGCGGTTGATCATGGGCGACGGTAGTCACTTAACATCAGGTGAGCCGCATGATCGTTTGCTCCTCTTCTATAAAAAAAATTTACAAAAAAAAACACTTTTTGAGAGTGGTGACCGATAAGAAAACAATTTTTTTTTCTCTTATTGAATAAATGAGAAGTTAATATTGTTTAAAATATTTTTAATATCTTACAATACATGTAGGTTATTCAGGAATTTTTATCATTCAGTTAGCAGCTAGTGTACACACATACGTCTAGTCGCACGCACACAAACACCGTGCCGAACTCTGCCGAGTGCCGAAGTCTGCCGAACTGAAACGACGTTAGACGATGCAAGGCTTTCAACGCCACACCTCCGTACCCGTCGGAGTGGGGAGCGTGAGGTTTTTTTTCGTTACGGAATTTCTGGATTCGGTCCCCGCGCTCAAGGCCCGCTATAGAAGCTATGCAATAGCTTAAAAAAAGCCTACACGTGTTTTATTTAAAATCTATAGTTAGAATTACCTATACAACTTTATGCCACCAAAACCAATATTTTAGATATATTTCCTTAATATGTTTACTGTAAAACATTGCGATATAGAGTTTTTTAATAGTGCCTGTCTGTTAAGTTAGTGAAAAAAGACGTAATATTGTATATAGCAATATATTATGGTATAGGCTATTCTCATATTTATTTCAAGATTTTCTTCGAGCTGGGAAGAGTCCATCGTTCTGCCTTACTGCGCGTTGCCGACGCATGTCTTCTATTTACTTTAATTTTTAAAATTTGGATTTAGTAATAAAATGCATGTTATTAATGTTTAATAATATAATCATTTTCCAAGGAAAATTTTAAAGCTGAACGAAAACCTTATTTATTTTACTAAATTCATAGTTTAGTTCGTGTACAAATATTGTTATACCTAACAGAAGTTGTCCTGAGTTACTGACACATTGATCAACGCACAGCCTAAATGTAAAACCATGCCTAAACGCTTGATGTAGAAATCACAAATTTCATTGAAATAATACTAGTTTTTACGGAATTTATCGCGTATATTTAACTTTTAAATACCCGACGTTTTGAGAGCTTTACAGCACCCATGATCACGGGGGGGGGACTGAGATGTTCAACGTCCAGATGTCATAATTAACCACGGTTACCATAGATTAAAATTTAACTTTTGTTCCGATCTACAAAGTATGAACTTATGGTATGTTGAAGTCTTGCAGTTGTATGCTTGGGTCTGGATTTAATTTTATTTATTATAGGATCCCAAGCAGATGGTAGCACTTAAAAAACTCGCGAATCACCCTTGGAAGGAATCGGTGTTCTTTAGCTAGGATTTGTAGTCTATCAAATCTGATCTAGTGAAGGGGTCTATCCTGTACGTGTTCACAGACTGCAGACTTCCCGGAGCGTCGATTCTTCACATCAGCTATATGTTCTTTAACGCGGGTTTTAATTGATCTTTTAGTTTGTCCTATGTAGGAGAGACCACATTCACAATCAAGCTTGTACACTCCTGCATCTTGCAGAGGGACGTTACACTTGACTGATGGTAAAAACTGACCAATCTTCTTCTGCGGCTTGAAATGTATTTTGATGGAAGCGCACTTCAAGATGTAGCCAATCTTGTCAGTGACTCCTCTAACATATGGCAGTACATCAGGTACTCGCTCGACTGTGGCTGGCTCAACTCGTTCACTGTGACGTAGGCGCGGGACCCGAAGCTTGTTATCATGCAAAACTTGTTTGACATGGTGGAGCTCGGCAGCCAGGCGCTTATTGACACAGATCCCTCGTGCTCTATGAAACAAAGATTTACCCACGGTAGCTAACTGTGAAGGATGGTAGTGAGAATCACCGTTTAAATATCTATCTGTATGGGTCTTTTTTCTATACACAGTATGGTTCAAGGTGTTATCAGGATTCCGAAACTAAAACATCTAGAAAAGATAAAGAATTGTTTGCCTCTAACTCCACTGTGAACTGAATTTTAGAATGTATAGATTTAAGATGGTCTAAAAACGCAGTTACTTTATCTAAAGGTAGAATTGTGAAAGTGTCGTCTACGTACACCTTGTATAATCTTGGATTTATGGGAAAAGTAAGCAGGACTTTCTCCTGAATGTCTTCCATGAATATGTCGGCGACAATGGGAGATACAGGTGAGCCCATCGCCACACCATCTACTTGCTTGTAGAACTCCTCTTTCCACAATAGGTAGCCAGATGTAAGGCAGTGTCTGAGTAATACTGCATATTCTACGGGCATGTTGTTTTCTTCCAGCCTTCTGGCATGTTGTTTTCTTCCAGTCTTCTAGTTACAATTGAGATGCAGTCTTCAACAGGTAAGCATTTAATCAATGACTACACATCAAAACTGACCATAGTTTCATTGTCTGCCACATGTAGGTCTTTAATCTCGCTGACAAAATGGTAGAAATCCTTTATGTGTGCTCTTTCTAAGTGTTGAGCCAATCTGTAAGTTGGTGAATCGATTTGGCTCACTATGGGACGTAATGGAGCATTTTGCTTGTGTATTGTTGGTAACCCATACAACTTTGGTGATTTGGCGCAGGTAGGGATTATCCATTGATTAAAACTACTTTTACGGATTTTATCGCGTTTTATTTATATTAATTTTAATACCCGACGTTTCGGGTGCTTTCCAGCACCCATGGTCACGGGGGACTGTGGTGACCTACGTCCCGATGTCAAAGTTAACCCGGAGTACCTTCAGCTTTTTAATTATTGTCTTTGGTCCGATCTACAGAATGAACTAACTTTATTTTGAAGTCTTGCAGTGGTATGCTTGGGGTTTAGTTTTAATTTTATTAATTATAGGATCCCAAGCAGGTGGTAGTACCCAGCCTCCTTCTCTACTGAAATTAGAATGTTTTTTTAATTTCAATAGCCTCACGTATCATCCTTGGTAGGAATCGATGTTCTTTCGCGAGGATTTGTGGTCTATCAAATCTGATGTAATGGTTGGGGCCATCTAGAATATGATCGCAAACTGCAGACTTCCCGGAACGTTGATGCTTCACGTCAGCTATGTGTTTCTTTCACGCGGGTTCTAATTGATCTCTTTGTTTGCCCTATATATGTTTGCCCTATAGATGGCCCCAACCATTACATCACATTTGATAGACCACAAATCCTCGCGAAAGAACATCGATTCCTACCAAGGATGATACGTGAGGCTATTGAAATTAAAAAACATTCCTAATTTCAATATAGAAGATGGCTGGGTGCTACCATCTGCCTGGGATCTAGATGAGATCTAGGGAGAGGGTAAGGTATGGTGTTCCAGCTTCTACGAAACTTTTTTTACGACGAGATTTCATGTTTGATAAAAATTATTTAATGATTTTTGTAACTTCAAAATTAGTACTTATACTTTTGTATTTAATTAATTTAATTCTCGTTGTGTAATAAAATTGCTAAATGTTTTTTTTTTAATTTTGGATACCTCATATATATACTAGTATAGTAGGTATATCTGGTACAGTATATTCAATCGTTTGGGGTATCGCTGGATATGTCTTTCAAAAATATTGAGGATATGTAACACACGCACACAACTTATAAAATGCATTTAGATTAGTAACTTCTTTTTTGTATTGTAAACTTTAAGCAATCTTTTTCTTTAAATGAAACAACTTACGCCTTACTACTTTAGCTTCACAGCTTTACGTTTTCCTTTGTGAGGTAAGCAGAGAGGATCGATCGTCAAATATTCGACCTTGCGTACCATTTACCTTTATTTTTTACTAAGTAGTTATTGTAGGCCTTTTTTACACGGGGAAATGCATACGCACACTTGCCTCGCGGGAGCAAATGCGGGTTATTTCAGACTGGCCCTGATGAAACCCCACACTGTTCCACTTTCACCGCATTTTGACAGGGCCGCGGGAACATTTTCACATACATCTACGTCCTCATCGGTACCAGCCGCCCATGGCAGCCCCTTCTCGGAGAGTTGTTCTCCTTCACCTTTTATTTCCCAGATGCCTCTAACTTTACCAGCGTAAAGGATCTGCCAAGTCCGGTAATCGGAGGCCTTGGGCTATAAAATACGAGCAATCGGAAGCACTAGCATTCCCGACCCCAGTGGCGGATCTGGTCTCCGGCACCGCCGCCTGCTGATTTTCGGCCGCAAACGGTAGATAGACATCGCAATATCGACACTCCTGTTTCCCCGCGGCCCCATCACCACCGCATCAACAATTCCGCCAGAGTCATGGAGAATAGGGCGAATGGTGCCTCGCGATTTATACCAACATTCCTCATCCCTCGTGACTTCATCTCGGTTGCAGCGTTAGGAGGAGAAGGAGAGTCGAGGCCAGTCGAAGTGGTCACCTTGGGCCAGCCCAAGCCAGAACGGGCGACCAAGCTAAGGCTACTACGCCCCCATACCACGACAAGGAGGGAACAAGTTGGAGGGGGGATGGAGTTACTGTGGGCCTACACTTTCATTCGTGGTACTTTTGGTTTACGCGGGCGACTTTCTGGATAGTTTAGAGCAGTGGTTTTAGTGGGTTTAGTGAAACTAATAGAAGGATAGGGGGAGCTATGACCATTTTTGTACGGACTTGACAGTGAATGATTCTATTTAGATTGTATTATTTTCAAAATCAAAAAGTTCTTTTAATCGTTTTTGAATATCACATTCCTGATAGGTAAGTCTGCTTGGAAAATAAGTCTTTGAATTGCCTATGTCCTATTTGGGGCCATTTTAAGTCGTTATGTCGGTCAAAGCTCGAAATCACTTAAAATGTTCATAAGAGCAACAAAACAAATACGGAACCCTAAATTATACGTGGCACTACACGCATTTGGCCGATTTTTTATGTTAATGGCAGATGGCGCATACCGCGCTTGCTTATTTAAGGCAATATCTTATCTGTTGTATGGAAACCAAATGTTGGATCGATAAATTCAAGAGAAAATTGTGGTAACATGATGATATGTAATATAATTAAGTAATTTGTCCAATTCATTTCTTGGTTCTTTTGTGCGTCGGTCCGTTTTATTGTTCGTAGGACCGTCTATTTTTACGTTTGTCACTTTGTCTGACTGAGAGACTAACTAAATATATTAATCTAGATTAATACCTTTTTAGGTCTTCGCAACAGATAAAAGTACAAATAAATCATCACTTATCATAACAAAAGGAGGTACTAATTTCACGTGAACAAAGTCGTGGACACAGCTAGTTATATTTATTTAACAATTTTGTTAATTTTTTAACGTTGTTTTTTTTTTTAGTTTGCGTAATTTACTCGTATATTAACAAAAAACCAACCTTTGAATCTTTGAATCACCGCGACAGATAATAGGAAATACTGCATTTTTTTTCTTTTTCAAAACTACCAGTACGAGTAATGCTATAATTTTTTTTAATATTCCGTTTAACCACTACTGAAAATGCTTTTGTTAGGAGTGGTTAACAAAAGTAGTCGTATGACAAATTCGAACACACAATCTTTTGAGTTAATGGTCCGCAACCTGCCCTTAGGCTGTCGCTTACTACACATAGCTGAATTTCAATCTCTCGCAGGATTAATCTAATAGATGTATTATATTATTGTCTCTCTTTAGGGTCGCTATTTCCTTTCATCGAATTTCAAATTACAAGGATTCTAAAGAAGTTTTCACTTCAAAAAGGAACTCATAATTATACTATATTCAACTACAGTCCTACAGATATTCTTATATGCATAGATAAGTGAATGTGAAGCTATAAACAGCAATCAATATTTGGAATACACTCTAATAGGTTAGCGGCGGGCATGGCATTCCAAGACGCGGCAAATTGCACGGAAGGAAATGTAATATCGAGGGTTCTGAAATGTTCACTTCTCTAGATTTTAAATAAGTGGAGTTGAACAGTAGTAAATTAAATTAAATCAGTTAATTTTTGAAGATTGTGCAGAAGAGTGCCATGGTAGTTAAGGGACTAGCCGTAAATTTCACAGTTAGCAGGCATCTCGGGTTTAATCCCCACGGGAACCTATGACATAATTAGTTGCAATTATAAGTGCGTATTTACCACATGTGATAAGAAGTTGGTCGAGCAACAGATGAGATTGTATATCTAAGATGTATATTCAACAGGGATGGGACATACGATAAGGACAAAGAATGACGAGTGAATGCAAGAAATAAAGTAGTAAGCCCTATGCTCTACACTCTATTGTGGAAAGTCAGAATGTATCAAAAAGGCACGTATAGTGATTCACAATGCTGTATTAGTCCCTTCTTTAACGTATGGTAGTGAAAGTTGGGTGTGGCAAAAGAAGCACGAGAGTAGAATAAACGCAGTAAAAATGCGATCGTTAAGGAGTATGTTAGGGCTAAATCTGAGTGACCGGGTGAGAAATAGTGTAATTAGAGAAGATTGTGGTTTACATGATGATGTTGTGACCAAAATTAAGAAAGGAATGCTCCGATGGTTTGGTCATGTAGAAAAAATGATGATGAAAGAGAGAAAAAGGAAATTTATGTCGCCGAAGTGTATGGCAGGCAGAGTCGGAATGGGACGTAATAGGCGAAAGCTTATCGATCAAGTTGGCGATATATTGAAAATGGGCTAAATTAATAATACCGTTAATCAACAAAACAAAGCCTAATACTAACTAAAAGGGCCCTATACTTTCATATTTCCACGTAGTATGTATAGGTGAGGCAAGACTAGAGGCGCCTTAATGAACAGTATTACTGCAATCAGAGTTAACCATTGATTATAAAAAAATGCTTATAAGTAAACCCAAGTGACTTCTTATTTGGTATGGAATTTTGTCTTAAGAAGTTCAAAGACTTTTCATAAATCTAAAACAAACATACAGAAACCCTTAAACTATTGGGACCTGTCTCAATCAGTAAAACTCACTAGGCATGCGGTAGCCTCCAGCAGTTCTCTATCAATCAACCCTATCCTTCACCTCCCTTTTCTTTTTTCCGAAGGTAGCTTGTAGGTCCCTCATGAGGAGCATCTGCTCTTCTTTATTGTGTTTGAGCTGCTCTTCCAAACGACGGGCCTGTTCCTCCTATCCACGCTGCAGCTGTTCTTCTAACCGTCCCAGTACCAACGGGGGGAGATATTATAAAGTGATATGTTACAGCATGGACCTAGAAAAAAGGGCGGACGCCGTCTCTTTAAACAATTACTAACGCAACCATAGTAAGTCAGTTCGCTAATACAAACAATCCGGTACGCACACATGCACACCATAGTAAGTCTACCACTCGCCATTACGCTCCAATACGCACTCACGTAGTCACTCACACAATTAAACGGCCGCCATTGCGGTGCATCAATTTTTTCTTAGCGAGACTCTGTCCGCCCTTTTTTCTGTGTCCATACGGCAGGTGCTAAGCCCAGCCGTCGTGGAAGAAAGAATAAAGGTAAACACAGCTAAAGAGGTAAATAAATTCCCCTGAACTTATTTAATTCCAAATGGTCTAAGATATTATATACAAAAAAAAAACTGTCTTAGTGGATCGAGACAAGTTCATTAGAGTGTGAGTCAAGCATATCCTTCCACATATATTGAATTTAGTATGCCAGAAAATATTTTATTTAATACTGCTGCAAAATTAATTAAAACAAGACTAGTCTCAATTTTCTTTTTACTTATTGATAAATACCATGATACGATACATCCCTGTAATAAGTCAGACAGCCAGTCAGGTAAAGTATTTGAACAAGAAAATAAATAATTTTTTTCTGTACATAGTTACCAGGCATTCATCCCCTTCTCGTCTTTCTCTCGATTTTGTGTTAAGTATGAATACTCGCATTTGTCGTGAATGCCTGAGGCTTATAATTCAATTTGCTATAAGATATTTTGTCATATTATTGCCAATTTTGATAATATAAAGCATGTTTTCTGTAGTTATAGGTATCAATACTTACCTGCTTTATTGTAACTTTATTTAAAATTGTTTTAGCAGGTGCGGGGAAGAAGAGTGGAGAGAGAGAGGGAGAGGAGACTGTCCCCAAAGCACTTCCATAAAAAGGTGATAGACCGTTCTTGAGAAATATTAAAAACAAAATGCCAAAGACTTAAACTCAAAAACTATATCGTTTTCCTTTCTCCAGGAGGGGGAGCAGGTGAGTCTCCCGTCACAACTGGAAGGATTTCTGTGTCACCTCTATTTTTGGGAGGTAAATAACTACAAATGCTATGGCGGGAACGAAGCGCACTGCCGCCACAGCCTTCTAACCTAACTCAACTAAAAGAATTTCCGGGTGTAAAGTATATAATAATCATTTCGTTATAATAGTTTATTTTTCTCTAAATCAACGCATTATCTTGTAATGAGAGTGATTTTGTTCTAATTGGGTAGCAAACCACTACCAAATATAACACCTTACACAAACTCCTGTAAAATGAACCTTTATGATGACAATAAAAGCTCTAATGCGATTAAAATTTAAGAAAAAATAAAGTAAACAAAGTTTCAAGATATCTTCACGTATATCATCTGCGTAATTAGTTCTGCAAGCGATTTTTTTAGTCAACCTAATACATAAAAACTGAAGTAACCTAAAATGAATAAGGGATTATATATTATGATCTTGAGAACATTTAAGTAGTGGTTATAAAACTAGTGGTACAGTTGTTAAAACATTCAGCATCCGGTACTACAATATTCATTGTTACGTGCACGTATAGTTTTCAAGGGCATTCAACTGATTAATTTAAAGACTTTATTTAGTTTACATAAATATTTTTTATATATTTTTATAGGATAGGGAGATAAACGAGCACACAGTCCACCCGATGGCAAATGGTTGCTCTAATCCATAGACACCTACATGTATCCTCGATTACGAATCAAAATGCAGATGATGAATGAAGATGGAATGCCTCGTTTCCAGTAAAAAGGGTCTCCGGTTCTATACACTCACCACAAGAAACACAGCAGCATTAAGCTACTACATATTTTATGCTGATATTTTGTGAGAGCGTGATCCTTCTCGAGCCGGGTCGGCTTCGTGCTACAACTATACCACTAATATAACTGCAGCATGGCTTTACCACGTATAAATTTATAATACACAAATACAACACGTTGAATAAAAACACTTTTACGGATTTTTTAATTCTACTTATTTTTAATTCCCGACATTTCGGGTGCTTTACGGCACCGACGATCACAGGAGACAAAGGTGATTGACCGGAAAGAAGTACCTTCAGCTTTTTAATTATTAATTTTAGTACGATCTACGCAGAATGAATTTACTGCGTCTTGAAGTCGTGCAGTGGTATGCTTTGGCTTATTTTCGATTTTATGAATTTCAGGATTCCGAGCTTCCCTATTGAAATTAGGATGCTTTTTTTAAATATTTGAATTCTAATCAATGTTCTTTGGCGAGTATTTGTGGTCTATAAATTTGATTAAATTTCGGGAGCCGTTTAGGATATAATTACAAACTGCAGACTTCCCTGAGCGTTGGTGTGTTATGTCAGCTATAGTTCTTTCATGCTATTTTTACAGATCAAAAAATGTTGCCAGCATCATTGCATTTATTTTTGGTAGATTAGCTTTTCCTTCCTTTACGAATCTATCTTCCATTAAGCCAATTCAATAAAATACGGAATAGAAGTCAACAATCACGATGGTGACTTGAATAAATAAAATGAAACGAAACATCAGCACATCAGCATGTTTACTATAAAAATGATGTCACGGCGGTTTCTAATATGGCGAACAGCGTTTGAAGAATCTACGGATTTAAGGAACAGAATAAAAACATTATTTTTAAAATTGAATTATAAAATTTTAATAGAAGAGGAGGCAAACGAGCATGCGGCTCACCTGATGGTACGTGACTACCACCGCCTATGAACAACTGCAATACCAGGGGGATTGTAGGTTCTTTGCCAGTATTTTAAAAAGGAGTAAGCTCTTTTGTTGAAGGTTCGTAAGTCGTATCGGTGTCCAGAAAAATCGCCGGTAGTAAACAATGCAGTAGAAAAGTTGTACGAGGAAGAAAACTCTTAGTAAAACTCACAGTGTTGGACGCCAAGCATCCGGATGGTCAGATGATCTTGAATTTTGACGTGATATGCGTTAATGAAATTTGGCGACTGGGATTAATCCGAAAAATTCCTCAGAGCACTCCCCGTGGTAGATGCGATAGAAAATGCAAATGGATGTAACATCCCTACGCAAAATCAGTGATTCGAGCCGATCAGAAAGAACTCGTCGACTATTCGAACCGCTCTGCTCTGGATGCGGTCAAGTGGAAGGAGCTGGAACTGGGGTACCTCGACCCAGAGATGAGAACAGCATTCCATGTGAGGCCTAACTTACGCTATTTATCATTAGAATTATTATTTATGAATAGAAATCAACATTTCTCGTTTACTTTTTTACAAAACCTATTATAAATACGTATTTTTTAATTTTTATAAGGTTTAAAATACTTCTATACCTACAACTTTAAGTGCAAATTTACTCGATGGTGATGTAAATGTGGAATTTTTTGAGAACATTTTAATCTGCAACTGAAGTCTGGAACAGTGTAGTAGACTAATATATACATCTTAAAAATAAGAGGATGTTCTAAGGCTGTACCCGGCATTAATTCAGTTATAGAATTTAACTTTGTTTTGTACGCACATACAATATCCTCATTTTGCTCTTTACTGCAGTGAAGGTGACAGCACGTAGATATGATTATCAAATAAACATGAGAGACACTCTTCTAGTTATCCATTTTCCATCAACATTTATTGCTAATCGCTATATTCATTTACGTTTGTAGATATTACATACTAAACTTTCATTTACGTACCATTATAAGAAATTAGCTAACTTAGAAAATTTTCATTGAATGAAAGAACGCCCACGGACAATATATTTCCCTGGAGCATTCTTTCGTTAAACAGATTTTTATTGTAGTTGAAAACGACCGCGGACGAATATTTCCCTGGCGCGTTCTTTTATGAAACAGATTCTCGTTATACACTGAGACTAATCATAAACTACTTTTTTATGGAATGTACAAACAAATATCTCTTACCCTTTTTATTTCAAATAAGTAAAAGATTTTCCCGTTATTAATTCCTAAAAACACTTCAATTTCCACTGCAATGAAAATGAGACATGAAACGGACATGTGGTCGCGCAGTTTTATTACTTTTTTACGGCTTCAGATAACAACTCTTGAAGTATAGAAAGTAAAGGAAAACCTTATTTATGTTAATTCATCTGAATAAAATTCCGAAATAATTTACAAGCTAGATAAACTAGGGTTGGATAAGACGACAATGATATACTCTTATGAACCAATATAACAAACATATAATATTCAAACAAAATGTATTACTTAATATTTAATACATCAATAGGCTGGCAGCTGGAAAAAATTAATCATCATAACTACAACCTGTACAATCACAAGTTCACTGCTAAACATTGGACCTACCAAAGTAATCCTTCATTATTACTTTGGTAGGTTCTTACTTACACTTTTAATAATAAAAAATTTACATATGATTTTAATAATAGCCTCTATTTTTGAAAGAAACACCTAACCATCATGCCCCACCCCCCCCCGCCCGTAATTCCGAATACTTTACAAATATTATTTATTACAAAATTATACAGTTTCTACTTACTTCTAACTATAATAAGTTATTTTCGCAAATCCTTTATTTCAGAGTACCTGTTGCCAAAAGCCTCCTCTAGTTCCATCACATGAATTTAGTCTAACGCGGCTCCTTTCCAGTAAGATTCAGCTTTTATTCAAATTTCATCGTCCAACATTTTAACTTCCCTTACGTTTCGTATATCTATGATACCAATTTGTAAGTTTGTTGTTTTATCTCATTTTCATACTTGCTGCGAATCACATTGTAACGCTCATCTCCCCCATCCTCCACCTTTAAATATATATTATTAATATAATTAATAAAATAAATAATTTCCCCAGTTTAAATAAAAATATTATATATATATATATATATATATATATATATATATATATATGTGACCAAGATAAATAAAATATGTTTTGATCTTTCTAAATGATCTTTGTAAAGGTTTAATAATAGGCCGTTTGTAATATTTTTGGCGTGATCATTTTAGTTAGGATCCTAATTTACGTTGTGTTTGTTAAGTGACTTAAGTCTTTTAGGCGTCTTTTGGAAGAATAAATATTTACTAGAGCAATTGAAAGCTGTTGGTAGTACCTTATAAGCTAAGTGAACCCGTTTCACGTCCCTATTCCACTTGTATCAGGCTTAAGTCATTAATTTCTTATTAATTATCCCTTCCTGCTTGGAAGAGGCTCACAATATATTTATACTTACTTACTTACTTACTTACTTACTTATCTTCACGCACAATCCCTAACGGGGTAGCCAGAGAGAACAGATCGCCAAGTGTCACGATCCTTACATACCTCTTTCGCTTCCTTCAGGTTCATTAACTTCTTTATACATGCACGTCTAGGTATCCGAGTACTCTTGACCCTCCCCTCTTCGAGCAATTTGCTCACATGGTCTTCGAAAGTTAGTCTCGGTCTACCTCGACACCTTTTAATATTTACTTTCGCTCTATATATTTTCTTCACCATTCGGTCTTCACTCATTCGTTCAACGTGCCCAAACCATTGGAGTACGCCCCTATCAATTTTTGTGATAAGGTCATCTTTCAATCCTGCCATATTGCGAATCTCTTCGTTTCGCTTTCGGTCGGCTAAGGTAACGCCACACATTTTACGAAGAGATCGCATCTCCACTGCATTCAACTTGCTTTTATGCTTCTTCTTGCATACCCAGGTTTCGCTGCCATATAACAAAGTCGGTACCAACACTGCATTATGTATTGTAAGGCGTGCACTCTTCACCACGCCTTGCCTTTTTACTAATGCATTCAGGGCACCAGTGACTTTGTTTCCGGCAGCGACACGCCTATCCACATCTAAATCACATCTTCCATCCCGGCTGAAAGCACTCCCCAAGTATACAATTTCATTTACCTGTTCTAGACATTCCTGATTTACCCATATTTCACATTTCGTTCTCTCTTCGTCCTTTTCAAATACCAGAACCTTAGTTTTATTAGCATTCAAACGGAGACCTTTAATTTCACATTCCTCTTTCATACACGTGACTAATGCCTGCAGTTCTGCTTCTGATGGTGCAATAAGCACTGCATCATCAGCATACAGCAGACAATTAACTTTTATGTCACCCAATTTCACACCCAAACAGCTATCTTTCAGCTTCTGTAAACAGCTGTCGAGATACAGTATGAACAGTCAGGAAGACATGACACAACCCTGTTTTACGCCCGCTTGGACGCTAAACATGGGTGACAGGTCATGCCCTACCCGCACACAGGCTTTACAGTCATAGTAAAGTGACTGCACAGCCCTTAACAATCGACCATCTACACCATATCCCGGCAACAGTTCCCACATATTTATATGTATAAATATATTATGAGCCTTTTCCAAGCGGGAAGGGATAATACCCGTTTCGCTCTTCACACGGAGGCACACGGCTCCAAACTCGACATGCTCGGTGAGCGCCAACCATTTTATTGCGCTCACCCCAAAGAGAACGCTAAATCGGGAACTGGACCATCCACAGCAAAATAACTGGTGAACCAGTAAAAAAGGGCATGGCCCCTTGGTAATGCGTAAGTACAAACATCGACCGAAGTTGCGCATATAAATGAGTGTAAGCGCCATACAGAATACGAAAGAATCCAGCCACAGTGAATGTACGTCACACGCTTTAGGTAAACATACACTGGCCGTAAACCCTCCGTGAGCACTACCCACTTGCCAGACTGCCGCTCCTGCAATGTAAGTATTTGGCACCACCACCCATTGCGTGATCAGCACGACTACTAGCCGCAGAGTGAGTCATGAGTCTTCCACTCACCTCAAAGGAATGGTGTCCCACGTTATGCGGCTTTCGGCCGCAGCTTTGAGAGTCTCCTCAGATCCTCCCTCCAGCTACCACCCGCACAAGATCATGACATATGCTCTACCGACCAATACAACGGCAGATATAGCCAAAAGGCAGTGATAAGAGTTATAATTCGCCATCAGAAAGGGTTTGTGTCCCTGACGTTGAGTTAATACATTTTTTATCATGTTTGTCTAACCCACCAACAAGTTCCCTTCAATCATTAAAAAGTCGGAATGTTACAGAGATATATTTTATGTTGTTTTATAAAACTTCATGGAGGTCAGAAAGTCTGCAGCTCCGTAATGGAGGCACCCGACTTGGGTTAAGCTACTTACATGTGAGTCAAACCAAGATGCAGACAGCGCCATTTAGAATAGCGCCCCACCAAACAACCACCGCAGAGACGCAATACTGCATAACGCAACAAGCATCAATACGACTATCGTCGGGATTACACTATCCCAAAGTCCCCTATACATCCCATCAGACATCACCAACCGCATACGTTCATCGACCAGAACCACAAAATGCGTCGAATCAGGCTCAGCACATCCGCAATTTTATCACAAGACGCAATACCGCAAGTAGCAGTGAGCATCAATGCAACTATCACACGGATGGCGTCCCCTCACAACACACCTACATGATCTCTATCGACCTTGGTAAAAAAATTTGTATTGTTGTTAACTAAAAACTACACCAACGAATCATAGTAGCACGCTAATAAGACGCGAGAGTCTATAAGACATGAAATTGAGTATGCATGTTACACTTAAAAGTGCTACCAAATACACTCATCCCCATCCGGAACAAACCCGCTTACCACCGGTACTAAGATGATATGTCTAGGACACATCGGTTAGCGTGTCCAAGTTTACCTCGGTCTCAGTTGCTCGTGAAGCAGCATACACGCCACTATAATAAACCTATTCAGGTCCATTTCTATAAATATTATGCTTTTATTTATTTGAAACCTTCCACATATTTGCTTTATTTCATAGACCCTACTATTATATGTTTTTAATATTTAGGACTTCAACCTATAACTCTACTATCATAATACTTACGCATCAAAGATATCTTTGTTTGTAAAATATACATAACGTAATTAACGCTCACCCTCAGACACCCCAATTAGTATATTATGTTATAATCATAATACATACACTGAATTTTTAGTTAAACATTTTTATGCACTGATTATTTATCAAATTAGTTATACTAATTCCGAAAGAATGTTGTGGTCACAGTACAAATCCACGAATGCAAATACTTTAACGTGCTTGAAATAAAGTTCATTTTTCTTTATTTTTATTGAATGATAGAATTAGTAATCAACAAATAAAACTGCACTCTTAAAAGTCTTATTGCCTTAAGTTACAGTCCATTTCAGTTTGTTTTGACTGTATATATTTAGTGTGACTGTAATTTACGTAGTTTTAATTTTTTTTGGGATAAAAAATTACCTATATTAAAAATGATAGGAATCGATTTAGTAAACGATTCTGAACAAACTACTTTCTCAAAGTTAATTGTGTTACGTGTTGTATATATGAATACTATAGATTGTGTATGATAAACTTAACTGTATAATGAGTTATTTATATACATATGTAAATGGCTATTTAAAATATGTGTGTAAATAAATAGATACACCACACATTCTATAATAATGCTTTAGTATTATAGACCTTACTATCGTAAGTCAGTACTTGGGATTTCAACCCACAACTCCAGTGTTGTAATGCTTATATTTCATAGAGACCTTTTATAGTAATGCTTTTGTTTCATAGACCGTACTATCATAAGTCTTTAATATATGGGACTTCAACCTACAACTCTACTATTGTAATGCTAATTCATCATAGAGACCTTCTATAGTATTGCTTTAGTATCATAGACCTTACTATTATATGTCTTAATTATATAGGACTTAAACCCACAACTCTAGTATTGTAATGCTAATTAATCATAGAGACCTTCCATAGTATTGCTTTTGTATCATAGACCTTATTATTATATGTCTTTAATATATGGGACTTCAATTCACAACTCTAGTTTTATAATGTCCATAAGTCAAGAAAATTTTCTTTTATACACGAACTCCTTCTATGACTTCTATGAATTTTCCAATTATTTTGTAAATGTTATTTATCTTTATTTTTTATAATATTTCCGGCTTGTATTTCTATTTTTTATCGCATTTTGGATATTTTTAAAAGTAATTTGTTATAAATTTATTTTGAAAAACAATATTTTGCCTTTAATTTTAGTATTACAAAACGTGAAAAATGCACGTGTGCGCCGTACGCTCACCACTGTAGATCTAAGGTTACCTGATAAAGAAACCAAGTTTTATGTTAATGAGAGGCTAACGAAACCAAATCTTGTGCTATTTGCTAAAGCACGTGAAATGACCCGAAAATTAAAATGTAAATTCGTGTCGACAAAAGATGGCCGAGTTCATGTCAAGAGAGAAGATTATTTTAACGCTCCGGTACGCGTCATCTACTCGGAAGACGACTTTACGCGTATTTTTGGTGAGCCATATTCCAAAACAGTTAAATGATTATAAATTGATTTTGGTGGCCTTTGGGCTTCTAACGTTTTTGCTATTATTCGGTTTGTTGCATATTAGTTTTAATGTCAATTACACTTTCAATGTCAACTTAGTTTTAGTACAGTTTGATTTCAATGTCGACTTAGTTCTAGTACAGTTTGATTACATATATTATTACATTCTATTATTAATTAATATTCTGTTAACAGTCAAAATATTAAAAAAATGTTTTTCTGTTAATATTAGGGATCTAATAATTGTGCCCTACTTTTTAAATTTTAATTCAATCTTCTGTCTATATTCTACTAATCTGTGGAAACAATTTTTAATAATGTTTATATGTGTTGTTTTTATTTTGATGTCGGTCAGTATAAGTTATAACTTATTTTTGTTGTTACTATTCGGTTTTTTGTGTGTTAGTTTTAATATTAGTTATTTTTACAATGTCAATATAGTTTAAGTACAGTTTGATTACAAATATTATTACATTTTATTATTTAATATTCTGATAACAGCAAAAATATTCAAAAAATATTTTCCTTTTAATATTAGGGATCTGATTGTGCCCTAATTTTTTATTTAAATTCAATCTTTTGTCTACATTCTCCTAAACTGCTAAAATCCTTTTTAATATTGTTTATACGTGTTGTTTTTAGTTGGATGTTGGTCAGTACAGGTTATAACTTATTGTTGTTATTATTCGGTCTGTTGTATATTAGTTTTAATATTCGTTATACTTGTAATGTCAACTTAGTTCTAGAATAGTTTGATTACAAATATTATTACATTTTATTACTTAACGTTCTGAAAACAGTAAAAATGTAAAAAAAATATTTTGCTGTTAATATTAGGGATCTCATTGTGCCCTACTTTTTTTATTTTTATTCAATCTTTTTTCTACATTCTGCTAAACTGTTGAAATCCTTTTTAATATTGTTTATATGCGTTATTTTTATTTCGATGTTGGTTAGTACAAGTTATAACTTATTGTGTTCTTACTTTTCCCTATATTTTTTTTATTTAATTTGTTTCAAAATTTAAGACATTACATTATATTGTATAACAATAGCTAGATATAAAAGTTTTAGAGTTGGTCTCTATAATGCTGGGTCAATAAGAAGCAAAACAGACGAGTTTCAGGTTGCCTTACAACGTGAGTCTGCTGATATTATGGCAATTAATGAAACATGGCTGCAGACAGGTGACGATGTAAGTGCCCCATTAGTTCCTGGATATAGCTTCCGTCATAGTCCTCGATCGTGTAACATGTCAAGAACTAGGGGCGGAGGTGTAGGTTTCTACATTAGACTAGGGGTAAGTGCTCGTTCTTGTCCACGTATTAACACATTTAGTGAAGTTGAGCAACAATAGATATCGGTAATCAGAAACAGGACTAGAATATTAATTGGTACTGCATATCGACTACAATGGGACAATGTGGATAATTTTCTTGATTCTCTCACCGACACTTTAATTTCACAATCCAACTTTGACTATTTTATATTATTAGGTGATTTTAACATTAACATTTTGGATACTAATGACAGTAAAACTCTTCGTCTTAAACAATTTTTGACCTATACTAATTCAAGTAACTGTATTTCAGAACCTACACACTTCACACGAGACAGTGCAACGTTAATTGATTTAGTTATCACGGATGCACGTGTTACAAATATATTTGTTAAACATACATTAGAATTAGGAGGGCATGCTTTTGTTTTGGTTGACTTCCATTTTAAAAAACCTAAGATAGCACCAATACAACAAATTATAAGACCTATTAAAAGTATCAATATGCTTGCTTTTCTATCAGATCTCGAAGCTATAAATTGGGATACTATCATAGGGTTTAGCTGTGTCAATCAAATGGTATCTGAGTTTTCCACAAAAATTTTTGAATTATTTGATAAGCACGCTCCTGAGAAATTAATAACGTTTAAAAAAAGGCAACTGCCATGGTTCACTAGTAATGTTCGGTATATGATTAACTACGTGACAGCGCTCATAATAAGTATCGACAAACAAAAGCTGAAAGTGATAAAACTTATTACAAATCTCTTAAAAGACTAGTTAATAGTTGTCTTAATACTGAGAAGAAAGCATATTTTGACTACCAAATTAATCAGAACCTACATAAAGCAAACATTATATGGAAAAACTTGAAATCGGTTGCATTACCTTCATTTAAAAATTCTAACAATTTACCAGACCATTTTAATGATCCTGCTAAAATTAACCACTACTTTCTTAATATTCCAGGCATAAGTAATACTGGTTTGTTTTATTCTAAATTCTTTAAAAGTTCTAAATATAACTCAAACACATTAAAGTTAATGCCAGTCCATGAAAGCGTAGTTGCAAAAGTTATAATGGCTATCAAATCGAGCGCACAAGGAGTTGATCGAATTGGTATGAAAATGATACTTTTGACACTACCACAAACATTAAAGGTTATAACAGCAATAATTAATAGGTCTATCACAGAATCAATTTTTCCTTCTCAGTGGAAAACCGCACTAATTCGTCCCGTATCAAAAAAAAAAGAAAACGCAGTTGATTTAAGCGACCTAAGCGAAGGCCTATTAGCATTTACCATATTTATCAAAAATATTGGAAAAAGTTGTACACTTTCAAATAGTATACTTTTGTGAACTAAATGAAATACTACCTAAGTTACAATCAGGGTTTAGGGAGAGTCATGGGACAGCTACAGCCCTTATAAATGTTGTAGATGACCTGCTGTCTTTTTCAGATTCTGGCAAAGGCACGATCCTTACTCTTTTAGATTTTTCAAAAGCATTCGATCCGATGAATACGGATTTGTTAATAGATGAACTATCATATTGCGGTTTTGATAACGGGGCATTGGTGTGGTTTAAGAGTTATCTTAATAATCGTCTACAACAAGTTATAATTAACAAGAATGATGGTGAAAGCTATGTTTCCCAACTTCTTCCTGTCAATAAAGGTGTCCCACAAGGATCTATTTTGAGCCCTTAGCTTTTTATCATTTATAGTTCCGATATAACAGCATGTCTTGAAAATTGCAAATACCATATTTATGCTGATGATCAGATGTATATTATTGTAGATAGTAAAAATGTAAATACAGCGGTAGATAAGTTAAATGAGGATCTTTAACGCATTAGTTCTTGGTCACAAAATAACTCCATGCTCCTTACCCTACAAAATCTAAATTTATTATTATAGGTACTAAAAAGCAGGTAAAGGACATAACTTCTACTGATCCTAACGTACGTATTGATGGTGAAAACATTGAACGAGTTTTTGAAGTACGAAATCTTGGGGTTCTTATGGATAGTTATTTAAAGTTTGCAAATCATCTAATTAATGTCGTAAAAAGTTGTTTTTTCCGATTGAAAGTTTTATATTCAATTAGGCAGTTTATCACTGTAGACTTACGCGTTAAACTATGTGAAACCTTAGTCTTCTAAACTAAATTATTGTATAACTTTGTATGGACCTTTCTATTTAAAAAAATCAAAAAATTTAATTCAAAGGGTACAAAATGCTTGCGCTCGTTACTGTTTTTACATCCCAAGACGAACACATGTTACACCTTACCTTAATGCCTCTAATATGCTTAAAATACTGGAATGTCTCAAATTATTTTATGCCTCCCTGCTATTTGGAGTGATAAAAACAAAGAAACCAGAATACTTATATGAAAAGCTTCAGTGGAGACAAAATCTATTAATCTTATTACAAATCAAGTATTGCAAGACAACAAGCTTCGGGTCCCGCGCCTACGTCACAGTGAACGAGTGAAGCCGGCCACAGTCGAGCGCGCGCCTGCTCTACTACCATGTGTTAGAGGAGTCACGGACAAGATTGGCTACATCTTGAAGCGAGCGTCCATTAAGACATACTACAAGCCGCTGAAGAAGATTAGTCAATTTTTACCATCCATCAAATGTAATATTCCTCTACAAGATGCAGGTGTGTATAAGCTAGATTGTGAATGTGGTCTCTCTTACATAGGTCAAACAAAGAGATCTATAAAAACCCGCGTGAAGGAACATATAGCTGATGTGAAGCACCGACGCTCCGGGAAGTCTGCAGTCTGCGAACATGTTCAAGATCGTCCCCACCATTACATTAGATTTGATAAACCACAAATTCTCGCAAAAGAACACCGATTCCTACCGAGGATGATACGCGAAGCTATTGA
Organism: Parnassius apollo; assembly: GCA_907164705.1. Classification (NCBI taxonomy): domain Eukaryota; kingdom Metazoa; phylum Arthropoda; class Insecta; order Lepidoptera; family Papilionidae; genus Parnassius; species Parnassius apollo. Next base: position 39,214 of record CAJQZP010001706.1, read on the forward strand.
AATTAAAAAAACATCCAAATTTCAATAGAGAAGATGGTTGGGTGCTACCATCTGCTTGGGATCCTATAATTAACAAAATTAAACCCAAACCCAAGCATACCACTGCAAGACTTCATGATACTATAAGCTCGTTTTGCGTAAATCGGACCAAAAATTAATATTAAAAAACTGAAGGTAGCCGGACTAACTATGACATTGGGACGTCAAACATCTCAGTCCCCCCCCCGTGACCATGGGCGCTGTAAAGCACCTGAAACGTCGGGATAATAATAAAAATAAATTAAAGTAATTAAACGCGATAAAATCTGTAAATAATAGTTTTATTCAATGAATAAATATTTATTATTATTATTATTATTATTAAAATATTAAAACTTAATTAATATTAATTTTTTATTAATATGAATTAAGTATTTATTTTCACTTTATGCTTATTAATGTAATTTTATTGTTTAATTTATATCTTTTAAGATTATTTTGAGGCCCATAACATAGAAATTAATTATTAATAATAGTGATGGGCCGTCACAATATGTTGTACCATACGTCATTTCAGTAGCAATGTGTATAAAAGCATTGTTTTTTTTTGTAATGTTTTTATGTTTTTTTTAACATTTTTGTTTACGTGGTAGAGCCACGCTGCAGCTTTATTATGGTTTTAGCACGAAAAGATCGACTCGACCGGGGAAGGACCACGCTTTCACCGAATACCAGCGTAAAATAGCAGCTTGATGTTGCTGTGTTTCGTACGGTGAGTGTAGAGAACCGGAGCGGAGACCCGTTTTAATGGAATCGAGGCATTCCATCTTGGTTCTTAGGGGTGGCAACACATCTGCTTTTTGTTTCTGAATCGGGATTAGGTAAGGCCACGGCATCCACTTGCCCTCGGGTGAACTGTATGCTCGTATGTCACCCTAATTCTATCAAAAAACCATTTAGTAATCTCTTTTTAATTGCTTTTTGACACCTTTGTGGTCTATCTCTATGAACTTTCTTCAATACCCATATATCTTACCTATTTTGGAGGCATGAAAGAATACAAGTGATGACTTTTTTTCTTTTGGCTCAGAGGACTTTACTTTTCACTATTTCTTTCAATTGACTTGTTTTGCTACTAATTATCTTGGGCTATGACTTTTTCTATAGTATGTGCCAAATCGATTGAGGAAAACGGACAATGACCTCAAATTTGAGCCAAGTGTCAAAAGGCATAACTTATAAAATATCAATTCAGATATGATTACAATATTTAAATATTGATATTAGTCGCACTTCTAGGTCAGCAAATATGTTTTTTTTTTTTGTTTCTTAAATAATATTGTCTGCGGTTTCTATAAAAATCATATAATCTTACGTTACATCGCGAAAAATGTGTTATATTTTATATTTCAATTTACGGTAAGAAACGCAGCAATTCATTTAGTAACAGTTTCATACTTAAAAAAAAGTATTTGAAGCAATATAATCACCATATTGAGCTTTTGCAAATTCATCCCTTTAAAATAAACAAAACCTACGTTTTTGTATCTTATGTATCCTTAGTTTTTTTTTACTACCCATGCATACCGTTAACTTGATTTTATCTCCTTTATTGCCTTATTTAGACCTCTTGTCTTTGTAGTTACCTTTTCAAATGTTTGAAGTCGTTAACTTTTTTTTTGGTTGCGACTGAAGTCTACCTTAAATTTTGCTTTATTCTATTATTGGTTTAAGTATTGTTTGTTATATAGTCTAATTGAAATGAGTTAATATATCTCGGCTTACAGCTTTATTACTTCTTTGTTGAGTTTTAAAGATAAACATTTTGAATATTTATTAAACTTTTGATGAGTTATACTAGGTCTCGGCTGATTCATTATACGGTTGTAAACTGATTTTGCAAAGGATTTCCTGCTTCACTTAGGTTGGTAAGGAGTAGGGTGTTGAGATTTACCTTGTTGCGTATGATGCGATGAAAAGTATTTAAATTTATCATTGACTTACATTTAATTAAAGTAAAACACGTAAGAATCTTTACTTTTTTTGACATGTAGGTATAAATGAAATAGAAATAAGAAGAAGAGGACTGAGTTTAACAAAATCATATTTATGTTTGGTATACTTTGAAACGAATTCATCAATTTTTTGTATTTTTTTTAGAAGTAAGGAACATACATTTTACCTGATGTCAAGTATATTTTGGGCCATTTTTTTTCATAAAATAAGGGTGACAAACGAGCACACAGTCCACCTGATGATAAGTGTATACTGTAGCCTATAGACATCTACATTAATCCTCGATTAAGAACCAAAACTCGTAAGTGTTTTGGTTCTTAACCCCTGAGGACTAAGATGGAATGCCCTGTTTCCAGAAAAGAGTATCCGGTTCTCTACACTCACCATATAAAGCACATCAGCGTCGAACTGCTATTTTACGCTGGTATTCTCTGAAAGCGTGGTCCTACCCAGTCGAATTGACATTCTTGTTATAACCATAATATAGCTGTAGCATGGCTACCACGTATAAAAACCATAGACACCCGTATAAAAATATACAAAATGCGTTAGCACTGTCAAACCTAAGGATTAATATGACATACACAGTAAAAATTGTTACCGTTAATTAAAATAATAAGGTTTTACATATTATATTTTTCTAATTTATTAATCCTTTAGCTCGCAACGATAGGCCGGCTCAATGTTCTCTTTAAAAAATATTAAAAGTTAGTTATTTTTTATAAGATTTTATTTAATACCTACAACGAATAACTAAACGCAATTGTAAAAAAAGTTTAATATTTCCGAACGCATTTTACGTCAATGTTGTGCAAAATGACGTCACGATCGCAGCGACTCCTTGGATTGCAGGTAATTTTATTTTATAACAAAATGTTTTTAAGAGTTTTCCTGATAGTGGACACCGGCATTTTATTTTAAAAACCATTTTAGTATTATTATTATTACAAATAATTTCATTGTTACCAGGTCGTCACTTCATCAAGTGGGGACCGCCCTACACTTCACCTGCCGGTACGAGGCTGCCACTCGAAAATCTTATTACTGAATCCAAACTTGAACTTTATTACTGAATGCAAATTTAAGAAATTAATTGTGTCAGGATAGCGCGACAAGAGCAGCACAAAGGACCCTTCCCTTGCTTCAAAAAAATCGCAAATATCCGTATATGTTACTGTTATTTTTAATTGAAGGGATATTATATGTTTCTTTTTTTGCCTTTCAACAGAAATATGTTATTAAACAAACTCTAAGTCACAACATATTTACTGTAAATTTATTGTAATAAATACGTCTATGCCATTAAGTTAACATTAGTATATTGGCATATTTCGCCTAGTTAGTATTATAACTATGAGCAGCAATCATATTTTCATGATTAAAAGATTAGGAAAACAATCCGCTTCCTTAAATCACCGTACATGGACAATATTAAGAAAATTATGTTTTGCTTACCTGATAATTGCATTTAGTTAAGAGCTCCATCTTTATTTATTGGATATATCTTACATCATAACTCGTGAGTAATGAAACCATACCTGCTTTAAAATAAATATAGCGCCATCTAGGTAGTAGTAGTAAAAAAATCCGTTGATTACTAAAATGAAAACTTTAATATTTAGAAAATAACGAATAGGAATAATAAAAAAACAACTCAAAATCAGAAAAAGTAATTTTTAAATCCCACTCATTGCAAATTTTAACTCTTTGCAGCTGCATAATGGAACGTTATGCCTACTGCGAAGCTGTAAAGATATATACAGCGGCTATATATACTAACAGCTAAACTTTAACGTAACACTGTAGTGAAAGTACCATCGAAATCAGTTCACAGGTTAATGAGTAATGCTTGTGCAGTCAAAAAGACAGACACACGATGTTTCCCAAAAATTTTATTTTGGCATCCGTTTCGATAATATAGTATACCGCAATTTAAATTCCAAAAAATATTCGAATTACAAAAATTGTCGTGATAGTCTTATTATATTATAGAAGATAAAATGAGATGTGTTTATCACTGAACTCGTAAACGGCTGGTTCAATGTAGTAAAAATGTTTAGTGGGTGAATAGTTTAAATTCAAAATTGGACCCGGTCGGTGGCTTTTTTTGTTGAGATACAGAAATTGCCAGTGTAAAACCAGGTCATTTCGCTAGTCTCATATATAAACTGTGTTCTATTATTATATAGTCGCATGTATAATAATCGAACAGAAACTGTTGTTTTCAATGTGAATAGTTCTTCCGAGTCATTAGTATCTAAAAACTTGAATGCCTCGTTTGACTTAGCATCTAGGTTATTGGACCACTAATTCGTAAGCGCTACTGCTGATCATGAAGCCGTGGGTATGAAACCCAGATTGGACCGTCGACAATTATTAGATTTTTCTACCTACCACTAATATAGAACACCAAGTTTTCATCAAAAGGGTCTTTGGATCTCTGCACCCACCATACGAAGCACATCAACATTCAGCTGCTATTCTACGTATTACTATATATGGTATTCTGTGAGAATGTAGTTCTACCTTGTTCTAACCGACCCATTCATGCTACTACGATGCATATTAAAGCTGAAGGGTGGCACAACCACGACTACGGTGATGCAACTTTAGCAAGTTGTCAAACTTGTAATCGCGAAGGTATTTTACAAAAAACGAGCTTCCAAACTATATCAGGCGTTAGTATTTTTTTTTAATTTGAAGAGATTAGATTTTACATGAGCTAGCATTATGTCTTTCATATTGCAAAAAAATGTGATTTTAAAACACGTAAAAACGTCCATTGTCTGAGTGCAATTCTAAATTCTGATCGAGGACACTTAACTATTCAAACCCTAACGACCATCAATGAAACACGGTAAGCTTAAATTAATGAAAGGTTGGCACGTTTAATCAATAAACGCAAATAGGAATACGTGACTATAAAGGAGTTGGCGGTAAATAAATATTTTATCTTACATTTTATCATAATATTATACAGGTCTTATATTATCTAAATAATGCGGTATATTATCTGAATAACATACAAGCTTTTTACCGTGTAATGGCGATGTAAGAATATCCACTTCCTTATATAATTCCTTGGATGCCTTATAAGAAGCGACAGGTAAAAACAAATAAGGCGATCAGGCCATTCAGCCAGTCTTCCTGATAACAACGCTGTTTGTTTTTTTTATTTTTAATCGTTATTACTACACTTAACTATAATGACTATAATACACTTGACTAACGTCCTCACTCTTTTAGAAAGTAGTAGTACTTTTAGAAGTAGAAAATTTCACTTTATTCTGATTTTGGTATCATTTAAAAAAGCAATAATGAATGTTATATTTAGATCGCATTATAAAATTATTTATAAAGGAAACTAGAGCGTCACAAAAACATCTATCGGTCTCTGACAAACTCCATCGCTCTAAAAGATTGATATACGAAGTTGCGATTGACGACTCGGTAACTCCTTATTTTTTGCCGTATTTAAATAGTTTTATTGCTTTTCAAGTTGTAAAAAGCTTTCTAGACTACGTTTAAATTAGTGAATAAATTTTTATAAATTAATATACCCGTATATGCCTTAATCTATTTTCTATATTATTATTATCATTATCTATACTAAAATAAAACTCTAACACGACGATTTCTGTAAAAGTAAAATAAAGTTACAGCCTATATGCATCCCACTGTTGGGCACAGGCCTCCCCTCATTTCAGAGAGGGTTTTAGGGCAAGGAAGTGTCCGCCACGGTGTCCCAATGCGTGTTGGCGAACTTCACATGTCTTCGAAATATTTTTTTCCTTATTCCTCAGATATGCAGATTTCCTCACGATTTTTCATGTGAGTTTATATATCTTTTATATAAGTATATAATCTAAAAATGGGAAAACGGACACAGTTTTATATAAGAGTTCAAACAGCAACAATATGATGGATTATACTTTAAAATTTGACCTAAATTCTGTCGATCTCCTTGGATATTTTTGAAACCTACCTTGAAACAGGGGAATTCATCGAAACTTCTATATATTTTATATTGTTTAAGAATAAATTACCATAATATATCTTAATTCTTAAAACAGTATAAAATTTTGTAAAGTTCGCAGAAATATCAGTATAAGAATTACTACTACTCGTAATAACTACTAACTACTAACTAAAATTATAGAAAGGCTGGCGTTATATATTTCTAGAAAGTGCATTTAAATCAAAAGACCACGTATTTGCTGCTGTTATTTAGTCAGGAACACATATCACGGGTCTCCGCCGTGGTATTTCAGGGGTCGCTGTAAATTTCACAGAACGTGAAGAACCTGGTTTCGATCCACTCCGTTACCATGGAAATTGTTAATTGTAATTTTAAGATCTGATATACCACGTGGGCGGCGGTGAAGGTAAACATCGTGAGAAAACCTTCATGTGTGAGAAATAAGAAAAAATATTGAAAACGTATATAAAACGTATTGGCGAACTGCCAACACGCATTAGGACGACGCGATGGACATTTATTTACCCTAAAACCCTGTAAGAAATAAGAGAAGGCCTGTTCCCAACATTGAGACGTATATATGCTATAACTTTAACTTCTTTTAACAACATATGTCATATTGTAATAACTCAGTAAGAATAGAGAAATCACACACAAAATATATCCCTTACTGCACCATTCATTAACCAGCATCAATCAATCAAAGGTCGGAATAATATGAATGAACAACTGGTCACTTGAATTACTAAATGGTATATTATGTTCGTCCATGTAAAAAAAAAGACTTGTATCAACATAAATTTCCATTATTAGCTGTGGCATGACGTCGCCTCATCGTCGTATTGTTTATATTTCCGCGTGTAACGTAAACATGTACCAATACTCTCATGTCGAGTATCTAACAATGACGAGCCAATTCGGTAATAGGTGGATAGGTCGCGGTTAAACTGTTAGCTGGCAGGCGAGATCATCAGACATTTTTATTTTTCGTGGGGAAATCCTTATAGATACCATTCGTTGCGGGTGCAACGAGAAGGTTATACTGGACTCCTACCGACTAAAACCCCACGGTGGTCACCATCAGCGTATACGACGGGTCCCGGGATCTCCGTTTGGAACGCAACCGAAGCCCCTCCATCGTTTTGATACACTAATAGCACATCCCGGGGCAACAATTGCTGCCCCAGAATCTTCGCATTGCTATCACGATGTCTCGAGACCACTTTCGAGTAATTGTTCCCCTCGGGGGTTACATAACTAGACATTCGAGGGCCCCGCCCCAAGCGTCAGCAACCCCGGAGGCCCCTTTTCTGATAGAGAAACACCGTTTTTAAAAGGAGAGCCGTGACTAATGCTTTAGCGACGTCGTCTCCGTAGGATCCACCCTCTCCTGATCCCACTCAGAATCAGATTCACGGTGGTTACGGCGCTCTCTGCCGAGTTCCTGCTCAGCATCACCGGAGAGGTTCCGTCCGATGCGGTTTACCAGAATCATCCGCTTCCGTTCTCACGCTGGGCAATGGGCATACCGCAAGCATATGGGAAGAGGAGTCCTGGTCCCGTCCTCCGCAGTGGGAGTAGTTCGCCGTCACTTCGCTTCCGATTACACAGGTAATCACCGAAGCACGTGACCGGTAATAATCTGTGTAAGTCTGTAGGTAAGTCTTCCTTCTCGTTCCTGTATCCAAGCTTCGAAGATCGGCAGAATTGCTCCAACCACGCATTTTGGTTCATAACGCTCCTCGAGTCGAGTGCACCATGTCGCCAGAGCGTTTTGCCGTTCCTGCCGTTTAATTGATACGAGCGCCTCATCTGGCTCACTACCACCAGTCTGGCGGGGGGGCATAAATCCGGACGTACACCCTCGCGTCCATCTCCGTCAGTATATCTAGTGGTAGAAAGCGAGCCAGGATTGTCGCCGCCTCAAAGCATATAGTGCGGCATCCTCGTACGATCCGTATGGCCATCCTCGAGATCACCAGACCTCACAGAGACACCTCCAGACTGTTGTGTGTACATAGAAGAAGCAAAAAATTATTATTAGAAACTGTTTATCAATTCACTATAATGCAAGATAAAATTTAACATGTAATTCTACTCAACTACAGCATATAAGAAGGTCCTAAGCCTGTAAAAGTATAAAAAAGACCGAAATCACAAAAAGAATCTGAAATGCAAGGCAATTTACCTACTTATCATTTTTTGTATCACATTTTTTTACTATTTACGAACATGAGAAACATGATGGCATCATTAATGAAACAGAGCCAACGAGAAGTGCTGCTATTTTAAATATTTTAACTAATAACCACTACATGCTGTGGTCAGTGTTGAAAGAAAACATTGTGAGTAAACCTTCGTGTTTGAGAAATAAGAGAAAAATTGAAGACGTATATGAAGTCCGCCAGCACGCATTGGGGCAACGCGTTGGACACTTATTTTCCCTGAAACCCTGTTAGAAATGAGAGGAGGTCTGAGCCTAGCATTGAGACGTATATAAGCTGTAAATTTAACTTCTTTTAACAACAGATGTCATAATGTATTAACTCAGTAATAATTTAAAAAAATTGAGTATTGACCGGTTTCTTTTAATATTTTCATTTCCATGCAAAAATGAACCCTATTACCGAGTGTACACAAACGACCTATAAAATATATCCCTCAATGCACCATTCATTAATATCGCTTGAAACAATCAATTTTTATGTCAATCAGCTTCATACGTTAAGGTCAGCATAATATGTACGAACAACTGGTCACTTGAATTGCTAAATGGTATATCATGTTCGTCCATGTGGAAAAACGTCTTGTGATAACACAAATTATTATTCAACATTATTTTTATCATCTAAATATGTTGAAACGCTAGTTGTGGACGGACTCGTAAAACAATATAAATATTGTGTTATTTGAATTGTATTTGGAATTTTGTTGAATATTTTAAGAGCAAGTCCGCAAAATATTTTGTGCTAATGCACAAAATCTTCTTTTAAGGCAGTCAACCTAAGTAAATTGACAAATATTAAAACGATTATTACAATACTTACATAATATTCAATACACACATTAAAAAAACTTTAATATAAAAAACTCTAAAAATTTTAATTGTCATAAAGTCCCGCTCCCCGTGGTAAACTTAGCCTTTGAGCGAGAAAATAGCCAGCCCTCTTATCACCAGCAGCGACGACCAGTCGTGGATACAGTTCCTTTAGGAACTTCACTGCACGTGGACCCTACGGACCGATAGTCTCTACATCAAATGGCACAAATATGGTCATTTCTCAAAGACTCATATTTGCGCCATTTACTTAATTCAGCTGCCTCTGATGCCGCTCCGGCTATAAAAGAGGTACCCTTGAGATGAGAGGCCACCAAAGTGTCAACGCAAGTAGCATTCTACACTAGTGCTTTAAGTCCTCCCAAGGGTCCAAAGTCACACCGTCGAGTCTCTTGCCATCATCTCTAAATATCGCACAAGGCTCTAAAACCGAGGGAATATTTACGAACACAAGAGCCCAACGGATGACTTCGTTCAAAGAACCGTGACGGGAAAACCTACCTGCACTTTTTTTACAAGAAAGTCCGTTGAATACAAACTCATCAACGCTGATACCACAGGAGCACTGGCGAGGTTGATATATTGCCTCTCCTAGGCGGATTCCTACGGCGATCTGCAAGCTTTCCCCATCAAGCAATGTGCCGAGATTACTTGATAGTACAGCGTGTAACCAGTGACTAGATTCCTAAGTCGAAACAGCTAGAAATCGAGCCTGATCTTGGTCACTGGTGTATGTGATGATGTGATGGTGAAATAAATATTTCTGGACACTCTGTACCAATGGTATATCCTACTGTTTTTGTTCGTTAACTTTCAGTGGGACATTTATGTCGGGACAGAGCGTTAGCCAGGTTTCCTTGTCTCCGCAGTAACGCACAGGTCTACTTTATTATTTAAAATTACTTTACATAAGTCATTGACACTATGCACGGAAGCAAGGAAAGCAGGCAATGCGACGCTAGAAAGATTTGCTACACCAATACCACCAAATTTTAAAGGTACAGTAGCTTGATTCTGGGCTATCATATTTAACCTCAAATTGAGAATTTTTTCTAAAGCTATTTTAAGATTATTACCAATATCTTTTTAAATATCCGGACATTTCCAGACTGGACTTGAGCGTATAAAGCATGTAAATTTAGATACAAGGAGACAATATTTTAAAATAATAAGGGCAATATGGGGGTTTAAGATATACAATTTATCACACACAGCTGTACCTAATACTATTGAAAAACAACGGAGCACCGAGCAGGTATATCGATTCCATAGTGACAGTTTTTATTCCTGGAGAAATATGGAGGAGCCAGGATGTCGCCTGAGAATAGAATATGGGATGCATTTTTTAAGTAGCCATCCATTAATTTTGATTCAACTACTTTTTTAAATCAAATTTAGGACAAGGTTGAGATAATTTAGTATAAATCGGGTAATCTAAATTTTGAAAAGAAGTCTCTTTTAATTGAGACGTAATTGATTTATTTATTGTTTTATTAAAATGAAAATGGGAATACTCGAATGTAAACAATTCATACCCACTCTTTTCAAAAATTTTCAAACAATTTTGAATACTGCATGACAATGCTTTATAGCAAGTTGCATCCTCGCACCTCTGGGAATTCTTTTAACTACTGGTATGTTAATATACATAAAAACTGTACAATTGTTTCAAAGTGAAAAATTTGTATCATAAGGGATATTTCTAAAAGTCATGAATTTTTACGATAGGCTGTGAAGCTGTAATACTCTTACTATGGCATCGTTTAATGTGTATATTTAATCCCCTTTTACGTTTAAACAGCCTACCGTCGGTACAATTTTGACATCGTAGGAAATCCGGCTGTGAATGTATCGGAGCACCAGTGTTTATTGAAAAAATTTAAAAAAAATGTAAAAATATATCTACTGCACTCAAAAATCTATAACTTCGTATAATAAATTCGTATGAAATCTTAAAAATTAAAGAAACCTAGTTCTCGAGCTTTGTTTATCGCCTTAATACAATTTAATATTAATGTTGTGTATTATGAATCACTAGACGTTGCATTTTGAAATTAGCTATAACTATAACCGTTTACAGGTAACGGTTTGAAAGCTTCTTTTGGTGACATGCTCAAATATAAAACACCAAAGCATCCTAATAAAAACGCGGCTTAGTTCTTTCCTTGAGATCAGACGAAGTGTAGTGAGCATTGATTTCGTTATTTTGACGTTGTTTTATTTTTCATTCAATATTCCGCAGTATTTGTAAATACAACCAAGATTTAAAGGTCCGAAGTCGGAGTAATAGTTTTCATAAATTAATTCATTATCTAAACAAAAATATTATATATCAGCAGTATTCTTTAAAGTTCTCCCTATTCTTACTGTTGCAAAATACAATATAATCTTGATGTATTCAGCCATAAATAATACATCGTTATTTCATGTCATCACTTCAGGCAAACAAAGTTATAAAATATATCATCGTATATTAATTCATATTGGTATATATTATTTTCTCAAAACATTATTTTTTGTAATAAATTAACAATAAAATCACTTTTTCAAATTATTTTATTCATTTTGACATTAAAATTCACTTAAGATACATTAAATTTCAAGTATGAGCAAATAAAAATTATATTGAATTCACAGCCCCAGAAGGAATATAATGTTACGAGTGTATGTATGTACATGGCATGTACATACATACGTACGTACGTACATATTATTTATTGACTCGCTTTGTAGCCTAAACGGCTTGATGGATTTTAAGATATGGGGAGTCGTTAGATTCTTCTTGGTTGAAGAAGTGACATAAAATATAATACTTAAATTTTTGATGATATGATATCAACGTCTCGAATATATTTGACAACAAAAAAAAGTCCCGCTGGATTTTTTTGATGACTCTCCCTACGACAGGGTTTAGTCCGAAACATGTAAAGTAAAAGACGACTTTAAATAAGTATTACTTGTAATTAATGAAATATTTAATCGCAAGCTTAAAATGATAATAACCACGTGCTTGTTAGTGAAGGAAAACTGCACCTACACCCTTAAAGCGTGGGTAGGTAGCTATTTTTTACGGACCACCTATAGACTTTATTAAATGCTTACCGGGTAAACTTTGTGAATCGCTTACTGGGTAAGTACACCAAGTCTACAAACAACTTCAAAGTTAAGAGGGTACAAAATGTTACACTACTTAACTGACGTCTCAATTAGGCTGGTTTGTAGGAAATTACTTTGTTTTGAAGTTATCGTGCCTCGAATTCGCCCGTCCTGTTAAATAACTGAAACCGTTTTCTCCTTATTGAATTTAACAAATATTATTAAATTTAAAGTATCATAATTATAGTGGCAGCGTATAATTAGACAATATTTATAAACAATAAATTAAATTTAATTAATTAATTTAATTTTTAGCAATAAATTAAACGATAAATAAAATGTTAACTCCTGTGATAATAACACCGTTTACTAAATAATAAATTGAAGGCTAATAAATTTATCGTCCGTCAGTGAATGGGAAAACAGTAAACAAATGTTGTTTCATGTGAAACGGCCCATCAATTTTGTTATTAATTGCTTATTTTAATTTATTATTTTGTATTTTTGTTGTAAAATTAGTCAAAAACCTTTATGTAATCGTTTGCTGTGGTTTTAATGAAATAAGTGTCTTTTTTTATTATAGTTTTCTTAATCGTCGTTTATGCGAATTTTTATCAGACTTCCAAAAAAAAAACCGTGAAGGCTTGCAATTCGACAAAGTACATTTTAAGATAATTCCACAGCCATGGTAACTCAGGGGCTACATACTTGCTGAAGTAGGTACGCGATAAAAGTACGCGAGCAACCCGAGTTCAATCCACGCTCGCACCAATGAAATTGTTAATTACAATTTTAAGTGCTGATTACCCGTGCTCGAAGGTGAAATCTTGATCATTTATTCTTTGAAGATTCACGTATTAGGCGAACAACACAGATTTTATTAAAAAAAAATAACAATTTAAACACGTTGTTGAAGCGTGCAGCTTTCCATTTTAAAATATCAAGACTAAAATAATGAATGTTATATTAAATTTAACAAGCGACAAGATCTAAATACTGCTGGACGACATCAACCGTCAAGGAAGTAAATATAGCACCGATTGCTCAACACATGCTAATTCCTTCTATGTTACCGCATTCTCGTCCTTGCTATGTAGGAAATAATGGTCACATAAACAAATATTCGCAGATAAGTTCTGCAAAATACAAAAGAAGTAAACGAAATAAATTTCAATGAGAGCATTGAAGTAAGATGTAAAACGTACTGGAACAAATACCTTGAACAAATTCCGTGCGACAGTATCTGGCGCGTAGAAGGAATTACAAAGTATTTTTTATAGTACATACTATGTAAGTTTAAGATCTTGGGCTAAAAGCGTGTTGTAAACAACCAAACCTCCGCGTTCTTTTTAGAACGACGAACATTTTAATTCATTGAATGAAAGTTATTTAAGTACAATATATGAACTGAGAACAAGAATTACATTTAAGTCATCAGCAATATTACATCGTATAACAAGTACACGGCTGAACATAGGCCTTCCCCAAAGATTGCTACAACACGTCCACGTTCCTATGAACCTGCGCTCATTGCCTCGACTTCCTCCATGTTTCATCAGATCGTCACGCCATCGAGCGAGCCGAGGGCGGTTACTCAACCTTGCGATTGATATGATGAGACAACAATAACAAATTTTTCTTCCCCATAACTTGTACGTGTTCGTATATGACTGGTTCATTGGTTCAGCTTTTTGATCCGTTGGACTACGTCAGACAATGACAAGGAGGTGATTACATGTTATTTTAGAAATAAAGAGGTAGAACGTTCGTAAGCTACACACAATAACGTATAATAGCCAGTGAATCAGGTAACTAAACTAGCATGATCAGTCACATTTTATTAGTAGTTTTATATGATTTTATGAGTCTTAGTCGGTTTCGTGATGTCATCTGACCATTGCGTGTGCTGAGAAATTGCTAGTGTTGGTTTACATACATCAACTATTCCGTTGTTGTCTTGTTATTTCTAACTGCTTGCCACTACAAATATGGTTATTTTGGAGCTAAATTTCTTTTAATAAAATAATTTTGAGAGTAATTCTAACATCAGAAGTAATAAAACTGGATAATTTCTACCTATGAATAATATTATATGATTTATTGTTAATGACAAAACTTGTTGCGAATAAACTGCAGTTTTAATTTGGATTTTTATGAATCGACATGGTATATTTAAAAGTAAAAAAATAATAAAAATTGTTCAAGCTAGAGTAAAACATGTAATAAAATTTACAATATTGATATCTTGAGTTGATTGCCTTTTTCATCCATTTGTCATAAAATCTATCCACGTCGAATAATGTCTCGAAATATACAACTCTCAATACCGTTCAAACTTCTTTGTTTCATATTTACTCACTAATAAATTTGTCTCTCGTTTTAAGTATTATCAGTGTAGTATTCATTTTTACTATATACTTAATATGTTTATTATCTATATAATTTTTATAGTATAAGGGTTACAAACGAGTACACAGTCCACCTGATGGTAAGTGTACTGTAGCTCATAGACATCTACATTTATCCTCGGATAAGAATCATAACGCAGATGCATTGTCATCCCTGATGACTAGAATGGAATGCCTCGTTTCGATTAAAAAGGATCTCCAGATCTCTACACCCACCATACAAAACACAGCAGTATTAAGCTGCTATTTGACGCTGGCATTCTGTGAAAGCCGATCGAGCCGATCCATTCGAGCTACCACCATAATATAGCTGCAGCGTGGCTCTACCTCATAAATATTTTTGTATTATTATTTTCTATAATTAATTTTAATATTTCAATATTATTTGTAAAATATATTATAAACTTATATTTACATTGATATTTAGTTATTATTTATTTTAAATAGGAATATACACAGTTACAAAACAACAATTAACTCACGATTTCTACATAGTTTAAACATAAAAATTCTCATAATTTAAACATAACTAATATAACATACAAAACCAATTAACTTTTATTCATTCATTCCAGCCTGTCAAAGTCAACTGCTGAACATTAGCCTCATGTACCATTGTAACTAATTAACTTCATGAGAATATATCAATTATTAGCCAAGTGCGTGTAAGAACACGCGAAAGCTCTCTAACTAAAATAATTACATACAAGCTTCGCACGCGACTTCAATCGCGTGTAATTAGTACTTTTCTTAGGTTAATTTACAATGATTTATTTGTACTGTTAATTATCGCGAAAATCTAGAAAGACGCAAATTTGGATAAAAACATTCAGTTAGTCAGTCAATCCGACAAACTAATAAAAAAATAGACGCGCCTACAAATAAATTAATGGATGGGCCCACAATCTAACCAAGAAACGAATTAGGCAAACAATACGCATTTTTTTAATAGGAGAGGGGGCAAACGAGCATACGGCTCACCAACGGTAAGTGATTATCGCCGCCCATGAACAACTACAACACTAGGGGAGTTGCAGCCCTTTTGAAAAGGAGTAGGCCTTTTTATTGAGGGTACCTAACCTAATTCTTATTGGTCCGGAAAAATCTCTGGTGGTAGTCTATTCCAGAAAAAAGTTGTGCGAGGAAGAAAACCTCTTTTAAATCGCACAGTGGTAGACCACCAGTCATCCAGGTGACATGCATGGTATCACGAATTTTGTCGCGACGTCATCATCATCATCATCATTTTTATTATTACAGCCCTTCACAAGTCCACTGCTGAACATAGGCCTCCCCCAAGTAATGCCATAAAGCACGATCCTGAGCCACCTGCATCCATTGACTTCCTGTATGTCTTACCAGGTCGTCACTCCATCTAGTGGGGGAGTCGTCCTATACTACGCCTACCGGTACGAGGCTGCCACTCGAGAACCTTTCTTCCCCATCGGTTATCGGTTCTTCGAGCTATATGGCCGGTTCATTGCCACTTCAACTTACTAATCCGTTGGGCTATGTCGGTAACTGATTATACTGCCGATATTCTCATTTCTGAGTCTATCAAGCAGAGAAACTCCGAGCATAGCCCTCTCCATAGCTCGCTGAGCGACCTTGAGTGTCCTCATACGGCCAGCAGTGAAGGACCACGTCTCTGATCCGTAAGTCATCACTGGCAACACGCACTGGTTGTACACTTTAGTTTTCAGAGATTGAGGTATACCAGACGAGAAGATGTGTCGTAATTTGCCGAACGCTGCCCAGCCGAGTTGAATCCGTCGATTGACCTCTCGGTCGAAGTTGGACTTACCTAGTCGAACTATTTGTCCCAGGTAAACTTACTCGTCAACAACATCGAGCATAGTGCTCCCAACAACTACCGGCATAGGTGTGACATGGTCATTAAACATAATCTTTGTTTTGTCCATGTTCATCTTAAAACCTATCCGTTGGGAGACACTATTGAGGTCATTGAGCATAGTGCTAAGGTCCTCCAGCGATTCTGCCATAAGGACTATATCGTCGGCAAATCGAAAATGAGTGATGTACTCGCCATTGATGTTAATACCGTATCCTTTCCAGTCCAGTAGCTTGAAAACGTCTTCCAACGCAGCGGTGAAGAGTTTTGGGGATATAACATCACCCTGTCTTACACCTCTCTGCAGTTGGATAGGTTTCGAACTCCAGTTCTGTACTCGGATAGCCATCGTAGCCCTACTGTACAAACACTTCAGCACTTCGATATACCGACAGTCAACTTGGCACCGCTGAAGGGACTGTAGCACCGCACAAATTTCGATGGAATCAAAGGCTTTCTCATAGTCCACATATGCCAGGCAAAGTGGCAGATTGTACTCTGGCAACATATAACGCACGCACTCTGAGGACTGACGAGAAGATACTGGAGCTGGAAGAAGAGGTAGACAAGTTGCGCTGGCATATTATTGGATTACCCGAGATCCGAAGAGAGGGGGAGGACACGGCAATCCTCGAGTTCGGCAACTTGTTCTACCACCGGGAGGGCGACCCTCTGTCCCAAGGAGGTGTCGGATTTATCGTCCACAAGTCTCTCTTCAACAACGTCGCGTACCTGATACTCAGAATCACCAAATGGTATTCGCTGAAGGTCATACAGGTTTACGCACCAACCTCGGCACATCCCGATGAGGAGGTGGAGGAAATGTATGTGGATATTTCCAGAGCCTCGCATTCCTCCAAAACCCACTACACGGTGTTGATGGGAGACTTCAACGCAAAACTAGGCACAAGAGATAGCGGTGAGCTGAAGGTAGGGAAATTTGGAGTAGGGCAACGGAACCGAAGGGGCCAGCAGCTGGCCGACTTTATGGAGAAAGAGGGACTCTTTATGATGAACTCTTTCTTCCAGAAGCGGCCCCACAGGAAGTGAACCTGGTCGAGCCCCGACGGTTTGACAAAAAATGAGATTGACTTTATTATGATGACCAGACGCCAACTGTTCAGTGATGTCTCAGTGAAAACTGGCAGCGATCACCGAATGGTTAGAGGTACAGTAAACCTAAACGTTAAGTTGGCGAGGTCTCGGCTAATGAAGTCAACGCTCCGTCCCCCCTCGTGCTCTAATCCAGAATCCCGAAACCTTTCAGCTCGAGTTACAAAACCGCTTTCAGTGCCTAGAGGATTGCAATGCAGTGGACGATATCAATGACACGCTCGTGAAAACTGTCCATGCGGTCGGAGCTAAGTTCTGCAAGACCCGCCGCAGAAGAACACAAAAACTCTCCGATCACACTCTTAATCTCATGCCTGTTAGACGGGAGATGAGGCTGCAATCGTCAACAGATTTGACAGCATACAGACAACTGAACAGACAGATCTCTAAATGCATGCGGCGAGACTTACGCAACTTTAATACTGCTCGTATTAAAGAAGCGATCGAGCGCAACCAGGGCTCCATAGTCTTTGCCAGAAATCTGTCTGCCAGAAAGAGCCAACTGTCAAAGCTGAAGACTGAGTGTGACAACATTGTTTCCGGGACACCTGAGATTCTATGTGAGATTGAGAGGTTCTATGGGCAGCTGTACACATCATCGTTGGAGCCACAGGCAAGTGTGAGTAACGATCCAAGAGCAAGTCTTATCGGACACTATTCCGATGATATCCCGGACGTCAGTCTGAGCGAGATTAGAATGGCTCTCCACCACCTTAAAAATGGCAAGGCCCCGGGCGAGGATGGAATTACAGCGGAGCTTCTGAAAGCGGGTGGAACACCGGTACTTGAAGTCCTTCAGAAGCTCTTCAATTCCGTCCTCCATGGTGGCACTACTCCGGAGGCGTGGAGCAGACGCGCGGTGGTCTTGTTCTTTAAGAAAGGCGACAACGCTGTCTTGAAGAACTACAGACCGATTTCCATTCTGAGCCGCGTTTACGTGCTGTTTTCGAGAGTCATTACGAATCGTCTCTCGACTCGACGACTGCCAGCCTCCCGAACAAGCCGGTTTCCGAAAATGCTTCAGTACCATAGACCACATTGTCACGACGTGCATGGGTAAAATTGTGTAATGAATAGTCCGAACAATTCCTCACAGCACTCTTCGTGGTAAATGCGATAAAAAACGCAAAGAGCTCGTTTGTCGAAGTTATATGCGATAAAAAATGCAACATCTCTTCGCAGTGCCAGTGAAAAAAGCCGATCGGAAAAAGCTCGTTTGCCAAAGATACGAACAGCTCTACACTGGATGCGATTAAATGGTAGGACCTGGCACTGGGAAGCGCCAGCCCAAAGATGGGAATGCGCAGCGGAACCTGTGACTTGTATAGTTGCAAGCGGTATGTCGACAAGAAATACTGTCCTTGAAATTTGGCCTACTCTTCTGAACTTCAACTGACCAAGAAACTGCTCGTCACTCGATATGTCGACGCCGAGGATTACGATACTGGATAGGCAGCAAGGGGAATGCTTTGAAACTAAGCAGATACGACGAACTTTTTAGCGGTTACCGCGCAAACTTGTGTCTTTTAGGAATTGAACTGGCCTAGATTTAGTCGCCCCCAGTCTGAAACTTTGTTCGACAAAGTCGGCTTCAGACACAAGTTTGTCCCGATACTCGTGAACGTTTTCCCGAGAAATATTGGCACACCTGGTGTATAAAGCACTACCAGTGCTGTTGTCTACATAGCAATAAATGTTACTAGTTTGCAACATATTATTATGCAGAAGAAACGGCGTTGGTTATAGTACACAGCCTTGTGGAATACCAGCGTTAATGGCCTTGCCATTGGAGTATGCACCATCTTTTATGACCTTGATGCTCCGATCTGCAAGAAAACTGGTAACCCAATTGCATAATTTCTCGGGAAGCCCATAGGAAGGAAACTTTGTAAGAAGCGCTTTGTACCAAACCTGATCGAAGGCTTTCACTAACTAGCGGCCAACGCCTCTTTCTTGGACTCTACTACCTCCAACCATCTATGAGTTAGGTAACCCAGAAGATCACCAGTTGAGCGACCCCAACAAAAACTCAAATCATCAATCAATCACAAAAAAAAATCCTCAAGGTTCCCTGTGTTTCATATTGTAAATAAACAAAAAAATGGCCTTAATAACGTAATCCACAATTTTCTACCGAAAAAAGTATATATTATATTCTTACTTTTCCCAACATACCCATCGAACTCTTCAGGCCGAATTTGGATTATGACAGCCAGTCTCAACGGAGACTAGCAACTTATGCAGAACATTGAGATATTATGTAGAGTTTTTCGATAGAAACTCAACCGATTTTTACCTAATAACACCTACAAATTAAAGGTCAAAAGACTTTTTTCGGTTGAGTTTATTTTATCATTTTTTTTGCAGGTAGAGCCATAATGTTATACTTACGTCATTTTATTTGTTGAAACCAAGTGTTGACTAAAGAAATCGGTAGAAAATTGTGGATTACGTTATTAAGGTCATTTTTTTTTGTTTATTTACATTATGAAACACAGGGAACCTTGAGGATTACCAGCTGATTAGTGACCATTAGTACAGTTTTCGTTGGGATCGCTCAGCTGGTGATCTTCTGGGTTACCTAACTTATAGATGGTTGGAGGTAGTAGCGTCCAAGAAAGAGGCGTTGGCCGCTAGTTAGTGAAGGCCTTCGATCAGGTTTGGCACAAAGCACTTCTGGAATTTCTTATAATTAGACAAATGCTTATTTTATAAAGCAAGTCTTTTTTATTTCTTTTATAAAAAGCGTTTATGAAATTTCATTAAAATTGGGCATACTAAACATTGAATAAGGTGCGCGCTCGACTGCTCTACTACCATACGTTGGAGGAGTCACGGACAAGATTGGCTACATCTTGAAGCGAGCGTCCATTAAGACATACTACAAGCCGCTGAAGAAGATTAGTCAATTTTTACCATCCATCAAATGTAATATTCCTCTACAAGATGCAGGTGTGTACAAGCTAGATTGTGAATGTGGTCTCTCTTACATAGGTCAAACAAAGAGATCTATAAAAACCCGCGTGAAGGAACATATAGCTGATATGAAGCACCGACGCTCCGGGAAGTCTGCAGTCTGCGAACATGTTCAAGATCGTCCCCACCATTACATTAGATTTGATAAACCACAAATTCTCGCAAAAGAACACCGATTCCTACCAAGGATGATACGCGAGGCTATTGAAATTAAAAAACATCCAAATTTCAATAGAGAAGATGGTTGGGTGCTACCATCTGCTTGGGATCCTATAATCAACAAAATTAAACCCAAACCCAAGCATACCACTGCAAGACTTCATGATACTATAAGCTCGTTTTGCGTAAATCGGACCAAAAATTAATATTAAAAACTGAAGGTAGCCGGACTAACTATGACATTGGGACGTCAAACATCTCAGTCCCCCCCGTGACCATGGGCGCTGTAAAGCACCCGAAACGTCGGGATAATAATAAAAATAAATTAAAGATATTAAACGCGATAAAATCCGTAAATAATAGTTTTATTCAATGTGTAGTGTTCGCGTAAATTTAAGAAATCATTATGTGAACCAGTACGGACTGGTAATAGCAAATAAAATTCGCCGATTAGAAGATCTTAAAACCAAGCGCGCAAGATATATAACATCTTTAAATTTCTTGAAGAGATGCAGAGACCATAATCTCATTCCTACGTGTGTCAAAATATCAACAAAGAAGGACATTCGAGGAAGCGCTAAGATCTTAAATCAGGCAAGTAAAAAGTTGTTACGGACGGTGATTCAGCAGAAACGGTTCGATTTACATTTCATAAACAACACCATAGACAATTTGTCCAGTGAACTAAAGACAATTTTAACGACATTTGATTTTAATAATTGCATCGAAACTTTAAACAAACGAGAAACATCAAAATACAATGAATGCAAAAATAAACAAATAGAAAAATACCAAAAATTAACGATCAAATCAAATGCCAAACATCCAAGTCAACGCCAGAACAATAAACAACCGTTGACCATAGACACAAACTATAAACAACGCACTGTCTGTAATTTGTCAAAACATACACTGGACGAACCGACAATGAAAGTATTAGCGAAGGGAATGAACTTCGCATTAACTCCGCGAAAAAATCCCGTACGAAGAAATTATCTGCAGTGTTGAGGATTGTCTGTTTAAGAATAATATCGGTAAGGAAGATTTGGAGGCCATACGTCAAGATATTTTGTCCTTGTTACGTCGCAGTTCAGTGCCGAAACCAAACCTTCCCAAAGACGAATTTACAGCGCTAAATAACTTACGGAACAGACCAGAACTCACGATTCTCCGCGCGGATAAAGGAAATGCTACGGTAGTAATGGACGCGTCGGAATATAATTTTAAAATACAACAACTTTTATCGGACGAAAGTACATATAAAAAGGTCAAAACAGACCCTACAACTAACACGCTTAAAACAACTAGCGATTTAATAAAGAAATACTCCGAAAAATTAAATCTCGACGTGAATTCGCTAATACCATCATGTGCCAAACCACCGAGGTTGTATGGGTTACAAACAAACGCTCCAATAAGTACCAAAGTGAGCCAGATCGATTCACCAACTTATAAGCTGGCACAATACTTAGCAAAAATACTATCACCACTGAGAGGACATACCAGAGCACACACAAAGGATTCATACCATTTTGTGAGTGAGATAAAAGACCTACATCTCGCTAACAATGAAACTATGGTCAGTTTTGATGTTCAGTCACTATTTACATGCCTACCTATTGTGGACTGCATCTCAATTGTAACTAGGAAGCTAGAAGAAAATAACATGCCTCAAGAATATGCAATACTACTTGAACATTGCCTCACATCTGGCTATCTATTGTGGAAGGAGGAGTTCTACAAGCAAGTAGATGGTGTGGCGATGGGCTCACCTGTGTCTCCCATAGTCGCCGACATATTCATGGAGGACTTTGAGGAGAAAGCCCTTCTTACTGCTCCTGTAAATCCAAGGTTCTACAAGCGGTACGTAGACGACACTTTCACAATTTTACCATCTGACAAAGTAACTGCATTTTTTAGACCACCTTAACTCCATAAACTCTAAAATACAATTCACAATGGAGTTAGAGGCAAATAATTCTTTAGCTTTCCTAGATGTTTTAGTCATCCGAAATCCTGATAACACTATTGGTCACACTGTGTATAGGAAAAAGACCCATACCAACCGATATCTAAATGGTGAATCTCACCATCATCCTTCACAGTTAGCTACCGTGGGTAAATCTTTGTTTCAGAGAGCACGAGGGATCTGTGAGCTTCAGCACGTCAAGCAAGTATTGCAAGACAACAAGCTTCGGGTCCCGCGCCTACGTCACAGTGAACGAGTGAAGCCGGCAACAGTCGAGCGCGCACCTGCTCTACTACCATATGTTGGAGGAGTCACGGACAAGATTGGCTACATCTTGAAGCGAGCGTCCATTAAGACATACTACAAGCCGCTGAAGAAGATTAGTCAATTTTTACCATCCATCAAATGTAATATTCCTCTACAAGATGCAGGTGTGTACAAGCTAGATTGTGAATGTGGTCTCTCTTACATAGGTCAAACAAAGAGATCTATAAAAACCCGCGTGAAGGAACATATAGCTGATGTGAAGCACCGACGCTCCGGGAAGTCTGCAGTCTGCGAACATGTTCAAGATCGTCCCCACCATTACATTAGATTTGATAAACCACAAATTCTCGCAAAAGAACACCGATTCCTACCAAGGATGATACGCGAGGCTATTGAAATTAAAAAACATCCAAATTTCAATAGAGAAGATGGTTGGGTGCTACCATCTGCTTGGGATCCTATAATCAACAAAATTAAACCCAAACCCAAGCATACCACTGCAAGACTTCATGATACTATAAGCTCGTTTTGCGTAAATCGGACCAAAAATTAATATTAAAAACTGAAGGTAGCCGGACTAACTATGACATTGGGACGTCAAACATCTCAGTCCCCCCTGTGACCATGGGCGCTGTAAAGCACCCGAAACGTCGGGATAATAATAAAAATAAATTAAAGATATTAAACGCGATAAAATCCGTAAATAATAGTTTTATTCAATGTGTAGTGTTCGCGTAAATTTAAGAAATCATTATGGGCATACTTAAATCAAACGGAATAGAATTTAATTAGCTGTAGATTTAGTTTAGCTATTTACCGACAGGTGGCACTATTCACTATTTATCTACTATCCTCTATATAAAATAACACATGAACTGAGTGACTGACTCTGTTTTCTGTAGATTTTGTTACCACCATAGGTTATGTTAAAAGTTTTCAAATATACTTAATTTTAATTTTTTTAATGTTGTTCTGTTTTTGAGTATTTAAATGTTAAGTGTTTTAAGTGCTAAATACTTTTAAAAAAGTATTCAGCACTTAAAAATTTGATACTAAACATTAATAACATGCTCTTTATATACTAAATCCAAATATTAAATTAAAGTTAAGAGAACAAAAACATCAGTCCCAGAAAACCCTCTCCGTCAGTATATACATATATATATATATATATATATATATATATATATATATATATATATATATATATATATATATATATATATATATATATAGCAAAAGACAACCCACTTCTTTGCATCAGTATTATTTTTACTAATCAATTAATCTACTAAATTGTGTAAATATTGTTTCGAAAATACCATCTGTTTACAGATGTGTCTTAATATTTTAACTCGAGTATAATAAAACTATACCCAACTTTAAAATACACACAGTGCCATCATGCTTAAAGATAGTAATTAGTTGAATATTACACTAAAATAAAAACAATTATATTAAGGAAACTATGGGTAGGAGTAATATATAAGAACAATCAAATTGGATAACAGGATGTTTCAATCTCACTAAAATATAATTTTTTTACTTTTTTGTAGCTGCAAAAGGGTTTAAAACATGCCTACTGTGACAGATAGCATGATGAATTAAAATTATTCCAACGGTTCGATCTCTATGTAACACGGTAATGAAAGTTTCATCCAAATCGGTTCACTAGTTTTTGAGTGATGCATGTTCGTGATGCAGACAGACAGACAACGCTTCCAAAAATAAAATGTTTTTGCACCTGTATTGATCATATAGTGTCAAAAAATAAACTTTAACACAACGATTACTGTACATTTAATACAAGTACAGTGCAGTTTTATTTTGGTAATAGATATTTGTAATATTTTCTTATATTTATCTCATACCTAGTTCTTCCAAAGCGTAAAAAACATTACGTTAAACTAATAGAACAAAATTATAAGATATGCGCAGATCACTGTGTTCCTGGAAATCCTAAAATGCGCTTGATAATATTACTGCCTTTCGAACCACCGACAGAACCACAGACAGAGAGAAGACATCTGTTTCATAAAGTACTTTTAAATGAAAACAATATAAAATATAAACACGTTAATACCACCTGTTACATCTATTCATTAAAATAACAATTTTTATAAATAAATATCCTAATAGAAATATATATATATATATATATATATATATATATATATATATATATATATATATATATATAATAGAAAATATCAAATCGCACGTTATGTTTCGTTCTAAGTAAAAAAATCGGCCAAGTGAAAGTCAGACGCGGGCTGAACAGTTACAATACCTTAAAATACGGAATACAGAAAAAAATAACCTTAAACTTAAATAACCTTAAAGCCTGTTACTATACCTTGTTGAAAAGAAGAAAACCAACTTATTAAAATTCTTAGCCTGGTCAACAACTGTTATGTAACATCTCCTTTGATCTTAATTTAACTTGTTGTGGCAGTGCTGTCAGGGAGGTATTTATGTATGTAAATCATAAAAATAATCACTAAGCCCTAGTCTGTATATTATACAATAAGTCTTTTGTCTAAAATCGTGGTAGGTGCTACCGTAAAAGTAAGAAATATACTTATTGCTCTTCCAATTATGATTTGGATCCATATTGTAAAGTTAAACGGTTCTTTTCTGGTGTTTATGGAATGAAAAAATCTAGAACATGATCAAAGCTGAAGTCTAACACAATTTTGTTTACATAACTGAATTTCATCAAAAACAAAGCAAAAAAATATATAAAATTTTTATTATTTATAACATTATATACAGAAAAATATGAGTACGTAGGACACTCAATAAGTTTTGAGATGTACAAAATGTATTCTAGATACTATTAATATTTATTTTACATCTTTTCAAAATATTCTCTATCGTACCCTATGCAAGGTTTCATTCGCCTAAACCAATTCTGAAAACACTTTTGCCAGTTATGATCTGACACGTCGGAAATCGTTTTTTCGTAGGCAGCCACGGCTTCTTCAGCGCTTGAAAAAAACTTGCCTTTTATTTTTTCTTTGACTTTTGGGAATAAAAAGAAATCAAAAGTAACTAATTCATGGCTGTAGGGTGGGTGACTTAGACTTTCAACAACAAAAATGTGGTGAAGAGGCGTTATCGTGATGCAGTATGATTCCCCGAAGCCCGGTCTTTGCTCTTCTACCCTGCACAGCTTGAAAAGTTTTGGGTAATGTAACTGTAGTATACCATTCAGAGTTGACTGACCTACAATTTTCCAGCATTGACGAGCACAAATGTCGACTCCGCGATAAAAACTAGCCACCATTCTTTTGCCGACGTTGCGAGGTCTTTGCAGTTTTGTCGGTAACTGTCGTTCTGAGTAGACCCATACCGATGATTGCCGTTTATCTTTCGGATTATATTGATAGATTTATGTCTCGTCACCAGTGACGATTTCTGAAACACGCCTAGATGCCCCTTTTTCAAAACGTAGACGAATTTCATGGCACCAATCCATACGAGTCTGTTTTTCGCTTTCGGAGAGCAAACGAGGGATCCATCGACAACAAAGCTTCCTCACTCCAAGATACTCTTTTAGGATGGTATGAATGCTCCCGAACTAATGGCTACAATCTTTTCGATGTCCGTACATGTGATTCGTGGGTCTTCCTTCACCAACATTTCACAATTTTCTGCCGTTACTGCTGTTTTCGGAGCCCTGGTTCTTAGGTCATTTTAAGGTTAATTTTACCCCTTTTGAATTCAGCAAACCTCCTAAAAAATGTTGCGCGAGGTGAATCTGAGTCCCATAATGCTGATTGTAACCGTTGTAAACTTAATTATTCGGTTAAACCAAATTTAAAATTATAATAGATCATAGCGCGCAAATGTTCACGGTTAAGAATCCACGTTTTAAATGAAAAGCGCGGGAAGCGTTGCAGGAAAATTAATAGAACTGTGTTTTTTTTTTAATTTTGAGCAATTGGCTTATGGAGTTCTATTTTTAAATAAATTTTCTTTTTAGAAACATATAACACGGGTGCGTTCCATTTTTAAATTTCAAGCATTTCAAAACTTCTTGAGTACCTACGTAGTTTTAACCGACTTCAAAAGGAGGAAGTATTTAATTCGTCTACTTATATGTTTTTTATGTATGTTACCTCATAACTTTTCTATGGGTGAATCGATTTTGATGGTTCTCAATTTATAGATCTCGCCAGAAGATTTTGAGTTATACTTAATAATGCGTATTTTATTGACTTCAAATATATTGATGACGTTTTCATTTTATTTAGGTACATTGTAGTCGGTTCTACATTTTTTTTTAATTTTACCACTTGCATCAGTTACCTCACAATATCAAATGTATGTCACTAAAACTGTATGTAATTTTGTTGTGGACAGAGCACTGAGTGAACTGTATTTTACTATATTTATTTATTTATTTGTGAGAAAAAAGACCGTGATAATCGATCTGACTATTTAACTGAAAAACTTATTGATTTTATTATTTACTAAGAATGAAAACTATTTCTAGGGACGTTAATTAAAAGGTAATAAAACATTTATTTTACTATTTACAATTGCGGCAGAACTTTAGTCTAATTAATTACTATACTACTCTATGCCTAATTCCTAATAGGATAGCCAGAGGGATCTTGATGTTTCTTGATGTATACTGGAGCTCTTCGTTGCCGCGAATACACAATGCTGTCCGGCTTCGATAATGTTAGTTGCTGTTAGCCTATGCGGCTCTTACAGCTTCATAATAGTCACAAATTTTACATCACCAATTTTACTAATCAGAGCCGGACTTTACTAATTCACCGACTCACAGCCCGCGGCCTTTTAGGTGAATCTAAATCATTCCGCATCGTTACTTGCGTAACGATGACTCATATGACAGTGTACAGTGCACGTGGATCAGTTATCTAAAGGCCGGCCGAACAGGGGGTGGCGGGCCGCGTTTCTGACGGCTACCTCGTATCTTTCGATGTTCTAGGCGGTGAGAACCACCCAGGGACGCGGGTGTACTGTGTGTACGCGGTGTGGAAGGTTATGCGGCGCACCCGTCTACGGGCTAGCTGTGTCCGATCCGTTATCCTATCAGTGTTTGTGGCACTAGGTGAATGTGGAGTGTCTATGTGTGACGGGCCGGCGACATTTGTGTCGTCGGAATCTAGTGGACTAGGGGTTCAATTAAAACGTTGCGGGGCCTTTGGAGACTTTGCTTATCGTTTTGAGTCGGAGCGTAGGCTGCTGCGTTTACCACTAGCAGGTTGGAATGTGTCGCAGAGC
This sequence comes from Parnassius apollo, assembly GCA_907164705.1. Lineage (NCBI taxonomy): Eukaryota > Metazoa > Arthropoda > Insecta > Lepidoptera > Papilionidae > Parnassius > Parnassius apollo. The sequence continues at coordinate 67,348 of CAJQZP010001706.1, forward strand.
TCTCAAAGTAGAGCCGCCTGAATATTTCCTTGAAATATTCAGATATCATCGGAAGTTGACAATCACTGTGTAAGTAAGAGTTTCGCTGGTACCACCGAGCTCCGGTACCGATGCGAATAAATCTATTTTGGACGACTTGGAGATCGTACAAACGTTTATGAGCCGCGTGTGCAAAGGCTTCGCTTGAGTAGGACATGATAGGTTTTACGCAAACTTTGTGGAGGTGGAGCTTATATCTTAGGGAAAGTTTGGTCTTACTGTTACTTAGCGTTTGGAGACGACTAGTGACGAATTTGGCACGATTGTGTGTCGTAAAGGTCATGGAGTGGTTGAATGTGACCCTAAGATATTGGGTGGTTGGTTGCCACGGGATCTGGCGGTCGAATAGGGTGATCGTGCTTAGAGTACATTTTGGATTTAGGTTCCGACTATTGGGAAGTACAGGAGAGGGTTTTGTTTGAAAGTATATTGCTATACTTTTTTCAGGGTTCTCTTAAATTCTCCACAAGCGAAACCATTCGCCTAAGCGATTGGCTCTTTAGAGCATCGCTGTGAGATATTTCTTACGGGAATGAGAGACGAAGAGTGCCGCGTCCGCTGCAATGAGAGCGGTGTTAACAACTGGGTCCTTCGGGTTGTCACTCGTATGAAAAGGAAGGGGAGGGGAACGGAGCCCTAATTAAAGGAATTAGGAGAAAATAAAACTCTCTTTTGGTATTTTAACAGAAAGATGTTATTAAACAAAATCAATATCATAACGTATTTATTGTAAATATATTTCAAGAAATATATGTATATAATAAAGTTAACATTAGTATATGAGCTACTTCGCCTATCGAGCAGCAATTATGAAAATACATCATAAGATTGGGAAAGCAAACCGCTACTTTGAATCGCCGTAGATGCATAATATTAAGAAAATTATATTTTGCTTACCTGAAAATAACATTTTGTTGAAAGCTCCATCTATTTACTGATGTATTAGATGGTCATAAATCATAACTCATGTGTAATAAAACCATACCTGTTTAAAAATACCAATTATAATTAGTTGATTACTAAAATAAAAACTATGATATTTATAAAACAATGAGTAGGAATTATATAATAACAACTCAAAATCGGATATTGTAATTTTTAAATCTCACGACAATATTAATTTTAAAACTCTTTGTAAATTTTAGAACACAAAAGCTACTATTGTGACTTAATTATGATAGTTATATATTATATTCCTTACGCGGACGTTTTTGAAGGTAATAAATTTTTGAAATTTGAATTTTTTTTTTAAAGTAATGAGTACTTTAATCATGTAACACATAATTTCTATATATCATCAAGTTTTCTCAGCGCACGCCAACGATTACTAAAATAAAAACTATGATATTTATAAAATAATGAGGAGGAATTATATAATAACAACTCAAAATCGGATAGTGTAATTTTTAAATCTCACGACAATATTAATTTTAAAATTGTTTGTAGGTGCATAAGGAAATGTTATATCTATTGCGCAGCTCTTGCTAGATAGCGTGATGATATATATTTATTCTAACGGCTCAACTCCTACGTAAGCCTGGAGTGGCAGTCTCATTCAAATCCATTCACAGGTTCATGTGTGATGCTTGTGCAGTCAGAAAAAGTGACAGACAACGTTTCCCAAAAATGTTTTGGCATCTATATCGATACGTAGTGTATCACTACTTAAAGTTCAAAAAATATTCAATGTAGTCAGTTATCGGATTTTTCTATCATAATGATGTGGCCCATATACATATTCATCTTTCCTTTGTATCAAAATGCAGATTCGTTGTCACCACTGAGGACTAAAATAGAATACCTCTTTTTTAGTCAAAGGGTCTTCGGTTCTCTTCACTTATCATACTTACTACAATTCCGTGAGAGCGAGGTACTACCTCGTTCGACTAGACTCAATTGTGCTACTACAACGCAAAATATAGCTGCAACGTGGCTCTACCACGATTATGCTGATGAAAATTTACGAAGTTAATAAGCATGTACCTGCAAACATTTTTTTACGAAACACGATATTACAAAGAATATCAGGCACTAGTATCTTTTTTTATTATCAAAGACTTATATAATATAAATTAATGTTGTAAAAAATGTGATTTTAAAACACGTAAAATTTTTTTTAATCCGAGTGAAATTCTAAATTCTGATCGAGGACACTTAAATATTCAAACCCTAATGGCTATCAATGGAACACGGTAAGCTTAAAATAACGAAAGGTTGGCACGTTTAATCGAAAAACGCAAATAGGAATACGTGACTATAAAGGAGTTGGCGGTAAATAATTATTTATATTTTATCTTAATATAATAGCTTGCTATATTATATAAATAATGCTGTAAATTATCTAAATAACATAAAACGGTTTTAACCGTGTAAGGATATCCACTTCCTTATATTATCCCTTGGGTGTCGTAAGAGGCGACAGGAGGAAACAAATCATGAGATCTGCCCATCTAGCCAGCGTCTCCCTAATTACAAAGCGGTTTTATTTTTATTTTTGGTCAAATTTAAAAAAAAATTTAAATTTTGGAAAAAGTTTAAAGATTTCCTCTCCGATTATCACTTTAACACACTTCAATTCATCACAAGGAACACTGTTATCCGCCATTTTCGTTAAAAATCTTTAAAAAAGCGTATATTTTGAACTCGTAATATTAAATCGCTTAAGATAAGCACACGGAGTAAATAAACATTGAAACGTGAAATGAACTTGCAAACGTATTGCCCGCGCCCCTCCGCTTTAACAAATTTATTCCCAAAAGCCTGGTTTTAAATCTCTGTACTAATTGCTATATATACAATCGTAGTTATATTTCATTATAGAATATTTTGCCATAGGTTAGAAAGAAAGCGATCGTCTTCTCGAAAGCCCCGTAAAAAGCCCACGCGAGCGAGGGAGACAACTATTAGCTCTATTAAAACTCATTTTTTACGACAGCAGCAGTATCGCTACGGCAATACGAGGTCAGGATATTATTGATTGATTCAGGTTTAATAAGGCAAGTCCAGCTTTTCGGCTTTAATGGAATCTTCGCCACTGGTGACGGGGGGTTGAGATGGAGATGTTTGACGTCCCGATGTCATAGCTTAGCTTCTTTCGGTTTTTGAATATGTAATAATATTTGGTCCGATCTACGCAGAACGAGCTTACGGTATCATGAAGTCTTGCAGCGGTATGCTTGGGTTTGGATATAATTTTGTTCATTATAGGATCCCAAGGAGATGGCAGCGTCCATTCATCTTCTCTACTGAAATCTTAAGAACAAAATTGTGCCGCAATATACTCAATCCAACTCAATAATTACAGGTCATATGTATTTCCAGCATGCTGGTTGCCCCGAATAATTTGACAACAAATTGGATTTATAATTTGTTCGGTGGTTGCCCCAAACTTGACGCTATAGTTTGAACTTAGAATTTGTTCGGTGTATCGAAAAAGGTAACAACGTTCTGAATTTTAATTTTTTTTTGATCTTTGTTTCTTAACGATAATAACCAATAGCTTTTCCTGTGGTTTTTACCATATTAATTTCGAATTATTGGGTTCTTGTCTTATTTTTTGTAATCTATCCGAGTGTTTGACTCTGTAAAAACTTTTTCTCTGAGTATATCCCCAGTACATAATTTAAATTTGGTAATGTAATTATATGGTGTAAGTTTCATATACTTTAATAAACCGGACAATATAATGTAATAAATAATTATCGATTTACAATTAACACTGGTTCGGAAAACTCTGTCTTGGGAAGAACCAACAAAAAAATCAGCTTGATTTTTTTTAACACGAATTTACAATTAACTACAAAAACATTTAGAAACAGTATGGTAGTGGTCACTGCATTTTCAGGGGTCGTTATCAATCATTTACTCTTTAGTGGTATAATAGCACTTATTAAAAAAATTTTACTTTATAAAATATTTAAATTTTTCTATATTTTCAGGTACGTTGCTGTGATGTGATTTACCGTATTTTGAAATTAAAATTGAAAGTACTATATTGGTATAATAAAAAAGAATACTAAAAACATTCACTATGTTATGGTGGTGTAGGAATATCCGCTACCCCATATCTTTCTGTGGGTGTCGTAGGAGGCGACGAAGGCAATCAAACGAGGATATGGGCAGCAGCGACTTCCAACTAACAACTAAAATATTAAAAAAAAACCGCAATTGCCAATCCACTTGCCAAACGTGGCAACTATGTCAAATATGCGTGGTAAGCGCTATGTTGGAAATACCAAATAATTCAAATAATTACTACGCTTAATATGTCCTTTAGATTCCCTCTCGTTTCTGAAAGGATTTTAGGGAAAAGGCATGTCGACAATACGGGTTGAAGATTTTTTTTTCATTTCCCAGACTGACGGGATGGTTTTTTTCACCATCAAGCACGTGATAAATCAGAACATAAAATTGAAGTTGACAATTTCGATTAGGGGTTGCACGCGTACCGTGAAATTTGCAGCTACTGAAACTGAACATGGCTGGTAAATAATATCAAATACCATTCAGTCCATAGTTCGCACGAGCTGCAATCTGAAACGAACATGTAATAGTTGCAAAAAATTGTAAATATATGTTATACTGTGTCTTAAATAAAAATATGAAAATTCTTTAGCAAGTCCAAAATATTGCATTTTGTCTTGGGTATTCCTTTTTATTACACCTTGTTTTTGTACTACGCACTCTCTATTTCTTATTCTTTGGTTTGAGTATATTTAAAAAAAGTTAATGACGCCATATTACAGATTCTGCATAAGCGAAGCCAATGTAGGTCACTTGGTTTTTTTTTCTATTTTAAGCCAGTGATTAACTACGATCCCATCTGATGTTGTTATAGTCTAAGATTTTGAAATGCACTGACTTAACAAAAGCCTATTCAGTCTTGCCTTGGGCACACCTATATTCGGACAGAAAGACTGGCATTTATCGATTGCAGATAATTTAATGATCATTGAAATTAAGCTTGAACTTTGGCTGATGTTCAATCTGGTCTATTAACCACACAATAAGTTAAGTAAATTATTTATCTCTGTTTGTGCATACGTTATTCAGCTAACTTGCTACAAAAGATTTCTTATGTTTACGCGAACAGTACACATTGAAATAATACTAGTTTTTACGGATTTTGTCGCGTATATTTAACTATAAATACTCGAGGTTTCGAGCGCTTTACAGCACCCATGGTCACGGGGAGAACTGAGATGTTCAACGTCCAAATGTCATAGTTAACAGAGGTTACCATAGATAAAAAAGTAATTTTTGTTCCGATCTACACAGTATGAACTTATGGTATCTTGCTTCTTGTAGTCCTTGTTGTAGTCTTGCAGTTGCATGCTTGGGATGGGATTTAATTTTATTTATTATAGGATCCCAAGCAGATGGTAGCAACCCGCCATCTTCTCTATTGAAATTAGGATGTTTTTTATTTCAATAATAAATAAGGAATCGGTGTTCTTTAGCGAGGATTTGTGGTCTATCAAATCTGATGTAGTAACGGGGGCAATCCTGTACGTGTTCACAGACTGCAGACTTCCCATCTGTATGGATCTTTTATCTATACACAGTATGGCTCAAGGTGTTATCAGGATTCCGAATTACTAACACATCTAGAAAAGCTAAAGAATTGTTTGCCTCTAACTCCATTGTGAACTGAATTTTAGAATTTATAGAGTTGAGATGGTCTAAAAATGCAGTTACTTTATCTAAAGGTAGAATTGTGAAAGTGTCGTCTACCTACCGATTGTAGAATCTTGGATTTATGGGAGAAGTAACTGATAACACCTTGAGCCATACTGTGTATAGAAAAAAGACCCATACAGATAGATATTTAAACGGTGATTCTCGCCACCATCCTTCACAGTTAGCTACTGTGGGTAAATTTTGTTTCAGAGAGCACGAGGGATCTGTGACAATAAACACCCGGCTGCCGAGCTCCACCATGTCAAGCAAGTTTTGCATGACAACAAGCTTCGGGTCCCGCGCCTACGTCACAGTGAACGAGTGAAGCCGGCCACAGTCGAGCATGTACTTGCTGTACTGCCATATGTTAGAGGAGTCACTGACAACATTGGCTTCATCTTGAAGCGCGCTTCCATCATAACATACTTCAAGCCGTCGAAGAAGATTGGTCAGTTTTTACCATCAGTAAAGTGTAACGTCCCTCTGCAAGATGCGGGAGTGTACAAGCTTGATTGTGAGTGTGGTCTCTCCGACATAGGACAAACTAAAAGATCAATTAAAACCCGCGTTAAAGAACATATAGCTGATGTGAAGAATTGACGCTCCGGGAAGTCTGCAGTCTGTGAACACGTACAGGATCGCCCCCGTCACATCAGATTTGATAGACCACAAATCCTCGCTAAAGAACACCGATTCCTTCCAAGGATGATTCACGAGGCTATTGAAATCAAAAAACATCCTAATTTCAATAGAGAAGATGGCTGGGTGCTACCATCTGCTTGGGATCCTATAATAAATAAAATTAAATCCCAACCCAAGCATACAACTGCAAGACTTCAAGATACCATAAGTTCATACTGTGTAGATCGGAACAAAAGTTACATTTTTATCTATGGTAACCTCTGTTAACTATGACATTTGGACGTTGAATATCTCAGTCCTCCTCGTGACCATGGGTGCTGTAAAGCGCTCGAAACGTCGGGTATTTATAGTTAAATATACGCGATAAAATCCGTAAAAACTAGTATTATTTCAATTGCTACAAAAGCTTTATCATTTTCAGCCACAAAATTTACTTATAGCAATTTTCAGCTCATTTCTAAATGTATGTATTTCACTATTATTAAATACTGGTTTTTACTCTTCTACGGACTACGCCCACGTAAAACTTTAATAAACCATTTATAAACAATATTTATAAAACTTGTCTTTGGGCAGGTGGTTCTGTTATAGAAAATCAACTTCAAGTTCGATATTTTAATTTCACGTAAAAGTGGTCTTGCCATAAAGTTCTGTTGTACAATGGTGATAATATGTCGAAGTAAACTAGCGTTTTGTAAATTTTATAATTTACAATTTTAAGAGTTTATTTAAATCGTAATGGTGGTAAGGGAATCTACGAAATCTGCACGTCTAACTATAAGCAGCAAAATATCTTATTTTAGTGTTCTAAAAGATTGTATACATATAAAAATAGAAGTTTCTGTTATCGAAATAACTGTCTTTTGTTAAGCTTAGGGGTTCTTTGCATGTTATTAAGATGTCTTAATGTGAATCGACCAAGTAAACCATCGGGTTGAAAACGTAATGGCTGATATGAAGAAATCACTGGACGAACTCAAACTTGGAGATGGAGGTACAGCTCCCGTAGTAGCTACAACACCTTCGCTACGTGGGTTCAAGGTGCCACCGTTCGACGGTACCTCTTCCTGGTCAGCCTACAAAATCCAGTTCGAGGCTGTTATGAAGGCGAACGGCTGGAATAAAAGTCAGGCCATGACTGCTCTCACACTAGGCCTGCGCGACCAGGCCTTAACAGTTCTTATTCATCCATCTGTCGGTCTGTCCGGGCTTATCTTTTAAAAAGCTGAACTGATTGTAATTGTACTTCAGGAATATATAGAGAGCAATGCCAATGGTATTTTAAATAAGACTCGGTTCGTGAACTTGCAGGTATTTTTGTAAAATCTAAAAAGTAATAAGATTCAAAGTTTTGCTGATTATCGCGTAAACTTAAGATATATAAAAAAAAATTAAAATATAGTAATTTATTTGGACGTTTTATCTCATAAAGTTTTGATGCAAAATTGATTTCTATTCATTACAGCATTACTGTATATAATTGCACTGCTGAATATACGCCATTTCAGAGATTGCCTAAAAAGGGGCAAGCTTACCATAGATGCCACACTTGACAGGCGAGTGACAAACAACTTTTTTATTGTCAGGAAAACCCTGCAGCCAATCTTCAGGTTTGTTTAGCATTTGCCGTCTGTTACGGCACTCACAGTTCGCTAAGGTTTTGTGGATATTCTTACGCCGCCACTACACGGTAAGTAATTAAGTATGAAAAATATATTTTATTGTTAACAATCCAAGGTAAAATTAGTTATTATTAAAAGGTAAAATAGTAGTAGTTCAGTTACTCCAACACTTGTATCAAGTTTTTATAGTTATCTCTAAGAAAGTTTAGCGCAATAAAATCCTATTAAACAAGTTATCTTTAAGGAGTGGATGCCGCTGTTACGTTTTAATTGTTTGCAGAAGCCGCGTACTGTCGTAGAAAGTTATGTTATTACTTGAGTATAAGAATAAAGAAATAAGAAATAATGTCTACAAAATATACCAGATTTTATTAATTGTACTAATATAGGTCTATTTATTTTATTGTATTGTGTCGGCAAACGAAATATAGAAAAGGCCCTCAATAGATGATATGACAACCTGGTAAGACAGATACAGTCTTTCGATAGAGATATTTTGAACAATAAGGGTGACAAACTAGCACAGTCGACACAATTGTAAGTCGATACTGTAACCATACATCAATCTCTGACAAAGAATCAAATGTAGATGCGTTTACCTGTGTGTGAATACTAAGATAGTATCCCTCGTAATCAGTAAAAAGGGTATCCGGTTCACCACAGACTGCTTCATAGGTTTGACATTTTTCATATTTGCAGCTTTGGCTGGCAGGTGTCCCGCAAACCGCAGTTCTTTTATAGGTCTAGATAAAGATAAATCTAGATTTTTTAATACAAAATTTTCATTCTCAGTAAAAAATCAAATTCTCTCATAACACAGTTTGAGAATCACAAAATTACATATTTCTTTATATCAGGAATAAGATCGGATGCCACGAAACAAAAAAGCAGGGTTTTTTTTTGGAATATTTATGTCTTTAGTACTGTACAGATCATATTCAAATATTATGTTCTTGAGCGATGAAGATAGGACAAATCCCTTTTATGAAATTTGTTCTCTAAGCAGTAGGAGTGGTTTTAATTATACGTCCGGTCTTAACCCTTGATGTCCAATTCTTACAAACAAAACTTATGTTTTGTATGTACTTATGTTTATGTACTTTAAGCAGAAACCGTTAAGTTTACAAAAGTAAACGCTTCTTATAGCTAAACTAAGTTTAACTATTAACGATTTGCTCCTTGTTCCAGATATCTGATGTATATGGATGTCGAGAAAATATAGGTTTTGCCAGACTCTTTCAACTAGTCTAGTCTCGTAGAAAATCCGTCCAGTATAACCCTAACGCACCTTTTAGCCTGAATATTTTTCCTTCTATATAGTATGTAACAAAAAACCTAAACCACATAGACATGGCAATTATGATATTGAAAATATTTTTGGTTGATTTAAATGGGGTTTTAGGATTTCTAATCAGATAAATTACTAAATTTAATATTTCTGAAAATGTTATTTGCTTCTGAACTTACCGGCACGTGCCGACATATTATCTACGACTGATATGAGGTCACTGACACGGCCGACTCAAAGCAAGCCGCTAAGCGGCGCGTGCTTCCCCAATGTTTTTGTGTAAATCTTTATACCTACGAGTATCTAGACACAGTTATTGTTCGAAAATTTAAATTTAAAAATAATAGAAATTATAATAAAATATTTTTTTAATAATGTGCTTGCAGTTAATGAATATTCCATTTCTCTTCTTGAATACCTAATAATATTTAATATGTTTATATTTATTTCATACTTTATAATATCTTACAAATATCATTTTACGAAGTCACTAATTAACGAGAACGATTCTTAGACCCGCTAAGTAGATGACGATATTTTGACGAGATCTAACACTTTCTGAAATTACGTTAATTATATAATCAATATATAATCAAGGGAAGTCAACTACTGAACATCAATGTACTGGGTTCCCCACAGATAACTTTATAAGGTATAAATATTTACCATACTTTCATCTTTTGGCTGGCGGGTTGGCAACCGCAGTTTTTTTACTTTAAATGTAGTTGTTGTTAAGAAGATACTGTGAAGATGGTGACAAATCCAGGGGATGATTTGGGTTCTCGGATGTTCTTTCAAGCCAAATACACATTTTATTTGAATACTTATACTTATAAATTTCCACTTTATTTCTGAAAAGATCTAGGAAAATATTTAAAAATGGTTGTTTCAAACATAAAATATCGTGATTAAAATCCTCGGCGTCGACATATCGAGTGACGTGCAGTTTCGTGGTCACTTGGAAGAGAAGGCCAAATTGGCCTCTAAAAAGCTTGGCCTGCTCAGCAGAGCGGGACAGTATTTCATGCCGGCTCACCGCCTGTAACTTTACAAGGCGTAGATTCGGCCGCACATGGAATACAGTTCCGATCTCTGGGCTGGGGCTCCCCTGCGCCAGCTCCTTCTATTTGATTGTATCCAGCGCAGAGCAGTTTGAATAGTCGGCGACCGAGCTCTTTCCAATCGATTAAACTTACTAGCACTGCGAAGAGATGTTGCATCTCTTTGCGTATTTTATCGCATCTACCCCGGGGAGTGCTTTGAGGAATTGTTCGGAATAATTCTAGCCGCACAGTTCCACCATCGCACATGTAGCCAACCCGGGACGTAAACAACCCGGCACGACCGAAAAGTAATTAGGCGCAGAATCAAAGACATTATGTGCTTTTCGAGGCATGGGGTGGAAAACTGCAAACTTCCTGTTCTTAAGAGAAAAACCATCCAACGAAATTAGTATAAGGTTGACAAGCGAGCACGTAGCTCACCTTATGGGAAGTGGTAGCTGTGTTATGGTCTCTACCAAATTTGAAACGATATTTTCATAATTATTTCTTCTGTGGCAGCAACGACCTGGGACCAGTTAGTTCTTTATAATAATTACATTAAAAATGCCGTGGCCATGAAGCTGCTATATTATGGTTGTAGCACAAATGAGTTGGCTCCCCTGGGGAAAGACTACGCTATCACAGAATACCAGCTTAAAATAGCAACTCAATATTCCTCTATTTAGTATGGTGAGTGTAGAGAATCGGAGACCCTTTTTACTGGATACTAGACATTCCATCATATCCTCAGGGGTCTTTTTGATTAAGATACAAAATGCATCTGCATTTTAAAACTAAATCGAGGATTGATGTGGATATCTATGGACAACAGCACTTACCATCTGGTGGGCTGCGTGCTCGCTTTTCAACCTTATACTAATTTGGTTGATTGTTTTTCTCATAAGAACAGGAAGTTTGCGGTTTTCCACCCCGTGCCTCGAAAAGCACATACAACCTTTGATTCTGCGCCTCATTACTTTTCGGTCGTGCCAGGTTGCTATGAAACGGAAACACAAACACAAACTTTTTTATTCAATGTAGATTATAATAATACTTACTGAAAGTCACTTTTTTCATTTACCACTGGTTCGTAAAAAAAAACCTCTGTCCTGGGAAGAACCAGCAAGAAACCCAGCGGGACTATTTTTTTTTCAATAATAGCTTACAATTATATTTACAATTAGCAACACAAGACAAATAATAAATAGAAATAGCTTGGTAGCGATCACCCTTCCCAGGGGTTATTATCATCCATAAATTCCTTAATATTATAATAACCCTTTTTATACAAACTTAGTTTAATAACATTTTTGAACTTTTTGTATGACAAATTTTATATATTTTCTGGGATTTTGTTGCAAAAGCGTATACATCGCCCCAAGAATGAATTACTGACTAGGTGGAGTCGAGTAACTGCTACTACCAGCTTGTGTCTGTTCATAGTATTTACAGAATGAATATCACTTATTTTCGCAAAACTACTTTTATTTTTGTGTACGTACATTACATTTTCATAAATGTATTGAGAGGCCAGAGTTAATATATTAATTTCCTTGAATTTTTGTCTCAGTGACTCTTTTGGTTTTAAATGATATATTGCTCTAATGGTCCTCTTCTGTAAAATAAATATAATTTCAGTGTCAGTCGCATGTCCCCATAGCAAAAACCATACGACATAATGCTATGGAAATAACTAAAGTAAACTATTCTAGCTGTTTCAACACTGGTTAGAGTTCTAATCTTATTTTACAGCATATGCTGCAGAACGAAGTTTGCTAGCTAGTATTGATATATGGAGGAGCCCTTGAAGCTTTGCGACCAGTGTGATTCCAAGAAAAATGGTGGTATCAACAAGACTCAGTTTCCCCCCATTTAATATTACATTAGTATTGACATGTTTAATATTAGGAGTTACGAATTTCGTACATTTAGTTTTAGTTCCATTCAAATGCAAATTATTAACATTAAACTAATTAACTAACTTAGCTATAGCATTATTTACTTCGTCGTAATTTAATAACTGTCGTTTTAATTTGAAAATTAATGAAGTATTATCAGCAAGTAATACTATATCATGGTTATCCCTTACTATGTAAGGTAAGTCATTAATATATACAAGAAACAGAAAGGGGCCGAGAATTGAGCCCTGAGGCAAGCCCATTTGTACAATCGACCCGGAAGAACTCATACTATTAATGCCAACCTTTTGCGTTCTGTTACTTAAATATGAAACAATTAATTTAAGAGCATTACTTCTTACACCGTAGTGTTGAAGTTTCCTGATTAATGTTTCATGGTGAACACAATCGAAGGCTTTGGATAGGTCACAGAACACACACAAAGCATACTGTGAATTCTCCCATGCATTAAATATATATTTAATCAGCTCAACACCAGCATCAGTTGTCAAGCGACCCCTTGTGAAACCAAATTGATTTTTATGAAGTAAATAATTAACATTAAAAAAATTAACATATGATCAAGAATAATTTCAAGTGTTGGCAGTACAGAAATAGGTCTAATATTATCGGGGTCCAATGTACTGCCAGATTTATATAAAGGTATTACTTTACTATGCTTCATTAAATTAGGAAACACACCAGATTCGATACTAGTATTAAAAATAATAGATAGTTTAGGTGCGATTGTATCTATTATAGACGCAATAACTTTAACAGAGATCCCCCACAGATCGGCGGTTCTCTTAATATCAATAGTCTTAAAATATTTTACAATATCTTTTGATGACACTTTATGGAATGTAAAATTCTTTGTACACACATTTACATGTTGTTTAAGTAATGATTCGTTGTCGGCAGGAGAAGAATTCGGTGACTTAGTGGTTAAGATCGGAATATCAGTAAAATATTTCTCAAAAACCATTTCAACGTCTTGATCTGATTTAGTTAATTTATTGTTAAAACTTAACTAGTAGTTTGAATTGCGAGAGTTGACCCTACACACTCACTATTAATTATACTCCATGTCGTTTTAATTTTATTAGAAGCAGTCTTTATTTTGTTGCTCAAATACAATGACATGGCTAAGGAGCACTCTCTTTTAAATATTTTGGAATATTTTTTTACATATTCCCTAAATTCGACGCTAGGATTATATGACCTTTCATTGTAAAGTTCATATAACCTTTGTCTACTCTTATGGACTCCTACTGTTGCCCATTCATTAAATGCCTTGCGATTGTTCAAGGAGAATGTTTCAGAAGTAAAAGTATTATTAAATTCACTGCAAATGAGCTTAAATAATGTTCCATACAAAAAATTTGGATTATTTTGGTATGAAAGTAATGGATTTTTTTTACTATATTAATTCTAAACTTCTCCAAGCGATATGCATTTACTGGAACAAACACTACTTTTTTATCTACTTGCTTTTTGTGAACATAAGGTAATGAAACTAATTTTCCACAGTGATCAGAGCTCAATTTTTGAATTATACATTTATTGAACGGCTTAACATTTGTAAAAATATCATCTATACATGTTGCACTAGATTCAGCTATACATGTTGGCTCAAAAATAAATTACCAAGACTATAAGATTAAAACAATGATCTAAATTTAATATTGGTGGAGGAATCTTCTATGAGATTGATATTAAAGTCTCCAAATATTACAACAGATTTATTCTGTTTATTAAGTTTAGCGAAAACTCCATAATTTTTTCAAAAGTATCATAAAAAAGGACATGGGGGGTCTGTAAACGCTCACAACAATGAGGTGCTCAAACTCAACACATGCCACTTCTACAGTTCGCTCAACAGAGAGGCTGGCAATATCTTTACGTTATTTACATGATAATAATTTACTGGCTAAAATTAAGGTATCACCTCTTAAAATTGTTTCTCTATTGAAAGAACTGATCACCAGGTGATTACTGAAGTTAAACATTAAATTATGAGCTTTTAACCAATGTTCAGTAATACATAAAATATGAATATTGTTGCTATTTAAGAACAATTCCATTTCTAGCTCTTTGCCTATCATGCCTTGTATATTCTGATGCACCAGGTGTAAACAAATTTTATTATCATTTTGTGGAGTTACAAAATTACAACTATTAAGGATTTGTAAGCTACATTCTAAATTATTTAAATTATTATAACTGCTAGAGATTACCTCTATTGTCTCATTTTTTAATTTAAATTACTTGGAACGGATTCCAAATTGCACGTCAAATCATTATGCTGCTCAATAGGAGCAGATATCTGGGTAGCCAAGTCCTTGACTGAGTTAATATATAAATAATAAGATGGCACATTTGCTATCTGTCTTAAATTATATTTGGATAGGTAATACCTATCTGTAGTTAAAAATATGTTTTCATAATATAAGTGTGAGGGAATAGGTAGTACACCTGTGTACGTGCACACCATCGTAAATTATTGTCCTGTTCTAAAAATATGTCTCCGTTGAGATTGGTCACTGTGACTTTAATTAGGTTGTGACCTATCATATTCTAAAAGGATTATTACAAATATGTAATCTATCTATTTCTGTAAATACACATACGTATACAAATATAATATAACGGTGGAAAGTTATATTAAGGACTGAGATCTTTCCTCAAAGTACAAAAGAAGCAATAATTGAGCAAATGTTTGAAGGAACTTTAAATCTGCTACATACCATCTCACCCTTTTATTGTATTTGATTTGATGTCAAAGCCCTTATATCAGGATATTACGGACAGATTGGCGTGATTTTCAGAATCAAATTAATTGACATCACAAATCGCACACAGACATACACACACACGCGCGCGCGCGTTCGCACACAAACGCACACGCACACACACACACACACGCACACGCACACTCATACGCACTCGCACACGCACACGCATACACACTCACACACAATCACACATACGCACGCAAACACGCAGAAACACGCGCGCACGCACACACACACACACACACACTCACACACACACTCTCTCTCTCTCTCTCTCACATACACACACACATACACACACATTCACACACACACACATACACACTCACACAAACTCTCATACACACACTCTATCACACACACACACACACACATACATACATACACACACGCGCGCACACACGCCACACACACACACACACACTCAAACACACGCGCATACGCACACACACACGCACGCACACACGCACGCACACACTCTCTCTCTCACACACACACACTCACACACACACACACACACTCGCACACACACAAATATACACACACACACACACACTCTCAATCACACACAGTCTCTCTCTCACACACACACACACACACACACACACACACACACACACACACACACACACACACACACACACACACACACACACACACACGCATATACGCGCGCGCACACACGCGCACACACACACACACACATACACTCACGCATATACGCACAAACACACGCACACACACACACGCGCACACACCCGCGCACGCACACACGCGCACACACACACGCGCGCACGCGTTTCTCACTAATAGACTGTGACAAAACTATATACAAGATTGTGTGTGACCTCGACATTAATATGGGACAGGGGGATCTGACCGCCCGACCTGCCCATAGAATATACTACCTGTCTATACTACTGCTACTACCTATTATATTTTTGTAATTTTAAGATAAGATAAGATGCTTTATTTGTCAGAATATGGTACATTACTGTTGTTACAAAAGAATTTCGATCCTAAATATTCTGCCGTTTCCGGCGTACAAATATTTTCAGATAGATAATTTTTCGAAATCAGTAGAAAACTAAGACATTAATTAATATATAGTATAAAGATACTTGCAGCAATACTTATGGAAACGAAATCTATATAAAACAATTATCAATCAATTCATAATATTATTAATTAAAACATTTCAAAAACTTTAATTCAGCAATTCAATATATACAATTCGAGTCAAATTTATCATTTAAGAAGTCATTTATTGAGTAATAACATTTATTTAAAAGAAATTGAAATAATTTACTTTTAAAGATTCCTATATTCATCTTTTTGAAACAAACAGGCAATTTGTTGTAAACATGTATTGCCATACAATATACATTTTTTGAGTAGAGTTGTATTCTTTGCTTTGGTACACACAATTTATGTATATATATTTCTACTAGTCCTATTTACAACATCGTTGTGTTTTTCAAATAAATTACTATTTTTGTGAACAAAGATACAAATTTCGTAAACGTATAATGCTGGAAGCGGCAATATTTTATGTTTGCGAAAAAGGGGAATACAACTATCTAATTGGTGTGCTGCGCATAAAGACCTTACACATTTTTTCTGTTCACGAAAAGCTCTAATGAAATCGACAGAATTACTCCATATTATTAAGCCGTAACGTAGGATCGAAGAAACATATCCATGATAGGCAGAGAGTGCGGACTCCGTGTTAGCCACTCATCTTAACCGATATAAAACAAATACAAATTTATCTAACTTTTTACATAGTGTGACGGCCCAATATTATTATTAATAATTAAATTCAATATAAAGGGGCGTCAAAAATAGTCTTAAAAGATATATATTAAGCAATTAAGTTAAATTAATAAACATAAAGTTAATATATTTCAGACATTATCCCAATAACATAGTAAATTAAAGGCAAAATTATTGCTTTTCGTAATAAATAAATTCATTTAAAAACTTAAAAAAATATTTAAAATAAGATAAATAATAGAAATACAAGTCAAAAAATATTATAAAATTAAGTTAAATAACGTTTATAAGATAATTAGAAAATTTGTTAAAAATTGTTTAAGTCATGGGAGGTGTTCGTGTATAAAAGAAAATTTTTCTAAGTTGTGGAAGGAGTTCACGTATAGATGAAATTTCCTAAGTTGTTGAAGGAGTTCATGTATTAAAGAAAATTTTCCTAAGTTATGGAAGGTGTTCACGTATAGATGTCTTGTATGGAGGAAGCTGTCGGAGGTACATACCTGCAGTTGTACATATATATGGGGTGGTCGGGAGCCCGACTGCCTGAAGTACTGTAGCACAATGACTAGTCCTATATTAGGGACTTATGATATTAAACTCAATGATACAAAAGCAATACTATCCTTTTCGCTGCGCAATTCGTTTTGAGATTTTGTGCCTGCTGTGCGCATTTATTTTAGTAGTTTCATCTTTATTCGTGTTGAGCAGTTTGACCATTTAAACGCTGCGAATTAATTCGTGTTGAGCTGTTTAAAGAAATTAAGTATTGCGAGTTTATTCGTGTAGAGCAGTTTATTTTTTTTAAAACATGAATAATACATAGTAAAAATAGTCGTATTGAGCAGCTAACTAATTTAAAACTAAGCGCGAAAATATTCGTCAGGAGCGTATGATACACAAGTTTTTTTTGCGAATATATACGTGTGGAGCAGCGAAAGGGCTATAGAAGGTCTCCATGATGAATTTGTATTACAATAGTAGGGTTGTGGGTTCGAACCCTATATATGAATGACTTATGAAAGTAAGGTCTATGATACAAAAGCATTATTATTGAAGGTCTCCTTGATGCATAAGCATTGTATGGGGTGGTCGGGTGACCGACTGCTCCTAGTACTGTAGCAAAATGACTATCTTTATTAGGGACTTGAAAAGGAATATTATGGTGGCGTGTGTGCTGCTTCACGAGCAATTGGTCCGAGGTAAACTTGGACTCGCTAACCGATGTGTCCTAGACATATCATCTTAGTGCCGGTGGTAAGCGGGTTTGTTGTAGCAGTACGGCTTTCCCGTGGACATCGCACACCCATGCCGGTTGTGGGCGGCGTCGTAGCGCATAGCGATGCGTCGTCTATCTTTCGAATTGGGAAGATGAGTGTGTTTGGTAGCACTTTTAAGTGTAACAGGCATACTCAACTTCATGTCTTAGTGCATTAGCGCTATGATACGTGGAGTTTTGTTCATTGGCGTCTTAGTAGCGTGCTACTATGATACGTTGGTGATATTTTTTATATAACAACAATACCAACTTTGTTACCAAAGTCGATAGGGATCATGTGGGTGTGTTGTGAGGGGGGCGCCACCCGTATGATAGTTGCATTGATGCTTACTGCTACTTGCGGTATTGCGTCTTGTGATGGATCTGCGGGCGTGCTGCGCCTGATTCGACGCATTCTTGTGGTTCTGGTCGATGGAGGTATACAATTAACATCTTAGTGTCGGTGGTAAGCGGGTTTGTTGTAGCAATACGGTTTTCCCGTGGACATCGCATACCCATACCGTTTGTGGGCGACGTCGTTGCGCATAGCGATGTGTCGACTATCTTTCGGATTGGGAAGATGAGTGTGTTTGGTAGCACTTTTAAGTATAACAGGCATACTCAACTTCATGTCTTAGTGCATTAGCGCTATGATACGTGGAGTTTTGTTCATTGGCGTCTTAGTAGCGTGCTACGATGATACGTTGGTGATATTTTTTATATAACAACAATACCAACTTTGTTACCAAAGTCGATAGGGATCATGTGGGTGTGTTGTGAGGGGGCGCCACCCGTATGATAGTTGCATTGATGCTTACTGCTACTTGCGGTATTGCGTCTTGTGATGGATCTGCGGGTGTGCTGCGCCTGATTCGACGCATTCTTGTGGTTCTGGTCGATGGAGGTATACAATTAACATCTTAGTGCCGGTGGTAAGCGGGTTTGTTGTAGCAATACGGCTTTCCCGTGGACATCGCATACCCATACCGTTTGTGGGCGACGTCGTTGCGCATAGCGATGTGTCGACTATCTTTCGGATTGGGAAGATGAGTGTGTTTGGTAGCACTTTTAAGTATAACAGGCATACTCAACTTCATGTCTTAGTGCATTAGCGCTATGATACGTGGAGTTTTGTTCATTGGCGTCTTAGTAGCGTGCTACTATGATACGTTGGTGATATTTTTTATATAACAACAATACCAACTTTGTTACCAAAGTCGATAGGGATCATGTGGGTGTGTTGTGAGGGGGCGCCACCCGTATGATAGTTGCATTGATGCTTACTGCTACTTGCGGTATTGCGTCTTGTGATGGATCTGCGGGTGTGCTGCGCCTGATTCGACGCATTCTTGTGGTTCTGGTCGATGGAGGTATACAATTAACATCTTAGTGCCGGTGGTAAGCGGGTTTGTTGTAGCAATACGGCTTTCCCGTGGACATCGCATACCCATACCGTTTGTGGGCGACGTCGTTGCGCATAGCGATGTGTCGACTATCTTTCGGATTGGGAAGATGAGTGTGTTTGGTAGCACTTTTAAGTATAACAGGCATACTCAACTTCATGTCTTAGTGCATTAGCGCTATGATACGTGGAGTTTTGTTCATTGGCGTCTTAGTAGCGTGCTACTATGATACGTTGGTGATATTTTTTATATAACAACAATACCAACTTTGTTACCAAAGTCGATAGGGATCATGTGGGTGTGTTGTGAGGGGGCGCCACCCGTATGATAGTTGCATTGATGCTTACTGCTACTTGCGGTATTGCGTCTTGTGATGGATCTGCGGGTGTGCTGCGCCTGATTCGACGCATTCTTGTGGTTCTGGTCGATGGAGGTATACAATTAACATCTTAGTGCCGGTGGTAAGCGGGTTTGTTGTAGGAATACGGCTTTCCCGTGGACATCGCATACCCATACCGTTTGTGGGCGACGTCGTTGCGCATAGCGATGTGTCGACTATCTTTCGGATTGGGATGATGAGTGTGTTTGGTAGCACTTTTAAGTGTAACAGGCATACTCAACTTCATGTCTTAGTGCATTAGCGCTATGATACGTGGAGTTTTGTTCATTGGCGTCTTAGTAGCGTGCTACTATGATACGTTGGTGATATTTTTTATATAACAACAATACCAACTTTGTTACCAAAGTCGATAGGGATCATGTGGGTGTGTTGTGAGGGGGCGCCACCCGTATGATAGTTGCATTGATGCTTACTGCTACTTGCGGTATTGCGTCTTGTGATGGATCTGCGGGTGTGCTGCGCCTGATTCGACGCATTCTTGTGGTTCTGGTCGATGGAGGTATACAATTAACATCTTAGTGCCGGTGGTAAGCGGGTTTGTTGTAGCAATACGGCTTTCCCGTGGACATCGCACACCCATACCGTTTGTGGGCGACGTCGTTGCGCATAGCGATGTGTCGTCTATCATTCGGATTGGGATGATGAGTGTGTTTGGTAGCACTTTTAAGTGTAACAGTCATACTCTACTTCATGTCTTAGTGCATTAGCGCTATGATACGTGGAGTTTTGTCCACTGGCGTCTTAGTAGTGTGCTACTATGATACGTTGGTGATATTTTTTATATAACAACAATACCAACTTTGTTACCAAAGTCGATAGGAGTCATGTGGGTGTGTTGTGAGGGGGCGCCACCCGTATGATAGTTGCTTTGATGCTTACTGCTACTTGCGGTATTGCGTCTTGTGATGGATCTGCGGGTGTGCTGCGCCTGATTCGACGCTCTCTTGTGGTTCTGGTCGATGGAGGTATGCGGGTGGTGATGTCTGCTGGGATGTATGGGGGACCTTGGGATGGTGTAAGCCCGACGATAGTCGTATTGATGCTTGTTGCGTTCTGCAGCATTGCGTCTCTGCGATGGTTGTTTGGTGGGACGCTATTCTCAATGGCACTCTCTGCGTCTTGGTTTGACTCACACCTAAGTAGCTTTGCCCAAGTCGGGTCCCTTCATTGCGGGGCTGCAGACTGTCTGCCCTCCACGATGTTTTATATAACAGCATAATATTATATCTCCTTAACTTTCCCACCTTTGAATGATTGAAGGCAACTTGTTGGTGGGTGAGACAAACATGATCGAAAATGCATTTACTCAACGTCAGTGACACAAACCCTTTCTGATGGCGAATTATTACTCTTATCTTATAACTGCCTTTTGGCTATATCTGCCGTTGTATTGGTTGGTGGAGCATATCTGTCGACCTCATGCGGGTGGTAGCTGGCGGGAGGATCTGAGGAGACTCTCAAGGCTGCGGCCGAAAGCCGCACAACGTGGGACCCCATTCCCTTGAGGTGAGCGGTAGACTCATGACACGCTCTGCGGCTAGTAGCCGTGCTGATCATGCAATTGGTGGTGATGCCATACACTTACATCACGTCTGCAGGAGCGGCGGTCTGGCAGGTGGTGGCGCTCACGGAGGGTTTACGGCCAGTGTGCCTATTTGCCTGAACCGTGTGACGTACATTCACTCTGGCTGGATTCGTTCGTATTCTGATTGGCGTTTACACGCATTGACATGCGCGACTTCGGTCGATGTTTGTGCTTACGCACTAGCAAGGGGCCAAGCCTCTTTTACTGGTTCGCCAGTTATTTTGCTGTGGACTACGGTCCAGTTCCCGAATTAGCTTTCCCTTCGGGGGGGAGTGCATCAAAATGGTTGGTGCTCACCGTGCACGGCGTGTGTGGGGCCGTGTACCTCCCCTACATTTTTTTTAAATAAATGTAGGAGAGCGAAGCCCTTGTATCGGGTATTTTTGTATAAATATATTGTGAGCCTTTTCCAAGCGGGAAGGGATAAATAATAATAAATTAATAATGTCAACCTGATACAAGTGGAATAAAGACGTTTTACGTTCTTAACCTTTCTCGAGCCCTGTCTTCGTGAACGGGGTTCACTTAGCTTATAAGGCACTACGAACAGCTTTCAATTGCTCTAGTGAATATTCATTCTTCCAAAAGACACCTAAGAGAACTAAGTTACTAAACAAACACAACGTAAATAAGGGTCCTAACTAAGTCGATCACGCCAAAAATATTACAAACGGCCTATTATTAAACCTTTAGAAAGATCATTTAGATAGATCAAAACATATCTTAATTATCTTGGTCACATATATATAATTTTTAATATAAAGGGGAATATAATACATTTAGTATTTTATATATTTATTATTTTGAGAGGGGGGAAGCGTTACAATAGGTTATCAATATGTGTGTTTCAATTACAGAACTTGTCTATTGTTACATCTAAAAAGTTAGTATGGTCCACTTCTTCTATTATGTTTTTCCCATATTCAATTTTAAGTTGTTCTTGTTTACTATTATATGTCTGAAATCTTATCATCTTAGTTTTCTCGATGTTAATTTGTAAATTATTATGTCTTAACCAATCTATTATTGTTTCCAAGGTCCTATTTATTTCATGTTCGTAGTCAAAACATTTATTATTATTTTCAATATTAATGGTAATGTCATCAGCATATAGCACACATTTATGAGTAGTTATGTTACAAAGATCGTTGATATAGATTATAAACAATAAAGGTCCTAGTATACTTCCTTGTGGCACTCTGCATTTATTTTCGCAATACTGTGATCTATACTTTTTTCTATGGCGTCCTGAGTAACTTGATACCTCAACGCATTGTTTTCGTTGACTTAAATAATCTTGTTTTAATTTTAATGCATTGCCTCTTACACCATATATGCTAAGTTTGTGTAACATTAATTCGTGGTTAACAAAGTCAAATGCCATGGACATATCAATGAAAATGGATGTTATAGGTATTTTGTTTTTTAGGCTAGTTTTTATTAGTTTTATTAAGTTGAAACATGCTAAAGTGGTTTTTTGTAAACCCATATAGATTCTGGTATGTATGGCCTTTATATTCATAATAAACATAACTTTTATATTTATGTATAAGTTTAAAAAAATGTATTCATTTCTTTTCTTTATATTTTTGTACCTTATATTTTACCTAATACTTTTATATTTTTGATGTCGGTTGGAGGTGTAGTGTAGCCCTCACATTATATATATTTGTGGTTAAGTGTACAATAAAGAGCATTATAGTTTAAAGTCCTAAACTGAGCAACACGTCTCCTTTGATTGACACATTTCATACATTACACTATCTTGCAACCTATATGTACAAAAAAATTTAAAAATATTTTGAGATTGTGTCAAAGTGTGACAACACAGATTGTAGCAGCGCAAATGATACAATAATATACTACTTAATAAATATACTTAGACTTTACAGGAGTTCTGCGGTGCCATTCAAATTTACATATTACAATCTTTAACGCTAATAGAAAAATTATAGATAAGAATGGGAATGATTTATTTATAAGGGTGACAAATGAGTACTACTGAGTACTCACATGATGATCAGCGGTCATGCTTTTACCCAAAGACAACTAACATCATTCCAGATAAAAAATCAAAATGCAGGTTCGTTGTCGCCTTTAAAGGATTAAAAGGGCTTGTTATTGGTAAAAGGGTCTGGGTTTTTCTACACGCGAATTACGAAATAAACCAGCATTAAGCTGGTATTATGTGAGATCGTAGTACTACACCGGTGGAGCCATCGTTTTCATGCTGCAAATCTGGGTAATTTAAGAGCAGCGTGGTTCTACCACGTTAAATAACTAAAATAAATTACTTTAAAAACCCTTGTATTTGACATATATGATGTACCTGTTCCAATAGCGTTCAGCCTGCTAATAACGGTAACCGTTATAGATTTAAAATATTCGGTTAATTGCAAATTTTCTATTATTAGAAAAATAGATCAAAATAAATGTATACCCAAGTAGGTACATTAATTTTAAAATAAAATTTATAACAAGCGACCTGCTCTGGCCTCGCCCAGTTGGGATCTATCAATGTGGCGTTGTTTAGACTTAGGAGAATCATTAAAGGCCATTTATTTTATCGTATCAATATTTTTATTTTAATAAAATCTCAAATTTTTTCGTATAAAATTTAGTCTAGATCACTTCCGATATTACTCTATTTGTTCGTGAAGTTATATTACAATCAGTTCTGCCATCGGAGGATAGACATACAAACGAAAATTTTAAAAATTATTACTCATGACCCAATGACATATAAATATTTTGTACAAAAATATTAACTAACAAAATCAGCAATAATTATAAAAAAAATATCAAAACGCATCGTAGCTCACAAATTGGCAAATCTGAACTGATTTTTTGTAGTTTATGCATTGACTTATAATATATTACTAGCGTAAGGACCGGGCCGACCGAACAACAGAAACGGACCAGTGCGCTGGCCCTAAAATTACAATTTAGGGCCAACGCGAATCGGTCGACAATGTTGCGCGCGCAGGACAGATTTACCTGTCATAAATATGTCTAGTTGCGTGGTAAAATAATGCAAAAATTACGATACAAAGATTTAAAAAAAAATATGGGATATCGTATCATCGGTAAATAACCCTATATTCATTTTGTTACAATTAAATTATTATATAAATGCATTCTTAAAGTTTCATTTTACAGTTAGTTTAGTAACGTTACCTAGATTAGACCAGGGTTGGATTCAGACCCTCAAAAACATTGGACATGGAAAATAAAATTATACTATTTTAAAAAATTATATCACGTTTGACGTTTCATGTTTCTTTTTTCCCATGTGCCTCGATTTTGACGTCACGCATCTAGTTTATCTATACGTTTCGTTTTTTGATGGTTTTATTTTTATTTCTGTTTAATTATTGTCTAAAAAAATTATGTGTAAGTTAAATTTTGAATATTGGTACTTAATATATTTTATATTCAATGAGGGTAAAACGAAAAGAGTACAAAAGAAATCATATCTGCTTAATTGAATCTGAAAATCTGATTCATAAAATATTTTGAAATTCTGTTTTCAAACCGACTGCTTCTGGAGTATAGAGTTTTTCTCGTGGTAGCCGTCAGCGTTTCTAGTGGTAGGTATAAATGTATCGATCCAGCATCGATTGACCAGAAAGGGAGCTAATTCTAATTTTATTAAAAAAACGCGGTACTCATGTACAATACAGAAATTCTCGAGGATAGGGTTAATATTAAATTGTAATAGCACCCAATAATACTCGTAATACAAGTCGACTTTTAGGTAAAATTGGTATATTTACTTAGTATTATTATGATACTATATACTAAAAACTACGAAATAATGGTATAATTAGGATATTTATACAATGAAATCCGACCCTGGTTACGTCATGTTTTGATATGACCTTTGTATTATGACAGATAATCTCTTTTACTTGTATTAAAAAGTTATAAGTAAAATATTTAAATGGGCCTATCCTTTTTTGAAAACATTGAGTTTATGCCTGTTGTTATCATTGATTCCAATAACAAGTTGGACTCAAATTATAGAACGTACGAAAAGCGCATATTTCAACGTAATTTTTTCTGCAATGTTTACCGGCGGTTCTGAGTATAGATAGCGACAGTGTGCGAGCAGAAGGAGAATAGAGGCGACACCTTTTTCAATCCCATTTTTTAACCATACGTGTGGTTCGTTTTTTGTCCAATTAATAATAAATACGTAAAAAAATTTCACCCACAAAGGTGGCCAAAAAAAGGAATGTTTTTAATGTAACTGTTTGAACGACATTGAGATTGTAATATAAATCCTAAGTCCACTTAAAACGGTAAGAAACTAAGGTTTCGATGCTAAGGTAAAATGTATAGAATAACTATGGTCCCGACGTCAAAATGTGAAATATTCTATTATTTTTAGGTTTTTGAAGTCAGTTTTCATTTTTGAATATAAGTTCATTTTTATTCATGTCGTGTGTGCTTTACAACATGGCGTCGGAAGCCTGCAATGAGACTCTACTCAAAGGAATTCTTTTGACTTAAAGGAGTAATCATCATCATCATCATTATTATTACAGCCCTTCACAAGTCTACTGCTGAACATAGGCCTCCCCAAAGGAATGCCACAAAGCAGGGCCCTGAGCCACCAGCATCTATCGACTTCCTGCATGTCTTACCAGGTCGTCACTCCATCTAGTGGGGGGTCGTCCTACACCACGCCTACCGGTACGATGCTGCCACTCGAGAACCTTTCTTCTCCATCGGTTATCAGTTCTTCGAGCTATATGGCCGGCCCATTGCCACTTTAGCTTACTAATCCGCTAGGCTATATCGGTCACTCTGGTTTTACTGCGGATACCCTCACTATCCGTATATATACTTCTATCACGCAGAGAAACTCCGAGCATAGCCCTCTCCATAATTCGCTGAGCGACCTTGAGCGTCCTCATACGACCAGCAGTGAAGGACCACGTCTCAGATCCGTAAGTCATCACTGGCAACACGCACTGGTTGTACACTTTAGTTTTCAGAGATCGAGGTATACCTGACGAGAAGATGTGTCGTAATTTCCCAAACGCTGCCCAACCAAGTTGAATCCGTCAATTGACCTCTCGGTCGAAGTGGGACTTACCTAGTCGGACTATTTGTTCCAGGTACACGTACTCGTCAACAACTTCGAGCATAGTGCTCCCAACAACTACCGGCATAGGTGTGAGATGGACATTAAACATGATCTTTGTTTTGTTCATGTTCATCTTAAACCTATCCGTTGGGAGACACCATTGAGGTCATTGAGCATAGTGCTAAGGTCCTCCAGAGATTCTGCAATAAGGAATATATCGTCGGCAAATCGAAGGTGAGTGATGTACTCGCCATTGATGTTAATACCGTATCCTTTCCAGTCCAGTAGCTTGAATACGTCTTCCAAAGCAGCGGTGAAGAGTTTTGGGGATATACGAGTACAGTTACCGTCTAACAGCCATGAGATTAAGAGTGTGATCGGAGAGCTTTTGTGTTCTTCTGCGGCGGGTCTTGCAGAACTTAGCTCCGACCGCATGGACAGTTTCCACGAGCTTGTCATTCATATCGTCCACTGCATTGCAATCTTCTAGGCACTGAAAGCGGTTACGTAACTCGAGCTGAAAGCTTTCGGGATTCTAGATTAGAGCACGGAGGGGACGGAGCGTTGACTTCATTAGACGAGACCTCTCTAACTTAACGTTTAGGTTCAGTGTGCCTCTAATCATTCGGTGATCGCTGCCAGTTTTCACCCTTTGCGATCACTGAGACATCACTGAACAGTTGGCGTCTGGTCGTCATAATGAAGTCAATTTAATTTTTTGTCGAACCGTCGGGGCTCGACCAGGTCCACTTCCTGTGGGGCCACTTCTGGAAGAAAGAGTTCATCATAAGAAGTCCCTCTTTCTCCATAAAGTCGGCCAGCTGCTGGCCCCTTCGGTTCCGTTGCCCTACTCCAAATTTCCCTAACTTCAGCTCACCGTTTTCTCTTGTGCCTAGTTTTGCGTTTAAATCTGCCATCAACACCGTGTAGTGGGTTTTGGAGGAATGCATGGCTCTGGAAATATCCTCAAACATTTCCTCCACCTCGTCATCGGGATGTGCCGAGGTTGGTGCGTAAACCTGTATGACCTTCAGCGAATACCGTTTGATGATTTTAAGTATCAGGTACGTGGCCCTCGTCGAGACGCTCTCAATCTTTACAAGGTTATTAACGAGAGACTTGTGGACGATTAATCCGACACCTCCTTGTGTCAGATGGTCGCCCTCCCGGTGATAGAACAAGTTGCCGGACTCGAGGATTACCGTGTCCTCCCCCCTCTCTTTGGACCTCGGATAATCCAATAATATACCAGCGCAACTTGTCTACCTCTTCTTCCAGCTCCAGTATCTTCTCGTCAGTCCTCAGGGTGCGTGCGTTATATGTTGCCAGGTCGAGTCGTCGTAGGTGGCAACCGAACCTCCACCGGAGATTCTTAGCATCCCCTGCCCCGCCGTTACCATGGTCGCCACCGTAGCCAGGAATAGCGGGGCCGCCGGGGACTGGGTTGCCGTTTGTTTGCGTTGTTATTCATGGGGGGATATTTGCCATAGTTGCCACGCTTGGCGAGCGTGTTGGCAACCGCAGTTTTTTTATTATATCACTGTTGCTTTTAGGAAGATGCTGGTGCCCATCTTCTGCCTGCCTCCCTCTGTCGCCTCTTACGACACCCACGGGAAGATATGGGATAGTGGATATTCTCAACCGCCACTACGCGGCAAAATAAGGAGTAATGTATATGCATAAATAGAAAAAGGTTCTGTTGTCGCGGTAACGCCTGAATGCTTTTAAGCTCTGCTTTTAATTTATGACTCCACTTAGGTCATTGAAATAGCGCCTATGATTTAAGGTGATATTTTAGAGATATATTGTTAGAATACAAAAAGGGCAGAGCTCATATAAATGTAAAATTCTATTTAAACCGAGACATATATAAGATTAACTGTTTTCTATAATTGAATTAATTGGCTTACTATGAATGATGTCGATTAGTCCAATAGTCCTCCCGTGATTTAACTAAAACGTGCATATCATCATAATAATATTTTTATTTTTATGTATACATGTCCATCAATACGTCACAACTAAAAGACCTACTCATAGATTTTCCATAGTCGTCACACTTTACAGGCGGATCAACAACCGCAGTTGTATGTTTTTCTCTTCGCTTTTTATAAATTCCACTGGGTGGTGTGGTGTAGTGGATATTCTTACACCGCAATAACATCAGAGTATTATAAATATATTATATAACATATCGATAATAATACCTTTCATAGTGAATGTCAATTTAGCGTTTTTCTGTTTTGTTAGTAAATACAATAAACAAAACAAAATAACTCTTAAACCTCGTCTATTACATTGAAGCTTTATGTAATGGGCTTGGCAGTCTATCTGCGGTGTACTTTATACATTATTGTGTCGTAAAACACGTAAAGGAAACTCGTAACATCGTATTACGTACGTATTTATCACACATATAGTATTATTGTTATAAAATTTCTTTCGCTGTAATGTTGAAATCGACGATATAGTATTTTTTTTTACTTTTCATGGACTCGTACAATTATACATTTGCCAGTAAGTCAAGTAATAAGAAACTAAACAAAACTTCTTCAAAATATGCTGCTGAGTCAAATTGCGATATGTTTAGGAGATTGCCGACAACTCAACCCAGCGGACAATCAATGACGACGGTAGCTCCTAAGCGAACAAATAACTTAATACTTATAAAAACATAGAAATGTGTTTTCTATATTTTTATAAGTATTAAGTTGTTTTGTTATTTCCACTAATAATAATAGTATAATGTTTCGTATCAACATCCACTTCAAACCATTATTAAACGATAAAACAGGGACAACAATTCATCAACTGTCTAGTCCCCGCCAAAACTGCAAGTTAAGATTTATTAAAGGTATATTTTCTAAATTTTTTCAAATATTCATGAGAAGTTTATCATGCATCGAGGAGACCGTTAAAATATATAAATAGCATAGGGATGCACATCCAAGAACCTGGAACAATTATTTATTGGCCTTAAAAACACTTGTTCCGTGCGGGATTTGAACCCGCTTAGCTAAAGAACCGTCAATCACTCAATTACTTCAGGGGTCTGATAACAAAGGCGCCTTGTTTTCATTTGCCGCCTTTGTTATTAGACCCCTAACTTATGTTATTTTATTTCTGATCGCTTTGATTGTCTTCATGTATACTAATAATTTATATTAATATATACTAATTTTAATAATTTGAATTTTCAATTAGTTACGTTTTACGGTGGTAGAGCCCTGTATATCATAGTTATAACACGAATAGGTCGGCTCGAACAGGGAAGGACTACACTTTCACTGAAATACCAGCGTAAATTAGTAGCTTATTGCTGCTGTGTCATATGGCGAGTTTAGAGAACCGGAGATCTATTTTACGAGGCATTCCATCTTATTCCTCAGGGGTGACAACACATCTACATTTCTATTACTTTTTGAGGATAGATATTGCTATCTATGAGCCACAGCATCCAATTGTTATCTGTGTGCTCATTTGTTACCTTTATTCTATAAAAAAGTCAATAATTTTACTGCAGGGAATTTAAAAATTATTAATTTTTAGTTGATGGCAGCGGAATTAACATTGAGTATCAAACGCCTCATTGCCTCCGTGGCCATGTGCATTAAACAAGACAATAAAAATAAATAAACAGCAGTAAAATAAATAAATAACAGTAAAAGAAACTAGTTATTTAAAGTATTTAACACCAATACGATACACTTTAAAGTCACTTAAAGTGTATCGTGATGGTGTTAACGCGTAGCATGCATATAAAGTCCGTCTAATAAAGGATTGATTTACGCTCCAAATCATTTCTCGTACAAAGCTCTTTCTACGCTATCTTACGAGGCGTGCCGGTTAGCGTGATGAAAACTGATGTGATCGGCGATTTTCAGGTGGAATATTAAACTGTGATTGATTTATTTGTATAATAACATATAATGTAGACTCCATTTTGTTGTATCAAATAGCATGCATGCGTGAAACATATTATTAAACAAATTGATTGTGGTTGAGCGACGGGCCTAAGGTTACCGAATTCCAATTCCCCGGTCGAGTCTTAAGCCTATTACGCGAGATGTTACACCAAATGGACTGTATAAGCGGATGGCTTCTTCCGTCTCCACAAAATGGCGACTATAGCATGTGGTTTTTCTGACAATGCACTCGCTCTTACCTAAACGAGCTATTGCTTGCCAAAGTCTATGAAAGAACCCTGCTTGATCACGCTAGGAGAAAATGAAATTGGAGCGGATTAACTAATAAACACAATTATGTCAAGCAGTCATAACTGGAAGTTACTCATCGGGTTGTTGCTTCGATGCGGCTTGGGCGCTTTGTTGCTGCGGTGCGACTTCTGGCGGATTCTCTGGGGCCCCAGAGATGCATTCCTGTGCGGTGATGCGATAAAAGAGAACGGTGCGCGACTATATCCCACATGAGGTGAGGCGATTACCCCTGAAGCGCGACTGCTTCAGGCGTGGTGCGGTTGAACTAGCGGTGCGCGTGGGCAAAGCCCTCTAGGACTCGACTGTCCTAGGCGGTGTGGTTCCAACTGGTGCGCGAAGGGAAGAGAGCACGAGTGGGCCGCGCGCGCGTTTATATTACTTCGGTTGCGAAGATCACGTGACATTCTAGAACCATCTCCTTTCCCCACTCACCCCACGCGCCGGTGTGTCGATAGGACGGTAGGTGTTTTTGGAAAGGACAAAACGCTTTGGCAAGCTTACCCTCGATTAAAATAAAATACGAATGGTTTTACGCGCAACCATCGCCCCCGGCTTGAAGGATTTCCTTCAAAATAACTAAAACAACTAAAGCTAAGATCAAACTAACAAAATGACTAACTAACGCTAAGATTAATCCTGAATTTCGACTACAATTTCTAATCTAGAAAGCTAACTTAAACTATGGAAGAGGCAAGGGGCACAAACGGACAACAGGACGCATCACTCAACCGTGGTCTTAACGCGAGCTGCCCTAATTACTCCGTCGGAACCGGGAAAAACCTCTTCGACAATCCCTAATGGCCAATGGAGAGGCGGCGTTGAAAAGCGCGACTACAAGCTTTATTCGATTGTAATCTTGTAATTTCCTCGGAAAAATGTACACGTTGAAGTTCACGCAATTCTAGCAACTCGGCAAAGTTGTAATCGGATGCTATATAGATATACGAACGTCGCAATAAAAGCTGTGGGAATCGAAATAGGACAAGCGGTTCGCCAATGCAATGATTGGAGAAGCCTCGCTCGAAACGCTCGCCACCAGAGCGTGCCTCTTCTCTTCCGGAGGTTGTGACACTGACGAAGGGTCGAAATCGGTTATTGGCCATTGCGAGGGTTCCAGTTGAATCCAGGAAGGTCCGCGGAACCAAAGCGGATGGTCCATTATTTGCATCGGGGTGAGTCCACGGGATAGGCAATCGGCAGGGTTTTCCGTACCGAACACGTGATAAAAGTTCCGCGTTCCTAACTCGTCTTGGATCTTGGCCACCCGGTTCGCGACAAACGTATCCCAACGGTGGAGTAAAGAATGAACCGAACATAAGGCGACGGTGGAGTCGGAAAAGGCAAATATTCTTTCTATGTGAACTCTGTCCCTACATGCGCTGATAACTGCGGTAATAAGCTTGGTGAGTACTAATATTGCGCAAAGCTCTAAGCGCGCCAGAGAGACAACCTTACGGGGGGAGATTCTCGACTTAGAACTAATGAGGCTAATCGAATTTCTACCATTATTCTGAACGTGGAAATATAACTATAAGCTTTCTCGCTAGCGTCCGCAAACCCAACGATCGTAATGACGCTATTTTTATCGACGTTTATATGACGTGGTATTTTAATTTCTCTTAGTAAAGGAAGTTCCTCTCTTAAACGCTGCCACAATCGAACAATGCTGTCAGGTGGCGGGTCATCCCAATCGTATTCACATAACCAAAGTTGTTTAATCAAAAGCTTAGCGTATAATACCACCGGAGCTACGAAACCCATACATCCCATAATCTAGCAACGCATGACAGTATTGTGCGCTTTGTGTACTTCTCTACGGGCGGGTTTACCTTAAGGCTAAACACGTCGGACTCTGGTGACCTACACAGACCAAGCACCTTGTACGTATCAGAATCGTCGAATTCCTTTATCGCCGAAAGACGGTGTGATAATGGGATTGTGTCTAAAACCGGACGCGAATTACTAGTCCACTTGACAACATCGAATTGACCCGCTTTCATGAGCTTTATAACCTCGGCGGTGGTTAGGGTCATCCATATATAACCCACTTTCAATTGCTTTCTTAGCTTTAGGATAAGAGGGACCTTCATGGTGGGCGAGCTGTCTCACCGTGCGTAACGCATGAAATGGGCTCGACTTTAAAGCAAAGCAAACGTGGTTAAATTCAAACACCATTAAAGGTTCTTTTGGGTTGAAACGATATAAAATGCGTTGGAATCGACGGTCGCATTCACGGACCCCTATGCAAAGAAACATTTGGCGAATATCGGCGGATAGTGCTATACTAAACAAACGAAAATTGGCTATTATATTAAAGAAACTGCCCTGTAAATTTTGCCCACTATAGAGGATATCCTTAAGTGACAGGTGAGTGCTAGTTTTAGCACTAGCGTCGTGCACTACACGTAACTTAGATGTAAGTGTGTCCTCCCTAATGACCCCGTGATGTGGTGTGAAATACGACGGTGTGTCTTCGTAGTTATCTAATTTCGAGGCCACAAGTGATATGTAACCTTCCCTTATATATTCGTTAATGACGCCGTCATAAGCTTCTTTTAACTGGGGTGAAGCGAGCATTCTACGCTCCAAGCTGTAGAAACGTTTTTCTGCCATTTGACGCGAGTCGCCGAGAGATAAAACATCTCCTTTAAAGGGTAGCGCTACACTATATCGACCGTCGCGATCACGAACGGTCGTGCGGACGTAAATTTCCTCGCACACTCTATCATTTGGGCTAACTATAGGTAGAACGTTCACCTCCTCCATCTCCTAAAATCTGCGGACTAACGACTCGAGCGGTTCGACAGCCGTACAACAATAAGAGCTTGCCGAGATACTATCCACGATGGGGGTGGAGCCAACGATGACATAGCCCAAGACGGTTTCCAATGCGTAAGGCGCGGTATGCGAGGAGTTGCCCCTGACCTTATTGTTTAACTAAAGATGAGGGAAAAGCGATGCTCCAATGAGCATGTCTATGTTTCCGGGAACGGCGTAAGTGTCGTCTGCTAGAGTCAAATTTTTAAATTCAATCATTGCGGAGGTGTCAACCGAAACGGTTGGCAGACGTTCAGTGACTTTATCCACTACTAGTGCATTTATATCAAAATTAACATTACGATCTATCCGAGAATAAAATTTTAAATTTATATATCCCTGGGTAACTTTACTAGTACCTCCGATGCCCTTGACTACGGGACACGAAGGTGTGTAGGACAACATTGTCGCGTTATAAAGCTATTTTGGGATCCGCTGTCCAGCAATGTGCGGACGCTTTGTTCGTTTCCACGCGAATCCCTAGGTACAATACAGTACCCAGCAACACGGTTGAGGCTGTGCTCCCATATTTGCCAATGAGCACAGAGCGACATCACCAGGTCGACCGCTAGAATCGTCGACTTTAGTAGGGGTGAATTCCTTGTCCGCTTTACTTGACGCAGATATGTTGCTATTTTCGAAATGTAACAACGTGTGATGTTTTCTGGCGCACTTGTTACACGCGGAACTAGAATTGCATTTTGCAACTAAATGCTTATCGCTTAAACAATTCAGACATAAGTTGTTTGTCTTTACTATTCTATAACGTTCGCTGGGTGAATGTTTACGAAAGATCACACAATTGTATAAATTACCGTGTTGTTTATCTTTACATAGGATACAGGCATTCGGGGGTGGTACCAACGCAGCGGTTACGTACGTTAACGACCCTGCGGTTTTAGATGGTTGAGTCTGTCTACGGTCGACGCATTTCTTAACGTCTTGTTTAAAGTTTGAGGAGCGCTGCATCACTTTAATTTGGTCTCGCACAAACGATGCTAATGAATCAAAGGGGGGCACTTCAGAGCTACGATGCTCCATTTCAAATGCACGCACGGTTTCGGGGTCTAGTTTCTTTAGTGCAATATGGAGAATCACCACGTCCATAAGGTCATTAAATTTTAAGTTCTTAAGTGCAGCCACCGATGCCACAAATTTATCTAAAAACTGCTCTAAGCCATTGATATTCGCGGATGATATAGGTTTAAGGTCGAATATCTGGTTTAAATACTCGGAAGCTAACATTCTCTTATCTTCATATTTGGTTTTAAGCGTTTCGAATATTAACAAATAATTATTTGCTGTTGGTGTGAAACCCGAGCAAATTGACTGTGCCCTGCCACTCAGTTTACTAATTAAATAATATAATTTTTCAGCGTCCGATAACGATGAAATATTAACTGCGTATAAGTTTATTGCCTTAAGTAGATTTCTAGCGTTAAGATGAGATTTAGAAATACATTTTACTCTACGTAAGTATTCTTTTTGTAATTGTTGTCTAGCTTCGTTATGGTTTATTTTACCCGCTTCATTCATACATTAATATTTATATTGTTGTCCCGCTTTCAAGTATTCAAATTCGTTGCCGTTATATATGACCCGACCCTTGATTTTCTCTTCTTTTACCTGCTACCATATGCAAAATGTTACATTTACTTAATCCGAAGGTCATTCCTATGTCTCTTGTAAAAATTTCTATACTGTCTATTA
Source organism: Parnassius apollo (assembly GCA_907164705.1). Taxonomy (NCBI): domain Eukaryota; kingdom Metazoa; phylum Arthropoda; class Insecta; order Lepidoptera; family Papilionidae; genus Parnassius; species Parnassius apollo. Next base: position 102,612 of record CAJQZP010001706.1, read on the forward strand.
ACACTCTAAGATTGTTTTTATTATTAGCATATATTTTTAAATCATCCATATATAATAAATGGTTAATCGTAGTATTGTCTTTTAATTTGTATCCTTTAGATTCATATTTTTTTGAGAATTTGAGAAACGGGATTAATAGCCATGCAAAATAAAATAGGTGACAGTGAATCTCCTTGGAACATTCCACGCTGAATGTATATGGGATCTGTAGTAACAGAGCCATTCGCACTAGAGGCTGTCATGATTACATTCCATTTGGGCATAACCATCTGGAGAAATCTTTTGATAGTTGGTGGGCATTTATAAATATCCAGTACTTTTAGTAACCACTCGTGTGGTATACTGTCAAATGCTTTCTGATAATCTACCCATCCCGTACATAAATTTTTCTGGTTCTGTTGTGCATCTTCCAGTATAGCCTTATTAATCATGAGATGATCTTTGCAACCTCTAACGTAACGCCTGCAACCACTTTGTTGAGGAGATATAATATTGTTCGGGTCACAGTGCGTGTAAAGTTCGTTGGAAATTATGGACGTTAAAAGTTTGTACATGGTAGGAGAGCTTCAGTATTGTATGATACCGGTTTTGATAGAATGGATTCCCAAAAACGTTGTACATCATTTTTTAATGGAATTTGTGTTGGAATTTGTTGCTGACCATCAAGATTTCTAAAAAGTTTATGTTGATTTTCTTGAAACAGCTTATTTTGTAATTTTCTATTGTTTATATCGTCATACCTCTTAAGTCGTCCAGCCAGTGCTTTTATTTTCTGTTTAACTAGTTCTACAGTGTAGTCTAAATCTTGATCATTTCGTATATTATATTTATTAGATAACCTATTTTTAAATCTCATCATGTTTCTAGTATAATAGTTTCCTCTCTGAATTTCTACTAGTCTGCCTAAATCTCTTCTAAAGTCTTCTTTTTTTTCTGTAGTCTCAATTTCCACGGTGCATTTTGTTTAAATTTTATTGCAGTCAGGCTAGTCGGCTTAAGTGTAATTGCTTTTTGATTATTTGCAGTGATTACTGTTTTAGCTGCTGCGTAGATAATATTATTTATTTCCCTCAAGGACTGGTGCGACTCTTAAAGTTTCAGCAAAAAGTTATTAATTTTATTTAAATTTTCGCAAAACTGTTTACAAAATTTAGCCTTTGGTAAGGAATCCCTATTCTCGATAGATATTGCTTTAGTTTCAAGAGTTTGTAGGAATTTCAGAATAAGGGGATCTTGGTTGTCATCTACTTTGATATCAGGACTATCAAATTTATATCTATTTTGATGTTATGGAATAGTTTCTAAAACCGTACATGTTGTAAGTGGTTGGGTCCTTGTAAGTATATCTGATAATAAATGAGAATTTTGTGCGTTATCCGTATAGTTATGATTATCAGAGATCTGTTTGTCTGGATTATCACATATTGTAGTTATATGTGAAGTTGTGGATGTAAGTAGGTTGAGATCAGCCATGTTCTGTGCTGCTGCTATATTGTTCAGCTTTAGATTTAATTTCGTCTAAAACCTGGGTTGACAAGAATTTCCTAGTTAGTTCCTTCTAGCTTGGTTTGCAAGTATGTTTCCCGTAAATTTTAGTGTTTTAGGATTATTAGGATTCCTATCTTTGAACAGTTTTTCAAATCTTTTTATGTAACCAGGACTTTCAGATATCGCTTTAAAATAACACAACATAAGTTCATGAAGTTCTTCTTGCGACCACTTTCTCCTAGCATCTTTGCTTACTGCTACGTCTTCTGTGGTCGCTTCTAATGTACCGGCAGAGATGTTTCTAGGAGGTTCATCCCTTCTCTGCAAAGTATCACCAGGATCGGCTGTTGCATTTGAGGATCCTCGTCTTCCCCTCTGGATCTCTCCGTCCCTCGCCCGCCTGTTCAACGAGGTCCGGCTGGCTCGCATTGCTACACGACCGTCACCAGCTCCGATCGTGTCCTGGCGATCACCCCCAGGCAGCGGCTTTAAACGTTTATTCCTATTTTCCATTTCTCCATTTTGGGTTGCCATAACCTTATTGGCTTGTAAGTTTTGAAAAATAAAAGTGTCCCCCTCCCACGTGAAGTCGGTGTTCGCTTCGGACGTAAAGGTTGGGCTTTGGGAGGGGGAGGAGGGAGCTTATTGTTATTATTATTATTGTGGGGTATTTATATAGTTTTCTCATCTGGTTGGGTTCTATAAATATATAATTATAAATGAAAATGAAAAGATAAATATACATAAATATCAATAACATAAAATAAATATAAAAGTACATAAATAAATAAAAGCCCAACCAGATGGAGGCCCTCGGCAGGGGAGACCAAACGGCCGAGGGTTAGGGGGAAAGGGAAAGAAACCGGCGGATGATGCGGGCGGTATCGAGGAGCACCGCCTTCTGCATTTGAACCTGGAGCGGTCCGCCACGTAGTCCCAGCCGCCTCAGATGAGAGGCTGACTGGGATTAGCCCGTTTGCAGAGACGACTACAGGAATAATTTCGGTCGGCAGACCACCCCACATGTCGGTCACCTCGTGAGCCAGGTCCAAATATTTTGTTTGCTTGTCTGTTTCGGCTTTCACGAGGTTCTCGTCATACGGAACGGTAATGTCGACCAAAAATATCCTTGACTGTGCCCGGTCCATCAGCACAATATCAGGCTTATTCGCAAGAATAGTCCTGTCTGTGATGATGGCCCGGTCCCAATAGAGCCTGGTTCGATCATTTTCGAGCACGGATTCCGGCAAGTACTTGTAATATGGCAATTTCCGATCCACGAGACCGTATTTCAGAGCGAGCTCCTGGTGTAGAATTCCGGCTACTAGGTTGTGCCTGTGCAAGTACTCAGAGTTAGATAGCGCCGAACAACCGGAGATAACATGCCTAAGTGACTCACCGGGATGGCGACAAGCTCGACAGACGTCGACGGTGCCATCTTTTAGGATGTATCTCCTATAGTTGTTGGTCTTAATAACCTGATCCTGTATTGCACAGACAAAACCCTCGGTTTCCCCCGAAGGGACCACCAAAGCGTAGCCAGTGGAGGGAGGCTACTGTGTCTACGAAAGGCTCATGTAGAGCCTTGTAGAACCTCCCGTGGAGCTCCTTCTCCTTCCATACGGTCTCCCGGTCGGAAATGCACTGCACTGCCGGGTCTTGCCATTGCTCGTTGGCTAAGGATAGAGGGGTAAGTCCTTTATCACAAGAAATGACGTCCTTATAGAATGGATCATCCGATCTCGCGAGGAAGTAATCACGGAGGCTACACACTTCGCGATTATGCATGGTGAGCGCGCTCAAGAAGCCACGACTACCATGCTTCCGCGACAAGTACAGCCTCATTACCGACGATCTCGGATGATGCATCCTATGGGACATCATGGTAGTGCGGACTTTTCTATCCAGGGCGTTAGGTTCAGTCTGAGTCCACCTGAGTATGCCAAAGGTATACATGAGGACAGGCATGACCCAGCCCTTATATGCGTGTGCTTTATTCACACCGGACAAAAGGCTGTTAAGCACTTTGGTCAAGCGTGAATAAAACACGTCGCAAACTGACTGTTTCATACCAGTCTCATCGATACCGATGTTTTGTGACATACCCAGGTATCGGTATGTTTCAACCTCGGAAAGGGTCCTTAAGTTGACGGGCATAGATAAGTCTACGACCTCAGAGTTAGCAACCCTTCCCTTTCAACATGGAGGACCGCACACTTATCCGTCCCAAGCTCCATTCCAATGGAATTGCTAAATTCACAAGTGATGTTTAGCAATTCCATAAGATGGGAGCGACTGGAGGCGAATAACTTGAGGTCATCCATATAGAAAAGGTGCGTCACTTTTGTCCCTCCTCTCCGTAGCTGAAATCCCTCCCGGAGCCCTCCAGTAAGGTACTGAGAGGGTTCAGAGAGAGGCAGAACCAGATTGGACTCAGACAATCGCCCTGGAAGATACCCCCTTCTTATCCTTATGTGGTACTCCGCAGCCATCATCCGCTCGCCCAGATGACAAAGGATCGTACTCCACTGCCCCATACACTGCTCGAGGAAGTCTCTAACTGTACAGTCTATCTTGTACAGCTCGAGGACTCTCTTTAGCCATGTATGGGGCACCGATTCGAATCTGTCTGTAGTCTATCCAGGCGGCGGAGAAGTTCCGACGGTTGCGTTTCACCACTTTGCCAATGACCGCGTCAATGAGGAGTGGTTCCTTGGTTCCACGACCACCGCCCCGACATCCATTTTGAGCGCGCGACATCACCTGATTTGAGTCCAGGTGACAAGTGATTCTCGCGCTCAAAATGGATGTTAGTGTCTTGTATATGGTCGGTAGACACGTGATGGGGCGGTATTTGCTCGGGTCTGTGGTACCCTGGTCTTTAGGAACCAAATGAGTGATCCCAGTAGTGAAGAGGCTTGGGAGCGACTTCTGGTTGAGAGCCTCTTGAAACTGTTGGGCAAGGACAGAGTGACACACCATGAACCCCTTCAGCCAGTAGTGATGAAGCCCGTCAAGCCCCTGACTTTTCCAGTTCGGGGCCCTACGGACCGCCTCAGCTACGTCATCCGGCGTTATGATGACGGGGTCCATGGGCGTAATGCCGGCACACTGACTCGCCACAACTTCCGTCCAAGGGCCCTCGCTGTGGTTTACGGGCTCTGACCACAGGCCGCGCCAGAATGCTACAGTGTCGGCCTGATTCGGTGCTGGACCCGTTCCACTTACCATTGGTCGCTCCAATGATTCATAGAGCCTCTTCTGATCACTCTGGAAGAGACGATTCTGGTTGAACCGTGTCGACCTCTCGGTATATCGCCGAATCCGCTTTCCCCAAGCAGCGATTCTCTGCTTCAGATCATCTATGCGCTCCGTCAGTTTTTGCGTTATATCCGGCTGGGACAAACTGACATTTGTCCCAGCAAACGCCATCCTGATGGTGCGCACAATTCTTGGCCTGTTGTTGCCTGATCTGAAGCATATCAGTCTGCTGATGAGAGCTCTAGCCTTTGCGATACGTTCTTCAATTCTTCTTCTCCATGTTGGGATAGCGCTACTATGGCCAGTAGCGCGTCCAGCCGTGGAAACTTTGGCGCCTATGATACGGCAGACTGCTAGCGCGGCGCCAAAGAGAATTGAGTCCGTCTCGCAAAGGTCCCGGCTGGCTTCCAAATAGGTCACCAGCATTGGGTTCAGAGCCCTCACGACAGCCCGATTCCGCTTGCTTAGGGCTATGCGGGGAAGTCGCGGTCGATTTTCGAGAGGCGTACTGCGCGTTTCCACTATCGACTCTTCCAATGTACTCCTCATATGCTCTGATTCCAGTTCCTGGGCGACTGTTCCATCATCGTTTGAATCAACCACAACTGGGGTATTCACGGCGGCATCCACGTTTGCGGGTTGCTCTACCATTTGTGGCGCCGCATCCTCAGCCGTAGCATTCTCATCCGACGAGGGAACAGCCTCACGTCGTAGCCGTTCGAGTTCGGCGACATCAAATATATTTGAGCGCAAGATATACCGAACTCGGTCTGCCAGGTTTTGCTCCGTGACGGTTAAAGTTATTATTATTATTATTATTATTATAATAAGCAAAAATAAATTATTATTATTATTATTATTTTTATTTGTTTTTATTTCTCCCTCTGTATTGAGGGGTAGAAAACGGACACACGGGCCTTGACCAAGTGTGCACGCAGGAAAAAAAGAAAGAATTACAATGATGACGGTGATGAGTTAAGAAATTTACGTGTGAGACGACAGGTGTTAAGAAGGACTGCTTTTTGTATAAGTGTAAGAGTGGATTTAGGCATTTGAAGCATGATGAGGCTGGTTTGAAGGGTCTTTGGAACTACACCAGTTGTAGATATGATGATAGGAATGATTTTTACGGAGTCTACTTGCCATTGTCTTTTTATTTCGATAGCCAGGTCAACATACTTTGTTATTTTTTCCGAATGTGTAGTAATGAGGTTGTGTGTGTTGCAAACTGCTATGTCTATTATAAAAACAGATTTTTTTAATTTTGTCTAGTATTGTTATGTCCGGTCTATTGTAATGTATAGTCTTGTCTGTTATAATTGTCCTGTCCCAATATATTTTGACGGAATTACTTTCTAAAATAGTGCTGGGAATATATTTATAATAAGCGACCTTCTTTAAAATGAATGAATGTTTGTGGGCCAGGTTTTGGTGGACAATTGCAGCAACTTGGTCATGTCTATGTTTGTAGTCAGTTTGAACTATAGATTTACATGCACCTGTAATATGTTGAATTGTTTCTGAGCTACTGTGACATCGTCTACATAAGTCAGTTGGAGGGCTGGGAATATGAATAATGTGTTTTTGATAGTTACGAGTATCTATTACTTGGTCCTGAATAGCAATTACAAAAGCCTCTCTCTGGGAAGAGTTCTCCGCGTCGGAGCCATTCGTTCGACGCTTGCCTGTCGACATGTGCTTGACCGAGATCGGCAAGGTACCTACCATGCAGAGACTTTTGTGACCACAAATCTATTTTCTGCTGTTTACTTACTATTTTGAGCTGAAAATTTCTGTCATTTAGATTAAGAGGAGTTAGTTTTTTGTCTATACCTACAATATATTTGTGCAGTTGCAAATGTTCAGATTTTACATAGAAATATTTGCGAAATTTGTCTATTAGACTGTTGTGTAAATTTTGTATATCGATGATGCCTCTCCCTCCATCTTGGCGTGGTAATGTGAGACGCTGTGTACATGATCTGGGGTGGTATTTTCTGTTTAGTGTCATATTTGTATTAATTGTGCGTTGAAGTTTAACTAAATCACTCTGAGACCAATTTATTATTCCAAAAGAATAGATGAGAATGGGTATCGCGTAGGTATTTATGGCTTTTATAATATTGCGTGAATTAAGCTGAGTTCTTAATATTTGGTATATTCTAATTTTAATTTTTTTAGTTAAGTCTATTTTAGCTTGTTTTTGATGTATCTGTTTGGACTGATGAAATCCTAAATATTTATATGTGCTATGTTGGTCCATGGGCTCTATTTGTTCACCAGTTCTGAGTATATATGTATTGTTTATTGATTTTCCGCGAATGATAGAATGTACTTTGCATTTATCAACACCAAATTGCATTTTTATGTCTGTAGAAAATGACTGTGTTAAGTCTGCTAGTTTTGTAAGTTCAGTGTTGTTGGTTGCATAAATTTTTATGTCGTCCATATACAGTAAATGTGACAGAATGTGATATGAGTTATTATATTTTAATTTAAAACCTACATTAGTACTATTGAGTAATTCTGATAACGGGTTGAGGGCTAGACAAAACCATAACGGACTAAGAGCGTCTCCCTGGAATAAACCTCTTTGTATTTTTATTGATTCAGTACTTAAGGAACTGTTATTTATTAATTTTAGTTTCGTTTTCCAATGAAGCATGGCTACATTTAAAAATGAAATCAGACTGGTATGAATTTTATAATATTTTAGTACATAAATTAACCAGCTATGAGGGACAGAATCAAATGCCTTTTTGTAATCAATGTACATATAATATTTCTATTTCTATTGTTGCTTGTTTCATGGCTATTGCATCTATTGTCAACTGTTCTTTACATCCCTGGCTATTTTTCTTACAACCCTTTTGTTGTTCTGCAAGAATATTTTGTTTGTCAAGGTGTCTGTAGGAATCTTTCAATGTTTCGCTAATGCATCCTGTAATAATCTTGTATATCGTTTGTAGGCATGTTATAGGTCTGTAGTTTGCGGGGTCTTTTGGATCTGAGCCTTTCGGAAGCATGTAAGTTAGACCGCTTGTTATGAATGTTGGCATATTATGTGGTGAATGTATGAATTGACAAATATGATTGTAGATAAATGGATGTGTACATGTGAGCTTTTTGTACCAGTAATTATGTATATTATCGGTACCCGGTGCTTTCCAATTTTGTGTGCGTTTGATTATTTGAATGAATGTTATATAAAAATCTACTGTGATATTTTCAAAATCCATTTGTTTAATATTTTGTGCTTTTGCTATTTTGTCTAACCACTCAGCCTTACTACTATGTGCTACTGGGTTTTCCCACAGGCCTGCCCAAAATTGTTGTAAGTGATGTGGTGATGGCAATTGAGTAGAACGTGTAGTATTAATATGGTGTTCGTGCCCTAAAGTTCTGTAGAACTGTTTTTCATTATTTAAAAAGTTTGCATTTTGTTGTTTCCGTTTAGTACATGTTAAATATCTTCTCAATCTATTTGATAGCGCGTTTAATTTTTGCTTGAGTTTGTCGAGAAAATGTTGTGGCTGCGTATTAGATTCTTCATGTTGAGAGTGTGTTTTATATTTCCTCTTTATTTCTTCTACAGTCTTTAGTATTCTCAGATTTCTATTTCCTATTATGTATTGTGTTAATCTTCCGATTTCTAATCTATATTTTTCTATTCTGCCTTCAATTCTTCTTTGCCAGGTAGGTTTTCTATTTCGATTGTTTGCAGTTATATTTCCCTCTGTGTTAAATCTGGTACCATTAGATAAGGCGGCTGTATAAGCTGCTGAATATATTAAGGTATGTAATGAAATAAAATCTAAATCGTGACTAAGATGCCTCGGTAAAATTTCATTATTCAAATAGTGAACAATCTGTGCAAATTTTCGTGAATATTTCTGTTTTGGGATGTATGGTCTTGCTTCAGCATCAGTTGTGCTAAATATTGCAATAGCATTATTAAATTCTATTTCAATTTTATTACTTTCCATTAGGTTTTGTAATTGGGAGTTTTCCTTTTGAGCATTATTTAATGTACATGTTTTTATGACAGTGTTTGTGCTATCTATCATGTTTTCAATTTGAGTATGCTGTGTGGGTGTAAAGATGTCCATTGTACTTTCATACGGGGTTTGTTGCGTTTGTTCTACTACGGTATAATTTTGATCTGTAACTAGTTCTCGATTATTAAGCTCCAATTTCAATTCTACTTTTCTTCTCAATTCGTGAATTTTATTTGAGTATTTCTTATTTTTAAATATTATTCTTCTTTGTTCGGCAATCCTCTGTTCAGTAAGGTAAGATAAATATGGATGTCTTTCTATGAACAGTTCATAAAATTTTTTCCGGTAGCCAGTTTGATCTTTCTCCAACTCAGTTACTTCAAGATAAAACCTAATGATGTCTTCATTTATTTCATCCGACCATTTCAACGTGGTATTGTTCGTAGTATTTGTTTGTGACGGTGCTGTAATTTGAGTGCTGTGTGTGTGTTTACGGTTCTCATTCTGTATAATATATTCTCTTACTTCATTACCTATTTCGTCTAATAGTTTTTGTGGCAGTAGTTTTCTTCTTAATATAGCTCGTTTTTGGTCTCCTAGTCGTTGCCGAGTGGCTTTCATTTCGGGATATCTACTTTCAAATTCCTGGTGTAAAATTTCTAGGTAATTATTCATGTGAGTTGTTTCGCATTTAGTTATTAATAGGTATGTACGCCAAATAAAGCGGTTCATATCTTCTGTCCATTTTTTTCGCGCACGTAGTTGCCCAACAGTGTGTGCAGGTTTAGTAGCTGATGCCTCCTGCACAACAGCTGTTGACCTTGTAATTCATGATTTATATGAAGATGATGGTGATGAATCAGGTGATCGAAATAAGCTATGAGTTGAGGAAGGTGATGTAATATTACCAAAGAGTGAATATTCGGAAGATACCGTAGACGAAGGTGAATCGGGTAGATGTGATCGTTCGGCTGTAGCAATTTTTTCGAGGGGAACCCGCCTGTTCAGTCCCCCGTCGCCTTGTTAACGGTTCGCATGCTGTGGCATCCAACGTTGGCTCCAGATGCGCCCCGACGAAATCCGGGAAGCGGCCGTAAACTATATCTCCTAGATTGACTGTCCATACAATTCTCCATAAAATGGGTTCAGGATCGTTAGTTTGGGTAGGTTATTTATTGGCAAGATGTTAAGGCCGAGTTACCAGTACTTAATCCCGTAAGCCCCCCCACCACGTCAAGGTGATCCCACGGGGTTATTATTATTATGTGGGGGGTATCAATATAGTTTTCTCATCTGTTTGGGTTCTATAAATATATAATTATAAATGGAAATGAAAAGATAAATATACATAAATAACAATAACATAAAATAAATATAAAAATACATATATAAATAAAAGCCCTACCAGATGGAGGCCCTCGGCAGGGGAGACCAAACGGCCGAGGGTTAGGGGGGAAAGGGAGAGAAACCGGCGGACGATGCGGGCGGTATCGAGGAGCACCGCCTTCTGTATTTGAGCCTGGAGCGGTCCGTAACGTAGTCCCAGCCGCCTCAGATGACCCGAGAGACTGACTGGGATTAGCCCGTTTGCAGAGACGACTACAGGAATAACTTCGGTCGGCAGACCACCCCACATGTCAGTCACCTCGTGAGCCAGGTCCAGATATTTTCTTCGCTTATCTGTTTCGGCTTTCACGAGGTTCTCGTCACACGGAATGGTAATGTCGACCAAAAATATCCTTGACTGTGCCCGGTCCATCAGCACAATATCAGGCTTATTCGCAAAAATAGTCCTGTCTGTGATGATGACCCGGTCCCAATAGAGCCTAGCGCTATCATTTTCGAGCACGGCTTCCGGCAAGTACTTGTAATACGGCAATTTCCGATCCACGAAACCGTATTTCAGAGCGAGCTCCTGGTGTAGAATTCTGGCTAATAGGTTGTGCCTGTGCAAGTACTCAGAGTTAGAAAGCGCCGAACAACCGGAGATGACATGCCTAAGTGACTCACCGGGATGGCGACAAGCTCGACAGATGTCGATGGTGCCATCCTTTAGGATGTATCTCCGATAGTTGTTGGTCTTAATAACCTGATCTTGTATTGCACAGACAAAACCCTCGGTTTCCCCGAAGAGGTCACCAAAGTTTAGCCAGTGGATGGAGGTTACTGTGTCTACGAAAGGCCCATGTAGAGACTTGTAGAACCTCCCGTGGAGCTCCTTCTCCTTCCATACGGTCTCTCAGTCGGAAATTGTCTGCACTGCCGGGTTTTGCCATTGCTCGTTGGCTAAGGATAGAGGGGTAAGTCCTTTATCACAATAAATGACGTCCTTATATAATGGATCATCCGATCTCGCCAGGAAGTAATTACGGAGGCTGCACACTTCGCGATTATGCATGGTGAGCGCGCTCAAGAAGCCACGCCCACCATGCTTTCGCGGCAAGTACAGCCTCATTACCGACGATCTCAGATGATGCATCCTGTGGGACGTCATGGTAGTGCGGACTTTTCTATCCAGGGCGTTAAGTTCAGTCTGAGTCCACCTGAGTATGCCAAAGGTATACATGAGGACAGGCATGACCCAGCCGTTATATGCTTGTGTCTTATTCACACCGGACAAAAGGCTGTTAAGCACTTTGGTCAAGCGTGTATAAAACACGTCGCAAACTGACTGTTTCATACCAGCCTCATCGATACCGATGTTCTGTGACATACCCAGGTATCGGTATGTTTCAGCCTCGGAAAGGGTCCTTAAGTTGACGGGCATAGATAAGTCTATGCCCTCAGAGTTAGCAACCCAACCTCTCTCAACATGGAGTACCGCACACTTATCCGTCCCCAGCTCCATTCCAATGGAATTGCTAAATTCACAAGTGATGTTTAGCAATTCCATAAGATGGGAGCGACTGGAGGCGAATAACTTGAGGTCATCCATATAGAAAAGGTGGGTCACTTTTGTCCCTCCTTTCCGTAGCTGAAATCCCCTTCCCGGAGCCCTCCAGTAAGGTACTGAGAGGGTTCAGAGAGAGGCAGAACAATATTGGACTCAGACAATCGCCCTGGAAGATACCCCTTCTTATCCTTATGTGGTTCTCCGCAGCCATCATCCGCTCGCCCAGATGACAAAGGATCGTACTCCACTGCCCCATACACTGCTCGAGGAAGTCTCTAACTGTACAGTCTATCTTGTACAGTTCGAGGACTCTCTTTAGCCATGTATGGGGCACCGAGTCGAATGCCTTTCTGTAGTCTATCCAGGCGGCGGAGAATTTCCGACGGTTGCGTTTCATCACTTTGCCAATGACCGCGTCAATGAGGAGTGGTTCCTTAGTTCCACGACCGCCGCCCCGACATCCATTTTGAGCGCGCGACATCACCTGATTTGAGTGCAGGTGACGTGTGATTCTCGCGCTCAAAATGAATGTTAGTGTCTTGTATATTTATTATTATATTTATTATTATTATTTGGGGTATCTATATAGTTTTCTCATCTGGTTGGTTATTATTATTATTATTATTATTATGGAATACGATTATATATATATATATATATATATATATATCAAAATTAAGATTATATTAAAACATAAAAGTACTATGGTAGCTGTGGCAAGCATCATGCAGAGTTGGATGCCTTTTCTTTGCTGCAGCCTAATACACAAATAATACGCATTGTATTCAAAGGAATAAAATAAACAGTTAAAATGTTTATTAAATTAAATCTTTGAAGGCAAACTACTTGTGGATCCGCAAAGATTAAGCTAATTTGTCTCCCTAAGAATCACTGCTGGTTAAACAACTTTAAATTAAATTCAATTAGAGCAAGTTCGTGTTACAAACAACAAATTGCTGAGGAATTTTCTTGTTACTTAATGTGCTTAGAATTACCTGAGTTATCTCTAGATCGTATTACTGTATAACGTTATTAGCCATTAATTAGACAAAGGCTTTATGAATACTTAACGTAATTTATGATGTATTTTTCTATAATTTTAATTACAATACAAGCGTTTGATCGTAATTCGGCAGAAATCACGTTACAGCTACTTAACAATACGGATTAGTAAGCTGTAGTGGCAATGAAGTGATAGTAGTCTTATGAAAGGGCCGCGGACCTCAAACTCAAAAGTTCGGGAGTACAAATCCGAACTCGAATTTGACTACTGTCGTGAACTACTCTTATCAGAAGTAATTTAAGCTTACCAGGAGTGCGAACACTACACATTGAATAAAACTATTTATACATATTTTATCGCATTTAATTAACTTATTTTTAATTACCTACGTTTCGAGTGTTTTACAGCACCCATGGTCATGGGCGAGTGAGATGTTTGACATCCCAATGTCATAGTTAGACCGGCTACCTTCAGTTTTTGAATAATAATTTTTGGTCTGTTGGTGCCGTAAAGCTCCCGAAACGGGAATTAAAAATAAGTTAATTAAAAATACGTATAAATAGTTTTATTCAATTACCAGGAGTGGTTAATGGGAGTATTAGTAATATTAATATCATTGCTAGTATTATTAATACTACTAATAGTAAACACCGAACACTTTATTCATAATAATAATATAAAAAACTACATTCATAATAATAATGTAAAACACGAGACTGGTAACACACAACTTCCTAGGAATGAATGGATGAAATTTGGAAATAATGAAACCTAATTTTTTAAAATAAAAACGCTGATTTTACGATCATGTGGATCGTTTTGTCATAAGTAGCGGTTAAGTATATTTCCTAACATGGCGATTATGGTATCGCCCGTCTATTTTGCAACAAATTTCCTCATAAATTGTTTAAAAGAATTAAAGTATATTATTTTAATATTATAATATATAAATTATTTAACATTCATTTTACATCATATGCACATTAATCATTATTAATCCATCATTTATACGTTCATTTACTAAACTATGGTCATGTTATCAATATGAAAATAACTAAAACTAACAGGAATAGCGTTGTTTTAAAAGTTTCACATAGGAATATATTCCGAGAATGTAGTGACAATGAACACCAGCATGTTATGTGTACTGATAACGTTACAGCCTATCAAAATTCTACTGCTAAACATCCCCCTTCTGTACGGCCGCCTCCATATATTTCCTCATAGGGGATAGTTTTCGTAGGTGCCACGCTTAGCAAGCGGTTGCCAAACCGCTTGCTAAGTAACTAACTAACCGTTTAAACTAACTGTTTTAATTGTTATTAGGGAAGCTGCTGGCCTTCTCCTAGTTCGTTTCTCTTTGTGGTGGCGCTATCATTGCGACACTAGCATCGCATAGCATCGCATAGCAACGCATCAAAAAGAGAAACAGAAACTTTTTTATTCAATATAGATAGTGTATATATTCTTTGATATAGACTATATATGATACTTCTTAAAAGTCATTCTTTTGTTTAATTACCACTGGTTCGGTAAAAACCTATGTCTTGAGTAGAACCAGCAAGAAACCTAGCGGTACTTTAAAAAATAACAGCTTCCAATCATGTATGCTTTATAATTAATCAACACAAAACAAAACAAAAATATCACTCATTCAGTACATAAAGGACATTAAACAAATACTGCATTTCTTACTGGACAACCAAATCAAAATTTAAAGCATGAATTTGTGGAACTTTTTTACATTTTATGCGATAATATATATATTTTTATACAATTAATGTGACAAACGAGCTGACAGTCCACCTGATGGTAACTGAATGCTGTGGCCGATAGGTAACTACATTTATTCTCGTTAAGAATCAAAATGCAGATGCGTTGTTACCCCAGAGGACTAAGATGGAATGCTCGTTCCCAGTAAAAAGGATTTCAACACTCATTAAACGAAACACAGCATTATTTACGTGCAATTTTACGCTGATATTCTGTGAAAACGTGGTCCTACCACGGTCAAACTGACCCATTCGTGCTTCAACCGTAATTTAGCTGCAAAATGGCTCTACCACGTACATCATTAAATGCGTTGTTTTTGTGTGATGAATCTACAAGGAATATAAACTTTTTAGTAAGTTTCGCTCACGCAGATAAAATAGCACATAAGTCCCTTCTATGATGCACCATAAAATCAACCACCATAAAACATCATCGATTTAAATCGATTGAGCGAAAATTGTGTTTAAACACAATTTTTGCAATAAATCAATTTCGATATTCTACTCATTTGTGGCCCTTTTTTATTTAATGAGAGATATATAGAAAAGCTACGAACTAACACACGAAGCGTCGGCTGCTTCCCGGGCAGAACACCGTGTCTGGTGGGATACCTCTCCCTTTCCTTGCACAGCCGAAGTGGCGACTCCAACGTGATGTTAACCTGCAAACAATAAACTTCGGAAACTACAACTTTAAAACTTCGTTATCTTAAAGATTCCCTACTTTTGCAGTCTTCAGATTCTGCAAGCCATCAGTTCATCGCAGCAGTGAAATAACGCTTATTGTTTCTTCAAGTTGTTCTCTACGCTACAGTGTTCAGCATCGCTCTAAATCTTACTGCTCGCCACTGCTTCATGGCAATCTTGCTGATTTCCTACCTTTTGTCTAGACTCACTGCAGATAAGTCAATTCCTGGCACTTGAATATTCGTCGCAATAACTAGACTGCACCCTCGACCCACGGTCTGAGCAAGCGGGTGATGCGGTGGCGCAGTACATCAGCATCATGCAGTGATGGATGCCTTTTCGTTACTGCAGACGAATGTATTTGCGTAAGTTTACTATTTACTAATTAAACTAGTTTGCTTTGTTTGTTGCATAAAATATTTTGTTCGTTATGTTGTGACGAATAAATCACTAATTTATTCAAACACAATATATATTCAATAAGATTTGTGCTTTGTGTTTAGCAACGTTACACAAATAATATATTATATTGTAATATATTCAAAGAAATAAAATAGACAATTGAAAGGTTTATTGAATTAAAATCGCAATCTTTGAAGATAAACAAGTTCTGAATCAGCAAAGGTTAAGTTAATTTATCTCCCTAAGAATCTTCCATTGCTGGTTAAATAACTGAAAATTCAATTCAATTAGAGCGTGTTTATGTACAAACAACAAATTACAGAGGAATTTTCTTATCATTTAATGTGCTTAGAATTACCTGAGATACCTCTAGATCGTATTACTGCTTAACATTATTAGCCATTAATTAGACAGAGGCTTTACAAATACTTAATGTAATGTATGATGTATTCTTGAATTATTATAATTACAAATGAGAGTTTTAACGTAATTTTGCATTAATTTATTAATACTATTGCGTAATAATACGGATTAGTAATGTTACGAGCTTGAGGTTCGTGACAATAAAAATTGCCGACAAAATTACCTAAATTAACACTTTAATTTACTTTACACAAATTAAAGTTAAAAACACTAATAATTAAACACACTTATTCACTTTATTCCGCTCCGAAGCTTCGCTTGTTTCGTCAAATCAACACTACTCAAATCGCATCTTGCAGCGCCTATATATTTAAATTAGCAAAGAAATATCCAGAATGTTCAAGTAAATGCGCGCAAGGTACCGAACGTTCGAGTTTCGACTAGGCGCTGTCGGTTGAGTAATTTATGATGTCATTTTCTCAATGCTCCCCTCGCTCTCGTTCCTGACACTAGATGGCGCTAGTTGACTTATTCATGCAACACTGCCCCCTCCTAAGACATGCTCGTCCCGAGCATTATCGGTCCCATAATAACGCGCCAAGCGATCCACATGGACGATCTTAGGAGTCCCTCTTGCGCCTTTCTGTATCCGGTAGGTTACATCGTTGATCCTGGTCACAATCCGGTACGGGCCGTCCCATTTAGCTTGAAGCTTAGGAGATTTCCCTTTGCTGCACTGTAACTACTGACTAGTGAACCTTCGTCAAACCCTTTGTTGTTCATTTTGCGGTCATACCGGGTTTTCATCTTTTCAGACATTTGCTGGCCCGATTGTCTGACGTGCTCATAAACGTCATTCATTTTGTTCCGCAAGTCATTTGCATAATCGGTTATACTGCGTGGAGTATCAGGTGGTATCTCGGTGATCAGGTCTGCAGGCAGCCGTAATTCTCTTCCAAAGTTTGCGAAAGCTGGTGTCACTCCTGTACTTTCGTGAACAGCGCTTCGATGTGACAACAAAAACGGTTGTATGTGCTTGTCCCAATCTCGTTGCCGATTGTCTACAACTTTTGCTAGGTACCTCTCCAATGTCTGATTAAATCGTTACACCATTCCATCAGATTGCGGGTGATAAGAAGTCGTTCTTGTTTTATGAGTACCCATAACTCGGCAAGTTTCCTGAAATATTTGAGACTCAAAATTCCTTCCTTGATCGCTGTGAATCTCTAAAGGTACTCCAAAACGACAGAAGACTTCATGAACTAGTTTATCTGCAACTGTTGAAGCTTCTTGATTTGGAATGGCGAAGACTTCTGGCCACTTAGTAAAGTAATCCATCACAACCATGAAATACTTGTTACCGCTTTCACTCTCCGGAAACGGCCCCGCCACGTCAATGGCTATTCTCTCCCATGGTGCACCCACATTGTACAACTTCAATGCACCTCTACTACGAGTCTGAGGTCCCTTTACAGCCGCACAACTTGTACATTTGCGACACCAGTCCTCGACATCGTTTCGACAGTGGACCCAGTAAAACCGTTCTCGGATCTTCAGTAGAGTTCGTTTAACTCCCAGATGGCCTCCTGAATAATCATTATGGTACAGCTGTAGAACATCCGGTACTTTAGTTTTAGGGACAACCATTTGTAAATGACAGCTGTCTCCCCGAACATTTTCCCATTTACGGCACAGAACTCCATCCTGAAGCAGCAAGCTGTCCCACTGGGCCCAATAGCTTTTAGTGGTTGAACTCATTGCTGAGACGTCGCTCCACTTAGGCTTGGGAGCACTGGCCTTCATCCATTCCAGGATCGGCTTGATGTCCGGATCTTCCTGCTGTGCACGTTGAAAGCTGTCCTTCCACTCGTTGCTGAGGTGGTCTGCCCTGAGCATCCCCACGGATACCACTTCCTTACTCTCTTGCCTAGTACAATGTTTGCAATCTTCAGGATAAGGTCTTCTTGACAATGCATCTGCGTTGCCGTGAGATTTCCCGATGCAGTGTTCTGATAGTAAAATCGTATTCCTGCTGCTGCTGGGCGGTGCTGTTAGCCGCACTTCCTTTCTGAGACCGTTCACCTTCCCTTCCTAGGGTGTGTTTCGGGCAGCTGGACCGAAGATGGCCCCTTTCCCCACAGCCATAGCACCTAGGGCTGTATCTTCTATTGTGGTCGCGAACCGTAACTGCTGCAACCTCCCTAGCGTGAGGTGAACGACGATCCTGTCGCCGCCAGGCAGTGCCGTTAGCTGCACTACCCTCCTGATATCGTTCACTTTCCCTTTTTAAGGTTCGCTTAGGGCAGCTGGATCGAAGATGGCCCCTTTTCCCCACAGCCATAGCACCTAGGGCTGTATCCTTTGTTGCGGTCGCGAACTGTAGCTGCTGCAACCTCCCTGACGCGATGGGAACGATGATCCTGCCGCACGGCTTCTACCTCCAGTGCATGGGCCAAGGCGTCCTTAAGCGTCTCGTGGTGCCCGAGCCTCACAGCAGCTCTGACTTCCAGGTCGCGGATGCCGTCGATGAATGTCTGCACCAGGTTCCCTTCAATGATCGCAGGTACAGACTGGTATGCTTTTCGAACCATCTTCTCCACCTCAAGGGCCCACTGCTGTAGGTTTTCGTTGCTGCGTTGCACGCGATCTTTAAGCTGCGCGCGAAAGACGTGTTCCAGGTGAGCGTCACCATATCTCGCCTCCAATGCCTCAAGGAGCTGCTCGTAGGTCACTTTCTTACCGAGAGCTTCCAACACGGTTAAGGCTTGGTCGCGCAGGCCTAAGGTGAGTGCAGTCATGGCCTGGCTTTTATTCCAGCCGTTTGCCTCCATGACGGCCTCGAACTGGATTTTGTAGGCCGACCAAGAAGAAGTCCCGTCGAACGGTGGTACCTTGAACCCACGTAGCGAAGGTGTAGTAGCTACTGCGGGGGCTGCAATTCCATCTCCAAGTTTGAGTTCATCCAGCGTTTTCTTAACTTGGTTGATTTGGGTCTCAGCTTCCGACAGGCGGTTATCATGTTGAGCAACCTTATCCTTCACCTCCCTTATCTCTTTCCCGAAGGTAGCGTGAAGGTCCTTCATGAGAAGCATCTGCTCTTCCCTATCGCGTTTGAGCTGCTCTTCTAAGCGACGGGCCTGTTCCTCCTGTCCGCTCTGCAGCTGCTCTTTCAACAGACGGGCCTGTTCCTCTCGTCCGCGCTGCAGCTGCTCCTGTAGCATCGCCATCAGAGCACCTAAGTCAGGTGCTGCAGATGTAGGAGCTACTGACGGGCCCGCAGTCTCCGTGGCTGGCAGTTGGCCCTCCGACGTCTGCGGCGTTGCACCACCAAATCTCCTCTGGTCCGTCTCATGCTGGCGTTGACTGCGGGTACGAACACCCTCCGTTTCCTCCTTAGTTAAAATCGGCATGATTTAATCCCACTTCTGACACCAATTGTTACGAGCTTGAGGTTCGTGACAATAAAAATTGCCGATAAAATTACCTAAATTAACACTTTAATTTACTTTACACAAATTAAAGTTAAAAACACTAATAATTAAACACACTTATTCACTTTATTCCGCTTCGAAGCTTCGCTTGTTTCGCCAAATCAACACTACTCCCCTCGCATCTTGCAGCGCCTATATATTTAAATTAGCAAAGAAATATCCAGAATGTTCAAGTAAACGCGCGCAAGGTACCGAGCGTTCGAGTTTCGACTAGGCGCTGTCGGTTGAGTAATTTGTGATGTCATTTTCTCAATGCTCCCCTCGCTCTCGTTTCTGACACTAGATGGCGCTAGTTGACTTATTCATGCAACAGTAAGCTGCATTGGGAATGATCCGACCATATAGCTCAAAGAACCGACGGCCGATGGGAAGAAAGGTTGCTGAGTAACAACCTCGTACAGGTAAGCCTGGTGTAGGACGTCCCTCCTCTAGACGGAGTAAATACCTGGTAAAATATGCAAAAAGTAGATGGATGCAGGTAACTCAGGACCTTGCTTTGTGGCATTACTTGGAGTAGGCCCAATAATATAGGGACAATGCTTGACCTGCCTGCGCAATATGTTTAGAATAGAATATAATTAATTATTCTTATTATAGCTTATATGAGTACTTATTGAAAATCAATTAAACTTTACCACTGATGCGGAAAAAACCTGTGTCCTAAGAAGTACAAGCAAGAAATCCAGCATGTTTAAAAAAATATTTTATGTATTATTTTATTCAGTTATTAAGAAAACATTTCGAAACAGCATGGTAGCAATCACTTCATTACCAAGGGTTGTTATCAATTATGTACCTTTAGTAGTGTAGTAGTTAGATTGCCTCGTTGGTCTAGTGGTTGTGTGCTACTGCTGATCATGAGGTCCTGGGTTCGAATCGTGGGTCGGGCCAAAAAATCAATTATTGAGTTATTCCGTCAAGAAGTTCTTAGTAGCAGTCCGAAGTCAGCAAGTTGATGGTGTCTCACGCCCGTGCCTCGGAAAGCACGTAAAGCCGTTGGTCCTGCGCCTGATATCTCTCCGGTCGTGTCGGTTTACCATCCCATCGGACTATAAGAGTGAGGGAAAAGAGAGTGCACCTGTGCTTGCACATACTCTTGGGCACTATAATCTTGTCCTGCGAAGATGGCTTGTCTCCGGTGAGGCTGGCTGTCGTGACCGAAATTCAGTCTGGAGGAGGAGGACATGCAGGACATCACTCTTTAGCAGAATTTATTGAATAAAGGTAACAAACGAGCACGCAGTACACCCGATAGTAAGTGCTGTGGCCCATAGACATCTACATTTATCCTCGATTAAGAATCAAAACGCAGATGCGTTGTCACCCCTGAGGACTAAGATGGAATGCTTCGTTTCCAGTAAAAAAGAGTCTCCGGATCTCTACACTCACCGTACGAAACACAGCAATATTAAGCTGGTATTGAGAGCGTGGTCCTTCCCCGGTCGAGCCGACCCATTGTAGCTCTATCACGTAAAGAACTGGTACAAATTATAACTCTTAATATACAATACAAATATTCTGATGATATCCCGGACGTCAGTGAAATGAGAATGAGCGAAATTAGAATGACTCTCCAGCACCATAAAAATGGCAAGGCCCCAGACGAGGATGGAATTACAGCGGAGCTTCTGAAATCGGGTGCTATTCCGAGAATGACAATGAACACCAGCATGTAACGTGAACTGATAACGTTACAGCCTATCAAAAGTCTACTTTTGAACATTGGCCTTTCCCACAGATTGCCTTGTAATACTTGTTGTAGTTCCCATGCTGACAAGCGGGTTGACGACCGTAGTTTCATATTTTAGTTGCTGCTGCGCTGCTGCCCATCTCCTGGTTTGTTTTCTTTTGTCGCCTTTTACGAAACCCATTGTAGACATTTGGTAGTGGATATACTTACACCGCCTTTACACAGTTTTTCGTTTATTTACTTAGTAAAACAGCTAGGATAAATATCTAAAATATGATGATTTCTTGTATTTGGTAAATATCGGTTTGTATGTGTCTTTTTTCTATACACAGTGTGACCTATGGTGTTGTTAGGATTTCTGATGACTAACACATCTAGGAAAGACTTTAAGAGTTAATTTTTGCATAGATCGGATCATAACCAATAATCAAAAAAGCTGAAGGTACTCCGGACTTAACAGTGACATCGGGACGTCAGTCACCTCAGTCCCCCGTGACTGGTGCTGGAAAGCACTCGAAACGCCGGGAATTAAAAATAAAAATAATTAAAATTAAACGCGATATAATCCGTAAAAGTAGTTTTAATCAATATCTAAAATATGTTTCTTTTGTAAAACCACTATCATTTTTAAAAACATTTCCTTTGACTGGATAAGCGACTGTGAATAATGTTCCGAAGGTTTCTCTTAGTTTTTTAAAATTAATATCCATCATCAATATACAGAAAGGAATAGGATAACATGTCTGGAGTTGAATTATTTTCTATGAAAAAATTCTGTATTCTATAAAAAAGCCCCCACAAGTAGCAAATATAATATATAATCGCTTCTAACGACACCCACGATGTGAAATGGGTGATAGAGTACATTAGGGTAAGATATATAATGTTTCTTTACGCGACTCTGAATGATGAAAATAGACATTTATTTAGCAGAAAGGTTGAAATACTCAGCGATGTTTTTAATAATGTCAATTTGTGTAGAAATCAATTTACTCCTTACTAGTATTTTGTTCCAAGTATTCATATTGCGAAATGTATTAAGTTCATAATATTCTCGACTAGACGATGCTCTTTAATAATCTAAAGTGAATAACATTATAAATAAATGAAATTTACTTGGAAATTAATTACAAAATTTCTCTCCTCTCTTAAATATTTTGTGATACAAACAAAAAAAACTGTAAATCGTTGTTTTTACAGAAAACCCAAAAAAAAACATGTGGCCAGCAAACTGGCCATTAAACGTTCTGCATCACTAACCATCATTGTAAAATTACTGGTCAGTAAACGAGACACTGACGAAATTTATATTTCTTTTGAAGGAATATAAAAACAAGACTTCAGTTATGAATTTTTTAATCAGCTTTTAATAATAGAACTTATTATACTTAATATGAACAATCAGTCACAAATTACAAATAGAATTAACATAAGATTTTTATTCAGCATAACTTTTTTCTTTTCACAAACAAACATAGTTGCAGGTAGTATCAATTGAATGATCACCTACTTTTTTAATTTGGCCTTCAGTATGGAATCGTACTGGAATGCATTCAGACACTTATCTTTGGCTTAGACGTGATATTGCAGTATTCACATCTACCCACATTTTTAGTAGAAAAATTTTATAAGCTTATGATCGGATCCTTCATTATCTCAAAAAATAAGCAAAGGTTGTTTCGTATCGCCTGTGAGTTTCTATTTATTTTATCATCTTCAGTTTGTGGTATTATATTATATTATTCTAAAGAAAACACAGTATATAAGAAATGATAATAGAACAATTTACAATCTAATATTAATTGGCCAACACATACATACGAAGAATAATTCCTTAGAAGTCGCTAGATTTGATTACTAGTGAGAAAGATGCTTTTTTTTTTTAGGAGTGTAATTGGTCGGAAAACTTCGTCCTTTTCATTCAATTTGGAGAACTATTGTCGGGGACAGACAAACTTTTTTATGCGACATTGAGCCTATTGAAATTTTCAATAGTAATTTTTGTAGTATTTTTTATTATAAAAAGGGGCAAACTTCTTTTGTTGCGTTATTTAGCTTGTCATAGTCATCGTCATGCGCCAAACAACATTTTCTTCTTATTTTTACATTAAGCCATATAATGTATTTCTTTTAAGAAAATTAAGTTTTTTTTAACCTTATAAAATTCCAAAGGGATACAACGTGATTTTGAGACCGTTTATATCCTGGACATGTTAAAGTAGATCCAGACTGTAAAAAATTACATTTTCCAGTAACACTTTATTTTTAAAAGGTCTAATATAGGGGTGCATTTCGAATGTCATGAAAATGCCAATAAAATTGTGACTCTATATCGGAAAAACGAATTAAAACATTTGGGTTGTTTCCTTTTATTTCTTCTTCTTCACCGTCATCATCCCGTGAACGCTCACTTGCTTTACATGAGGTTCCTATACTCCATTTTAGAAAACACAGCAGCGCATTACGCTACTCTTTATACTATACTCTTTATACTCTCCATATAAACTATTTACAGCGACAGATGAAAATATAACAGAGGTAATAGTATCTCCCTAATACCAACTCAAAATTATGGAGCTGCGTTTGCCAACACGCTTGTCAATCGTGTCAACTATTGAAAATGATGATGGTGTGTATGAATACAGTACAACATAATATTTTGAGATTCACATGTATGAAGATAAACAGAATAATAATAATGTTCTCCAGATTGGTTATCGCTCACGGTGATCAGTTCCAACGGAGACTAGGGATTATAAATCACGATCACATGCTTAAACACAGGTGCACTCTCTATCTCCTCTCTTCTCTCAAAGTACGATCAGGCGCAGAACCCATGAGTTTACATGCTTTCTGAGGCACGGAGCTGAAACACCGACAACTTTTTGACGCCAGGCATTTTGAGAATTAAATATCAGAAAAACCCAAAAACTCTTTTTAGACCAGATGATTTCAAATATTTACACGACATGAAATAAAAAAATTTGTGATTTTGTCGCTCTTAATTTATCTTATTTAATTTTTTTAATAAATCGCGATGAAATCATTAAAATTAGTTTTATTCAATGATTTTAGACTGAAATGCGATTCAAACATACAAAATCAGCAGTCGCGCTTAAGAACACTGGACCAAAGCGCAGTCAAAGAGAAATAACAATAATAGGATGATGGAATTTGATAGAACGCGCAAAGGGCCGCTGCCTGGGGGTCGCCGGGGCGCGTCTGGAGCTGGCGCTGGACGTAACAGCATGCGAACCACCAGCCGAGCGCGAGGTGCTGCTCGACCACCCAGTAGCCCCTCGCATCCATCATCTCCACCAGCATGCTTGGTGACGGCAAGGTCTTCGCGGGCTACGCATTACGGGCGTATTATAGGGCAATAGGGGGAAGAAATTGGAGGTTTTGCATATCGGGCAAGGATGCATCGACTTTTTGCTGAGCTGGAGCTATCTGTAACCGTCACCGAGCAAAACCCGGCAGACCGAGTTTGGTATATCTTGCGCTCAAATATATTTGATGACGCCGCACTCGAACGGCTACGACGTGAGGCTGTTCCCTCATCAAATGAAAATGCTACAGCTGAGGATGCGGTGCCACAAGTTGCAGAACAACCCGCATACGTGGATACCGCCGAAACCAGTGGTGGCTGATTCAAATGATGATGGAACATTCGCCTAGGAACTAGAAATAGAGCAAATGAGGAGTACATTGGAAGAGGCGATTACGGAAACGTGCAGTACGCCTCTCGAAAATCGACCGCGACTTACCTGCATAGCTCTAAGCAAGCGGAATCGGGCTGTCGTGAGGGCTCTGAACCCAATGCTGGTGACCTATTTGGAAGCCAGTCGGGACCTTTGCGATGCGGGCTCAATTATTTTTGGCGCCGAGCTGGTAGTCTGCCGTATCATAGGCGCCAAGGTATCCACGGCCGGACGTGCTGTTGGCCACCAGAATCGTCTCTTCCAGAGTGATTAGAAGAGGCTTTATGAATCATTGGAGCAACAACGACCGACCAATGGCAAGTGGAACGGGCCCAGCACCGAATCAGGCCGACACTGTAACATTCTGGCGCGGCCTGTGGTCAGAGCCCGTAAACCACAGCGAGGGCTCTTGGACGGAAGTTGTGGCGAGTAAGTGTGCGAGTATAACGCCCATAGACCCTGTCATTATAACGCCGGATGACGTAGCTGAGGCGGTCCGTAGGGCCCCGAACTGGAAAACTCCGGGACTTGACGGGCTGCATCACTACTGGCTAAAGGGGTTTGTGGTGTGTCACACTGTGCTCGCCCGACAGTTCCAAGAGGCTCTCAACCAGAAGTCGCTCCCGAGACTCTTCACTACTTTGATCACTCATTTGGTTTCTAAAGACCGGGATACCACAGACCCAAGCAAATACCACCCCATCACATATCTACCGACCATATACAAGACACTAACATCCATTTTGAGCGCGAGAATCACTCGTCACCTGGACTCAAATCAGGTGATGTCGCGCACTCAAAATGGATGTTGGGGCGGTGGTCGTGGAACCAAGGAACCATTTCCCATTGACGCAGTCATTGGCAAAGTGGTGAAACGCAACTGTCCTGTGTTTCTCCGCCGCCTGGATAGACTACAGAAAGGCATTCGACTCGGTGCCCCATACATGGGTAAAGAGAGTCCTCGAGCTGTACATTATAGACAGTACAGTTAGAAACTTCCTCGAGCAGTGTATGGGGCAGTGGAGAACGATCCTTTGTCATCTGGGCAAGCGGATGATGGCTGCGGAAAGCCACATAAGGATAAGAAGGGGTATCTTCCAGGGCGATTGTCTGATTCCAATCTGGTTCTTCCTCTCTTTGAACCATCTCGTTACTTTACTGGAAGGCTCCGGGAGGAGTTTTCAGCTTCGGAAAGGAGGTACAAAAGTGACCCACCTTTTTTATATGGATGACCTCAAGTTATTCGCCTCCAGTCGCTCCCATCTTGCGGAAATGCTAAACATCACTTGTGAATTTAGCAATTCTATTGGAATGGAGTTGGGGACGGATAAGTGTGTGGTCCTCCATGTTGAAAGGGGAAAGGTTGCTAACTCTGAGTGCATAGACTTATCTATGCCCATCAGTTTAAGGACCCTTTCCGAGGCTGAAACATACTGATACCTGGGTGTGTCACAAAACATCGGTATCGATGAGGCTGGTATGACGGATGAGTTGGTCGCAAACTGACTGTTTCAGTCAGTTTGTGGCATGTTTTATGATACGCTTGACCAAAGTGCTTAACAGCCTTTTGTCTGGTGTGAATAAGACACACGCATATAACGGTTTCGTCATGCCTGTCCTCATGTATACCTTTGGCATACTCAGGTGGGCTCAGACTGAACTTAACGCCCTGGATAGAAAAGTCCACACTACTATGACGTTCCATAGGATGCATCATCCGAGATCGTCGGTAATGAGGCCGTCTTCTACGAAAGCATGGTGGGCGTGGCTTTTTGAGCGCGGTCACCATGCATAATCGCGAAGTGTGCAGCCTCCGTAATTACTTCCTGGTGAGATCGGATGATCCATTCTATAAGGACGTCATTTTTTGTGAGCAAAGCAATGGCAAGACCCGGCAGTGCAGAGCATTTCCGACTGGGAGACCGTATGGAAGGAGAAGGAGCTCAACGGGAGGTTCTACAAGGCTTTACATGAGCCTTTCGTAGAAAAAGTAGCCTCCCTCCGCTGGCTACGCTTTGGTGATCTCTTCGGGGGAAACTGAGGGTTTTGTCTGTGCAATACAGGATCAGGTTATTAAGACCAACAACTATCGAAGATACATCCTAAAGGATGGCACCATCGACATTTGTCGAGGTTGTCGCCATCCCGGTGAGTCACTTAGGCATGTCATCTCCGGTTGTTCGGCGCTTTTTAATTCTGAGTACTTGCACAGGCACAACCTAGTAGCCAGAATTCTTCACCAGGAGCTCGCTCTGAAATACGGTTTCGTGGACCGGAAATTGCCGTATTACAAGTACTTGCCGTGCTCGAAAATGATCGCGCCAGGCTCTACTGGGACCGGGCCATCATCACAGGCAGGACTATTCTTGCGAGTAAGCCTGATATTGTGCTGATGGATCGGACACAGTCAAGGATATTTTTGGTCGCTATTACTATTCCGCATGACGAGAACCTCGTGAAAGCCGAAACAAATAAGCGAAGAAAATATCTGGACCTGGCTCACGAGGTGACTGACATGTGGGGTGGTCTGCCGACTGAAGTTATTCATGTAGTCGTTTCTGCAAACGGGCTAATCCCAGTCAGCCTCTCGGGTCATCTGAGGAGGCTGGGACTCCGTTACGGAGCTCCAGGCTCAAATACAGAAGGTGGTGCTCCTCGATACCGCCCGCATCGTCCGCCGGTTTCTCTCCCTTTCCCCCTAACCCTCGGCCGTTTGGTCTCCCCTGCCAAGGGCCTCCATCTGGTTGGGCTTTTATTTATTTATGTATTATTTATTTATTTGTGCTGGTATATTAAATATATATTTATGTATATTTATCATTTCCTTTCATATATTTATTCAGCCAAACCAGATGAGAATACACTACTAATACCACAATAATAATAAAGCCTCTTTATTCCTTAATAGAAAATAATTACAGTAATAATTATTTATGTACCTTAGAAAATAAAATAAAATATATATTTCAATTAAGGACCCCTCTTTGGGTAAAGGCGTCCTCCATCTTTTCCCACTCTTTTCGGTTCTATGCTACTGTTAAACATTTTTTTCCTGCTGTCTTTTCAATCTCATCCACCCATCTTTCTTTCGGTCTTCCTTGCTTGCGTTTGCCTGTTGGTCCTATCCACATGGTTGCTCGTTTAGTCCATTTGGTATGTGTAGATCGTGCTACATGACATAGAGAAATAGTACAAAGAAATAAGAAACAGTACTAAAGTTGAAATTAACGCTGAATCCGACTCCGACAACTTATCTTGCATTTATGCATAAGCCTTTCATACATAGAGAACTTATTATTACTTCATGCAAATACTATCCACGTTAAGGTTGACTAGACGTTATGAGGGCTTAATCTAACTTGAATTATAACCATTATACACATTTTAATATGTACGAAGAGAATTTTTTTTTATAAAACTTAAGTTTAACCGAAGACCCCCTTTATTGGAAACGAAACATCCATCCATCTTAGTCCTTACCGGTGACAAAACATCTACTTTTTTGATTCATAATTGAGGATAGATGTCTGTGGGCTACTGCATCCACTTACCATCAAATAGGTTGTGTGCTCATTTATTACCCTTGTTTATAAAGAAGTGATAAACGAACGTCCAGCCCACTTGTAGTAATGTCCTCAAAAACAAATTTTGCTCCGGCGGCCAGTTTCAACGGATGAGAGCCATCTGCATGGAACAGGATTATAGTGCACAAGTGTATGCGGAAACATGTGCAATTTTTATGCCCTCACTTTTTTAGTCCGACGGGACATTAAACCGACTCAAACGGAGAGAGATCAGGCTCCGTATGGTTTTATGTACTTTCAGAGGCACAGCGGTGAAAAACCGCCAACGTCCAGACTCTGGGTTGCTATTGAGAATTTCTTGACAGAAGAACCTAATCACTGAATTTGGCCCAACCCGGGATTCGAACTCGTGATCTCCTGATATGTAACAGCGTTTACAACCACTAGACCAACGAGGCAGTCAGCCACCTCATGGTAAAAAACAAATAAAAGGTAAGTAACAGCCTATAGATGTCTCCCCTCTCATTTCTGAAAGTGCTAATGAGTAATTAGTAATCGTTAATGAACTTGCCATTTCCTCGAAATGTTATATCCCTCGAACATATAGGTTCTTTCGTGATTTTTCCTTCATAGTCAAGCAGGTGTTAAATTTGCAATTGGAATTGAAGTGTTTTTTTTTAAAACGTCACATCCTCTGTATGATTTTATTCTGTATCGTGTAGACAGTTTACATACATAAATTTCACAAGGACAAACGTCCAGACTTGAAACAATTGTTATTTGTAGGCCATACTTGATTCATGCGGGATTCGAACCCACGGCCTCCAGCGCCGTGACTCATTACTAAAGCACTTCGCCACTGAGCCGTCAAGCTATTTCACTAGTGCCAGCGGGGATTAAATCTGTTTTTTTTATATAACTGAAATGGCAAACCGACTGTAAGTCCAACTGGCAGTAAGTGAATTCGTTTCAGAAAAGAAAAGGGGGTTCGTTTTTATCTCTGAGAACTAAAATGAACCTTGCAACTTGTAATTATACTTCCTCCCTATGCCTTGCAGAACGGAACGCAGCAGTGTAGGCACTGATATTTGACGACAGAAACAGATACGAGTATAGTACTTACCCAGATATAATCTTAGCCAGAAAGTGTCCCACCGCTAACTTAATATGAAGTGGTTTTAACAATCTAATGCTCTCGGCTACCGCACTGCGTCCCAGCGACTGAGGCAACTCTTTTTGTGTATATTATAAGAGGCGAACGAGCATAAGGCTCACCTAATGGAAAGTGCTTACCGCCGCCGATGAAAAACTGCAATACCAAGACAATTGCAGATGCGTTACCGGTCTTTTAAAAAGGAGTAGGTTCTTTTCTTGAAGGTCCCTAAGTTGTATTGGTCCGGAAAAATCTCTAGTAGTATTTGATTCCACAAGGAAGTTGTGAGAGGAAGAAAACTTCTTTTAAATTGCTCAGTGGTAGACCGCCAGTCATCTAAATAGTATAGATGGTATCACGAGTTGTGCGGCTTGGTGCGATTGTGAAGTCGTGCGGCTGGAATTAGTCCGAACAATTCCTCAGAGCAATCTCCATGGTAAACGCAATAAATTACGCAAAAGAATGCAACATCTCTTCGCAGTCAAGTCGATTGGAAAGAGCTCTGTCGCCGACGACTCGAACAGCTCCACGCTGAATGCGATCAATTGGAAGGAGCTGACACTATGGAGCCCCAGCTCAGAGATGGGCACAGTATTCCACATGAGGATGAACTTGCGCCTTGTAAAGTTGCAGGCCGCTTACTGGCATGAAATGCTGTCCCGCTCTGTTGAGCACACCAAGCTTTTAAGAGGCCAATTTGGCATTCTCTTGCAAGTGACCATGAAACTGCATGTCACTTGATATATAGGGAATAGGGACATCGACAGGTATCCGTTCAAATGAGAGGTCAGCAGAAGGTCAAACAGGGAAGGTACATAATCTTCCACATCTGAGATCCGGGTACGCGACGTAACCAGTTGGGTCAGACCATATGCCAAAGCAAAGTCATAAACAGATCTACCCACATGATCGGTTAAACGAGAATCAAGCCATTCAGTGTAGTGGGTGTTAAAATCACCAAGCATCACGATCTCTACGGATGGGGCCTGTTGTATCAAGGAGTTTGCAGGACGTGTTTTATGAGTCGGTCTGTGTCGGCATTGCCACTATGGGACCTACAGAGGCACCGGTAGACGCGGAGACGATCGTCGCTGTCTAGGTGCAGCCATAAAATGGACAAGTCCGTCCTTGCTCAATGCTGCCGAGACATCAAAAACTGATATACTTTCTGACGTACACGCAAACTTCAGCTTCGGGCACAAACGAGTGTTCTAATATCTACCTCAGGTGGGAGAGACACGAAGTATCATCCGGAATGGACGCCTGTGTTTCGGTTAAAAAGAGCAAGGCTGGCTTCGTTTCTTCGTTTATTGTTTAGTTTGCCCAGAGATGGCTTAACCTTGAGCGGAGCTCGGCGAGGGATTTTCCGTCACCGGGAGTGCTGGTACCCTCCTGGGGTAGTGTTTTATTTAACTTCGCTACCATTTTAAAGGGGTGGGGGAATCGGGCCTCCGGCCTCCTGTTCTTTCCAGACGAAATGCAGAAGCAGAGCTTCTACTTCACGCTGGTCTTCTGTGAGGTCGCGGTACCACTCGGTTCGAGCCAGCCCATATGTGCAACAGCAAAGATTCTGTCACGTGGCTCTACCCCTTTTAAAAACTGATTATACAATATACATACATACATAATCACGTACGCCTGTCACAAGAAGAGGTAGGCGGAGACTGCGGACTACCATTTATTATGATCCTGACACACCTTTCTCACCTCCTTTAAATCCGTATACCTACGCATAAGCGGTTAAGGGTACTCTTAATTTGGCCATCTTCAATATATCGGAAATATTTGGATAAACTTTCGTCTAGGCCATACCTTTCTGACTCTGCCGTTCACTTCTGGAAATAGTGACAAAGCAAATATATTTTGCTTTGTCACTCTTTCCTTGTTCATTCTTTCTACATTATCAAACCACTGATATTTATTAAATAATTACCCTTATTATGCTTTGTACTCCAAAATTGAATTTCTTTTATTTTTATAGAATAAAGGTGACAAACGTGCACATAGTACCTACACCTGATGGTAGGTGGACAATGTGCCTAGTGCCTAAATGTGGACTAAGCTTGTAAGACGGTACGAAGTAAGCAGATGGCCGCACAGTATAAAAAGTTGCTCTTTTATATAGAAGTTTTTCGGTTTCTTTTGTTCTATTCTACACAAAACAATGCCTCAGTAATGTGTTCTTTAATTTTTGCACCTTTTTAACTTTTTTATTATTAGGTTTGACCGGTATATATATAATATATATATATATATATATATATATATATATATATATATATATATATATATATATATATATATATATATATATATATATATATATATATATATATATATCGCCTCTTTACAAGAACAACGTGACATCTCTTAAAAACGTATTTTTTTTATTATTTGATATTCAAAACCGCGATGTCGAATTTTATTATCTACAAAAACGCGGCATTTTAAAAGTGAATGTTCGAGGAGCTATTAGTGAAAGAGACGACACGACCGTGGCAAATGGCGTTATCACGTTGTCTCTTTCGGTGTGGCGCACGACTTCGACAACGCGACGCGTTAGTTTGCCCCGCACGCGGAACGAGTGAAGTGCTCCTGCTTTTCACAAAAAACGTGTCCTCACGAGTATACCACGTTTTTAGTGCAAAGGTATGTTTCTTGTTGTTATTTACTTTAACTTGAATAACGTGATAGTACTAATTTAACTCGTTTTTGTTGTAAAACTCGTGGGTATTTAGAATGAGATAATGAATATCGACACATTATTGATGAAAAAGTTACAAGTTTTCTTTGTGATATCTTTGAATGTAACCATGTTGTTGATGAATCGTTGTCAAATACTATGGGTTATTTTATTTTACATCATTATTTTTGAAAACCTTTAAGTTTGGGTTTATATTATGCTAAAATGTTACACTATATATGCTAAAATAAAGTAACTTTTACGAATTTGTTTTTCAGATGGCTTCACGATCTAGGATGTTAGTTCAATTAGCTACAGGTGTTAAAAATAATTTAAGTGTACAACTAAGTAATTCAAACTCTCAGATAGATATTTTAACACAAGAAGAGAATGAAAATGCCAAAAGTTCGACCAATACATTGCAGACATCAAAAGAAGGTATTTTATTACTTGTACTGATATTTTTTTTTGGTTATGTTCCTATAATTTCATTATTTCAATTCTCTTTGTAGACAAAGACATCGCATTAAATTCCATCCGACCTCGTAGTAATTCGACTAGTAGCAGCGGTTCCTCTAGTTCTAGCAGTTCTTCGAGTTCCAGCAGTTCTTCAAGCAGTGGCCCATCTATGTATCAAGGTAGGTTAATTTATATCCCACTAGTCTCACAAAATTCGAGGGTAATTGATAAAGTCAATACCACACCACTACATTTCAAGAAATTGATTACATTTATAAGGTTTCAGACAGCGACGACTCGGTAAAGGATCCTGATTATGAAGCCCAACCAACAAAACATGCTGAGTATTCTTCTGATACTGCCGAGGAACAAAATATCACTACCAACTATACAAATATTTCGGATGATCATAATTTGGTAACATCTAATATGGTTTCAATAAACATTGAAAACTACGAGGAACCACTTTCGTCTACAAACGAACATGCTATGGTATTCAACGATCCCGGTGTCATAGAGAACAGTGAACTTTCTGCGATTGAAAACGTAAGCAACGAAAATGCTGCAAGTTCAATAGTGTATAATTCTAGTCCAACTAAAACTGGTAAAAAAAGAAGACTAAATGAAGCAAACTGGAAAGTTAATGTAGCTAAACGACTGAGAAATAGTGGTAAGCCTTATCAATCTACCAAATCAAAAAGAAACATGCCAAGTCGTGAATTGAAACCTTCTTGTAAAGATAAATGTAAATTTAAATGTGGGTTTAAATTTACAGAAGAGCAAAAACAGACAATTTTAAATGACTATTGGAGCTTAGGTGCAATAGAAAAACCATGGACGTTTATTGCTAATAACGTAGACATAGTCATCCCAAAACAACGTTACGTTAAAGTTGATTCGGATGGAAATGTTGCAACTATTAGAAACAACAACAACGCTTTATTTTTGACTATTTCGGGTGAAAAAAACAAGAGTTTGTAAATTGTTTTTCAAAAATACTTTGGGGATTAATAATCGACCCATAGAGACTGCTTTGAAAAAGAAAAATAGCAACACTAATATTTCTTCCATGAAAGATAACCGAGGTACTCATTCAAACCATTATGCAGTGGACGAAAGCATTAAAAATGGCATCAAATTGTTTATTGAGTCTGTACCAAAGATTGAGTCACATTATATCCGGGCTAACTCAAAACGAAATTATATTGATGGTAGTAAAGCTATCACAGATCTTCATAGAGATTATGTGGAAAAATGCAAATCCCAAAACGTCCCATATGGAACCTACATTACATTTTATCGTATTTTCACACAAGATTTTAACATTTCGTTTTTCACTCCTAAAAAGGATTTATGCGATATATGCGAAGCCTATAAAAACATCACAGATGAAGAGAAAGAATCTAAGAAACAAGATTATGAATTACACCTTAAGGAAAAGAATTTGTCTCGTATTGAAAAAGAAAAAGATAAGAACAACAAAAATATTTTAGTAGCGGTCTATGATCTTCAAGCAGTGTTTCAATGCCCCAAAGGAGACGTCTCAGTTTTTTACTACAAGTCAAAACTAAATGTACATAATTTAACAATTTATAACTTACAAAATAATTTAGTTGAGAGTTATGTATGGGATGAGTCTAACGCAAATAGAGGTGTCAACGAAATAGCTACCTGTGTTTACAAATACCTGGAGAAAATTTCCGCAACGGCTGAAGACCTCGATGTAGTCTTTTATTCGGACAATTGTGCCGGACAGCAAAAAAATAAGTTTATGATCTCAATGTACACTTACGCAGTCAAAACTCTGCCAAATCTCAGATCAATTACACACAAATACCTCGTTAAAGGACATACGCAGAACGAGGGCGATTCAGCTCACTCTCAAATAGAGAGAGAAGTAAAAAGGCAACTGAGATCAGGACCAATGTATACACCTGACGCTTTTATCGGGGCTATAAAGGCGGCACGGAAAAAAAGCGAGCCATTTCATGTCAATGAAATGTGTGTCGATGATTTTTTTGATTGGAAAAGTATATGCACTCAAATGAACTTTGCGATAATGAAAGATGAAGACAATAATACTGTGAAACTGGCTGGACTCAAGATAATTAAAGTTCAAAGCTCTGATCCCGATGCCATATTTTTCAAAGAATCATACGCTGACGAATTATTCAAGAAAGCTATAGTGGTGAAAAAAAATAGAAATCGTAATAGCCAAAGCATTCATTTAGATTTGCAAAAGGCCTATCTTCAAAAACCTGGACTAGCAGAGAAAAAAAGCTGATCTCATGGATTTGGTCAATAAAAACCTCATTCCTAGATACCACAAGCCATTTTACGAATCGTTGTAATAAGACTGATTAAGTACAAAGATTTTTTGAATTGTATTTTTTAGAAATATTTAATGCTACATTTAAAATGATAGTATTTTTATTAGTATTAAGAGAATTTGTGATTCTATGTTTATGAAGGGTGATAGCAATGTTCCTATTTTGAATTTCTAAGTACTATAAAACTGTGTGCCATAATTGTGTTGGAAGACGTTAATTACTATAACTTTAAGTACAGTAAACTTTTTTATTTTTTTATTTGTATGAAAGTAATTTTTTAGTTACCTTTAATTTTAATTAAAGCGAGTACTAAGTACTATGTGATTGATTGATCTCTTATTGATTATTGTGCCTTAAACTAATTTCTTGGTGTAAGTAAGCCATTGTTTTCGTAAATTTGTATTTTTTAAATACAAGATCTTTATTTTGATACTGTGTTTTATTTAACTTATCACACAGCCTTACACCTAAATTTAACATTTTCAATGTGATATATCAATATGTTACAAGCATTTTGTGACAAATTTTCATCAAAAACGTGACATGTTTGCCTGTGTTTTTTTAAATCAGTTTTTTTACTTATTTCTTATTGCACTCAGTTTTTTTTTTGCTTATTTTCAGAAAGCACATTAATTACCGCAACAATTTAATTGTCTTCCGATAGAAAAATAATCAATATTTTAGAAGTTATCAACGCTTAAATGTTTAAAATTGCTCTCCTGTAAAGTTGTGGTTTAAAAAATATCACGTTGTTCTTGTAAAGAGGCGATATATATATATATATATATATATATATATATATATATATATATATATATATATATATATATATATATATATATATATATATATATAAAGACAATTTTAGTAATACATAAAGGTTTTCAAAATTATCAATTCAATAACAAACAAACATGCCCTTAACATTGCGGTGACGGATACAGATTATATCATTAAACATTAAAACAAAGGAATACGTTTGTATGAATAAAACACCGCACAGATATTATCTTAAATATGTATTTTAAAAGGACTTTCTTAGTTTATGCAAAGCGCGCATTGTGTTTGCTTAAATTCATAGGTTTACATAAAACTTGATTTTCATTCTTATCAAAGTGTCTTTCCGTCCGTACCGTGAGATGCACTTTGTTTATAATACATAATATTTCATCATCCTTCCTAAGGATTTTCCGCCATAGTAAGTTATTAGCTTTAGTAATTAATAGTGATCTTGAATGAAACTATTTATACGAATTTTATCGCGTTTAATTAACATTTTTTTAAATTTCCGACGTTTTGAGTGCTTTACGGCTACCTTATCCATGTTCACGGGTGGGGTCCCCCCACTAAGGTGTTCGACATCCCAATGTCATAATTAGCCCGGCTATCTTCAGTTTTTTTTTAATTAACATTTGGTCCAATCTACTCAAAACGAACTTGCGTTATCTTGAAGTCTTGCAGTGGCATGCTTGGGTTTGGATTTAATTTTGTTGATTATAGGATACTAAGCAGATGACAGACACGCAGGAGCTTGCGTACACATTAAAAATGGGTTAATTTCAAATAAAGGCAGAAGACTTATTTACTCGTATTTTCAAAAACTGCAATAATGGTACATCATTATTTTGGTATTAGAACTTAAATATAAAACTTGAATACTTGTTGAAAAATAAGCCCGTATATTTTACATACGAATTTTTTTTTACTTATTTTATCATACAACATACAGCTTTTCAAATTGCTATATTTCTTCTTTGTTAAATTTCTGTTTAAAGAATTGTTCTCTTACTGCTAAAACCACCACCAGTTACCAAATAATTTTTAATTTCATTTAAATGAATATATTCGCTGCTTTCCGTCGCCGATCTAGATATTTTACCTCCAATGTAAACGATATGAGTGTACTGCCATCTATCGAAAACCCTAAGATTTTTCTGGCTTTTCCTACAGTCGCCTTTTACCATACCCACGGGACCAAACGGGATGTTGGGATTCTCTTAAGCTGCTACGTCACGTAACAAAATATATATGTAAAATGGTTTTGGGTCACCCATTTCAATTTTAAAATTATACTAACGTAATAACAAATTAAAAAAAAAACTTTTTTCTTACCTTTACCTACATATAAATAAAATTTAAATGTCTGTCTGTAATATTGAAATAACTGATCGGGGCATTTGCATGCTATATGGACATGAATTCGTATTTAAACATTTTATCTATCCGTCTGTGCGTCTCTCGAGGTTAATTTTCGGGATGGCTGAATCGATTGTGATGAAACTTTACCAACAGGTATGGAGCAATGCCAGGAGGGATCTAGGTTATATTTTACTTGAAAAATTTGAAGATTTTTTAGAGATACCTCTCTCGTTTTTGTTACATACATAACTACGTATGTGGCCAATTTGGTCACAAACTTCCTTCTAGGGCGTCTTTTGCTGCCTCTGCACTCACTTCTGCAGCATAAATTTGCTTTTTTACTCTTTCTTCATTCACCATTTCTACATGACCAAACCACCAAAATATTTCTTTCCTAATCCTAGTCCCAACTTCATCTTGCAAACCAAAATTTTTTTCTTATCACACAATTTCTCACCCTATTATTCAGAATCAGTCCTAACATAACTCTTAAAAGCCGCATTTTTACAGCATTAACTTTACTTTCAAAGTACTTTTGCCACACTTAACTTTCAGTACCGTATATTAAGGTAGGTACTAACACAGAATTTTTAATTGACATACACGCCTTTTGTGACACATTTTGGCTTCCCACAACGGATGAAATTCAAAATATTAAACATTCCTGTTTTTTCATCTTTGTAATAATTTTCCTAAATCCTAATACTTTGTTATACTCATAAAATCAATGGGTGGAAAAGGTACGAAAATCACGATAGAAGTAATGAACGAAATTCTGCTTACATTTTACAAAACACGAGCAAGACTCAATTGAATTTACTTCAAACGTTCAATTTTCCTAAATTTATATCAAGTACAGTACTTATCAATTTCATAAAATTCTATTTTATATGAAACTTCAGTCGATGCCGTGATTTAAGTTATTTTTTCAGTTTTGTGTGAGCCTCTACATATGTTACTTAAGACTAGATCCTGTCCAAGCTTTGCCTGGATAGGATCTATCAATGTGGCGTTATTTTACTTTTAGATAATCAAAGGCCATTTATTTTATCACTTTGGCGTTTGATTTACGATTCATATTATTAGTTTTAGCAATTTTAGGTGCGATATAGGCTCTATCTTATCTGAAAAACCCGGAGTATTTTTTATTGTGAAATCGAAAAACTAAAACAAATTAAATGACGCCATATTATAGACTGAGCGGATCGCTAGTCTTCAATAAATTTACAAATCTGATTCATCACAAACCATAGCAATGAAACTAATTAAGCCAATGTGTACCTAATATAGGAGCTCAGGTGCGTCAAATAAAACTATTTTCCCGGGGCCTGAGATAAAGTTTAATAAGTAAGCAGGTGTACAGCTTGATTGACCAAGTTTAGAAAATAATTTCTAGTATTGTTTGAAATTTAAGAAAACAATTGTTCTTTAGAATACTGGCATGGAAAGCGACAGACGGAAATGGATACAATAATAAATGTACGTAAGAATGCATGGTCGATAATTATCCCTGAGAATTTGTTTATGACTTCCGAGTTATTTCTTAAATAAATTTTGTTATTAATAGAAACAGAAACAGAATTTCGGTTTTTCAATATAGTTTATAATTTATTTTTATTCAAAATAAATTATTTATGGTGCGGGCGTGCGTGTGTATGTATGTAAACATCTCATATATTTGTAACGGAGCGTCCGATCGAAAAGCAGTTTGCAGCATCTGAAAGAACCTCGCATAACAGCATGAGAAAACCTCAAAAATTCGAGTTTTTCTAATTTTCAAACAATATTTTATTTTTAAAATTACTTCTATACACTTGTTTTGATCAATTGTATTATCTATATTGCTGCAAACCGCATCGAAATTGTAGTCAAAAGAAATGTCGCAAAAGTGTTTGTTTTTCAGGATAGATTTGTTATACATTTCGGACTCGAAGAGTATTCTATCTTTTACGACGCTTTTGACAGGTGAAATTTGAAGCGCTTTACATTTGAAATTAGCGGTAAGTTCCAGAGATTGTTTCAGGATGAGTTTTAATTTACCTCTTTCCTGGGAATAACCAGCATGAAACGTTATTTTTTAAATCACAGCTTACAATCATGTATGTTACACAATTAACAACACAAAACAAATTAGAAGAAGCTTGGTAGCGATTAAATTTCCCAGGGTTATTATCATCCCTAAATTCCTTAATATTATAAGAATCCCTTTTATACAAACTTAGTTTTAGTAAGGTTTTTGAACTTTGTGCGGATCTAATTTTGTATATTTTCTGGAATTTTTTGTAAAAGCGTTATCATCGCCCCAAGAATGAATTAGTGAGTCGGAGGAGTCGATTAATTGGAACTACTAGTATACAGCCAATTTTATGTATAAGTACGAATTGTCAAACCTATGTTATATTGTAGAATGCTATTGTGAAAAAGTGCCTCTAAGTTTTTTGCAAGTTTTTCTCAAGACCGGAAAATGCAAAAAAAATTCAATAAGAGTTATTTAAAGCATATCTGTAATAAAAATTATTCCATACTTATGAAGCAGTTGATAGGAAGCAACACTACCATCACCATCTAAATAACAACTAAAAATTATACAAAACTGCGGCTACCCCCCACATCCCTGGTGTTGTAACTATAGTAAATATATGTTTCCCTCTGTCGCCTGTTACGACACCCACGTGATGATAGGGGGTATGAGATATTCTCACACCGCCACTACACAGCCCGGGTATCCTGAGAAGTATCGTAATAATATTTCAATTAAAGAATAACACGCTTTCACTTAGACAGATGCGAGGTGCAGCACATTCCACGTCGATATGCAGTTATGTAATATAAAGGCTTTTAAGTGTTCTAGAGATCTGTTTAAATTTTTAATGTAAATCATCGCTTCAGGATATTCACAGCCATATTTAATGCCATTTCAAAAGTATTTTAGCTTCACAGCCTACCGTAGAAATTCAAACTCTTTTAGTAATATCTGGTTGCGCGGAAAACCATTCGTATTTTTATTTTATTCGAAGGTAGGCTTGCCAAGCGTTTGTCCTTCCTTCGACCTTTCCTTCACCTGTCATCCCTCCGACTCACCGGGGTGGTGGGGTGAGAGGGGAAAGAAGAAACTTCTAGAATGTCACGTGATTCTCGCAACTGAGGAAATATAAGTGCGCGCACGGCCTACGTGCGCTCTCTTCCTTTCGCGCTCTTCGTTGGAACCACACCGCCTAGGACAGTAGTGTCCCTAGAGGGCTCTTGCACACGCACACCGCTAGATCAACCGCATTAGCCTGAAGCAGTCGCACTTCAGGAGTAACCGCCTGGCCTCGTGTGAGATATAGTCGTGCACCGCTCCTCTTCCATCGCATCACCGGACAGAGAATTCGCCAGAAGTCGCACCGCAGCAACAAAGCGCCCAAGCCGCATCGAAGCAACATCCCGGTGAGTGACTTCCAGTTATAAGCCCGCTTGACATAATTGTGTTTATTAGTTAATCCGCTCCAATTTCATTTTCTCCTAGCGTGATCAAGCAGGGTTCCTTCATAGACTTTGGCAAGCAATAGTTCGTTTAGGGAAGAGCGAGTACATTGTCAGGAAAACCGCATGCTATAGTCGCCATTTTGTGGAGACGGAAGAAGCCATCCGCTTATACAGTCCATTTGGTGTAACATCTCGCGTAATAGGCTTAAGGCTCGACCGGGGGAATTGAAATTTGGTAACCTTAGGCCCGTCGCTCAACCATTTTCTCTAATGACATTTCGTTACTTTTTACAGAATAAATTTACAATTATATTTGTAATGTACCAGTGGTTATCAA
The DNA here is from genome assembly GCA_907164705.1 of Parnassius apollo. Taxonomy (NCBI): domain Eukaryota; kingdom Metazoa; phylum Arthropoda; class Insecta; order Lepidoptera; family Papilionidae; genus Parnassius; species Parnassius apollo. Next base: position 143,454 of record CAJQZP010001706.1, read on the forward strand.
AATTTCCAGAGTTGCAAGGATGCAGATTGGTAAAACATTTCATGCATCATTAAAAATCGTTTCACTTATATGACAAGAGTAGTTATTAATATATAAAAAAAGTTTTTATCTTTTGCGTGTTCCAATTTTCATACTAATTAAATATAAATACATCAATAACGTCTCAACTAAAAGAGCCATCTTTTCAAAATTTGGTTACCCAATAATACTCATTTATTTCGACTTCGTCCTATCTTTTATTGAAAAAGAGTGTCGAAATGTAAAAAAAAAATTATGATATTCTCAGACAACATTCTGACTCCTCGTAATGTCAAAACTCTTGAAGGCCTTCGTCAAAAGCATCCTTCGTTCAATCCTACCCACAATTTACCGCTGCCTCCCAATACTTTTATGCAAACTTTACGAATTTCTTAAAAAGACAAAAAAGATATGTCATTTTCAAATGGCTCTACTGGCGACATTGACTCAATTACGTTTCATCATTTTAAAGACTTCTTAAATACATTAGATAATTATATAATTTTATGCTTTCTGGTAATGTTAATCCCAATTTTATTTCATACCACTGTTTTTTGAACAATGACATACAAAGAGTTCTTGTCTCTATAAATGTTTCCTCGGTTTTAGAGCCTTGTGAGACGATGGCAGGAGACCAAGTGGTATTAAATTGGTCACTTGGGAGAAATGTAAAGCCTTAGTGTGAGATGCTACTTGCATAGATACTTTGGCGGCCTCTTTTTTATAGGATAGGGGTAACAAACAAGCACACAGTCCATCTGAAGTGGTTTCTGTGGTCGATAGACATCCTACATCTATCTTCGATTATGAATCAAAATGCAGATGCGCTATCACTTGTGAGGACTAAGATCGCCTCATCTTCAGTAAAAATGGTCTCGGGTTCTCTACACTCATCATACGAAACACAGCATTGTTAAGCTGCTATTTTACGCTGGTATTCTGTGGGAGTGTGGTCCTTCCCGGATCGAGCCGACCCATTCTTGGAACAACTATACCAGTAATATTGGCTTGGCTTAGCTCTACCATGTAAAATCACTCAGTCAATTTAAGTCATATCAGATGTACCTCGTATAGAGCTAGGGCGGTATCAAAGGTAGCTGAACTAAGTGGTGAAAATATGAATCTCTGAGAGATGACTATGTATTTGTGCAATTTGCTGTACAGATTATTGGTCTCTATGGTCCACATGCGGTGAAGTTTCTAAAGGAACTGCTCGTTCTTTACTCGCTCGAAGGCTTAGTATAGCCATTTAGCGAGGGAAAGCAGCCAGCGTTCTTGGCACGATACCACGAGGTACAGCCCTACTGTACGATTATTTAAGTTTATATTTTTTAATAAGTTATTTATTAGCGGTACAAAACAACAATATTTATCTTTAGACACAATCAGACAAAGGCGACCGAGAGTTTCTTGGAAACAGCTTTTCATTTCCGCTCTAGCAGTGCGCTCTTCGACTTTATATTAATTGATTATTTTGAAAATAAAACTTTTATTTTCTAGCTTATATTTAATGATAATAATAAATATAATATAATCATAATAATCGCGAAGTGTGCAGCCTCCGTAATTACTTCCTGGCGAGATCGGATGATCCATTCTACAAGGACGTAATTTTTTGTGATAAAGGACTTACCCCTCTATCCTTAGCCAACGAGCAATGGCAAAACCCGGCAGTGCAGAGCATTTCCAACCGGGAGACCGTATGGAAGGAGAAGGAGCTCAACGGGAGGTTCTACAAGGCTCTACATGAGCCTTTCGTAGACACAGTAGCCTCCCTCCACTGGCTACGCTTTGGTGACCTCCTCGGGGAAACCGAGGGTTTTGTGTGTGCAATACAAGATCAGGTTATTAAGATCATCAACTATCGGAGATAACTTCCTAAAGGATGGCACCGTCGACATCTGTCTAGCTTGTCGCCATCCCGGTGAGTCACTTAGGCATATCATCTCCGGTTGTTCGGCGCTTTCTAACTCTGAGTTCTTGCACAGGCACAACCTAGTAGACAGAATTCTTCACCAGGATCTCGCTCTGAAATACTGTCTCGTGGGCTGGAAATTGCCGTATTACAAGTACTTGCCGTATTAGAAGCCATGCTCGAAAATGATCGCGCCAGGCTATACTGGGACCGGGCCGTCATCACAGACAGGACTATTTTTGCGAATATGCCTGATATTGTGCTGATGGACCAGGCACAGTCAAGGATATTTTGGTCGATATTACCATTCCGTATGAGGAGAACCTCTTGAAAGCTGAAAGAGATAAGCGAACAAAATATCTGGACCTGGCTCACGAGGTGACTGACATGTGGGGTGGTCTGCCGACTGAAATTATTCCTGTAGTCGTTTCTGCTAACGGTCCAATCCCAGCCAGCCTCTCGGGTCATCTGAGGCGGTTCGAACTCCGTGACGGACCGCTCCAGGCTCAAATGCAGAAGGCGGTGCTCCTCGATACCGCCCGCATCGTCCGCCGGTTTCTTTCCCTTTCCCCCTAACCCTCAGCCGTTTGGTCTCCCCTGCCGAGGGCTTCCATCTGGTTGGGCTTTTATTTATTTATGTATTATTTATTTATTTATGCTAGTATATGAAATATATATTTATGTGTATTTATCATTTCCTTTTATATATTTATTCAGCCCAACCAGATGAGAATACACTACTAATACCTAATAATTAAAATTAATTGTTTTGTTGTACCGTACTTAATTAGTCAATTATATTGTATTTCTAGGCAAAATATATAATAAATCACACGCACGCCCGTCACCCAAAGGGTTAGGCAGAAACTACGGACTTCCATTTGGCACGATCCTGACATAACTCTCGTCTCCTTTATATCCATATACCTTTGCATACGTGCTAGTCTGTTAAGGGTACTCTTAATTTTGCCCGTCTGCGTTCCTAGGTGAAATATTCCTTTTATATAACCTAAGAAGGTCTTCATTGCAAGGTATATTGTTTTATTTTTTTTCATTCATTATTTCAATAAAGCCTATCAAAAGTTCACTTTTGAAAACAATTGAAAACAATTTGGGATTTTTGCCATTGTCGACACTCTTAACTGAGCGGTTTTCATGTTTTTTTATTATACATTTCTCTCATACAAATGCCACGGGATGATATAAGGTAGTAAATTCAAACTCTTACGCCGCTAATACACAGCGATTGTTTTCTTTAGTTGACTTTACAACCCTTTGAAATGAACTAAGACACCCTCACTCAATTCATTACAAAACTTAAGCATTCTGACCTTATTGTGCACATAATCAAGCCTATGTACGATTCCGACATACGTTGCACTGCCCTTATAATGCGCACTGTAATTACAAATCAGCTTTGATTTACTTTTTCTTTTCTTTTTATTTCTAACCTATAAAGAAAACAGAGGGGGGTTATATGTTTAACGTGTGTAGATACTCAGTATATGTGTGTGTCTGTCTGTAGTATCTTAGAAATTAAAAGATCTCCAGAGTTTCTTACCGGTTTTTCTCTGAGAAGGTCTTCTTTGCTGAACTGGTGTAGATTTTGACGTTAATAATAGTTTTAGGGAAGACTACATTTAATATATTTTTTTTCTAAACCAGTGGTAAAAGTAAACAATTATTTTCAATAAGAATTTAATGCGATCTATATTGAATTAAGAAAAATCTATTCAACACTCGGAATGTTTCGGAACTCAGCACTTCAGAATGCACGTAAAGTCTTAAGTCATGCGCCAGATCGCTCTCCGATCTTTTGGACTAGCGTCCCATCGGACTATGAGAGTGAGGAATTAGAAAGTGCATTTGTGTTTGCTCACACTCCGCCTCCTGTCCTACGTAGATTGCTAGAGGCGTTATTATTATTTCTTTGAGACAAGAGTGAGTTAACGTGAAGTCACTCTTCTTAGAGTCATTACCATATATTAAGTTATACTACAACGTTTATATGGTGATAAGTTGTGATGTAGCCCTAAATGGTAATATGCAGTCTTAGCGTCACAAAAACCAATAAAAACCTTAAAGACGCCCAGATTGTTATTAGACGAAATAATAAACAAAAATGAATACATTCACACCTTTGTTTTTTTATTATTTTTCTGATAACCTGTGTCCTGATAACCCTTTTCCTGTATCGCTTTTTACGATATTCGGTAGATTTTTTAAGCCGCCTGTACACGGTGCAATTTCGCACCTGTTAATAATTATTCTTGTAAGATATTCTATAACCCATAATAAAGGTAAAGTAAAATAAAGTTACAGCCTATATACGTCTCACTACTGGGCACAGGCCTTCTTTCATTTCTGAGAGGGTTTTAGGGCAAGGAAATATCTGCCATGCTGCCAAAATGCTTGTCGGTGTCAAACTTCACATGTCTTCGAAATATTAATTTTTTTCTTATTTCTCAGACATGCAGGTTTCTTCACGACATTTTCCTTCACCACCCAGCACGTAGTAAATCAGCACTTAATGTTGCAATTTACAATTTCACTGGTTCCGGCAGTTTTCGAACTTGGGTTGCTCACTTACTATGTAATTTACAGTGAGCGCTTAGCCCCCTGAGCTACCACGGCTATCTTAGCCCCTGAGCTACCACGGCTATCTTAGCCCCTGAGGTACCACGGCTATCTTAGCCCCTGAGGTACCACGGCTATCTTAGCCCCTGAGCTACCACGCCTACCTTAGCTCCTAAACTACCACGGCTCAATCATCATAATTTCTACAAGGTAGACAATTATTAACTTAATAATTTCTTATATTTACGCGAATACTATACATTGATTAAAACTACTTTTACGGATTTTATCGCGTTTTATTTATATTAATTTTAATACCCGACGTATCGGGTGCTTTCCAGCACCCATGGTCACGGGGGACTGAGGTGACTGACGTCCCGATGTCAAAGTTAACCCGGAGTACCCTCAGCTTTTTAATTATTGTCTTTGGTCCGATCTACGTAGAATAAACTAACTGTGTTTTGAATTCTTGCAGTGGTATGCTTGGGTTTAGTTTTAATTTTATTAATTATAGGATCCCAAGCAGGTGGTAGTACCCAGCCTCCTTCTCTATTGAAATTAGGATGTTTTTTAATTTCAATAGCCTCACGTATCATCCTTGGTAGGAATCGATGTTCTTTCGCGAGGATTTGTGGTCTATCAAATCTTATGTAATGGTTAGGGCCATCTAGGATATGATCGCAAACTGCAGGCTTCCCGGAACGTTGACGCTTCACGTCAGCTATGTGTTCTTTTACTCGGGTTCTAATTGATCTCTTTGTTTGCCCTATATATGAGAGAGAGAGAGATCGGACCAAAAACAATAATTAAAAAGCTGAGGGTACTCCGGGTTAAATTTGACATCGGGACGTCAGTCACCCTCAGTTCCCCGTGACCATGGGTGCTGGAAAGCACCCGAAACGTCGGGTATTAAAAATAAATAAAACGTGACAAAATCCGTAAAAAGCAGTTTTAATCAATTATTAACTTGTTAACATTTTAGTATAACCCCCTTTGACTGTCTTCTTGGTTCGAATCCTGGGTCGGGTCAAAATCAATTATTAGATATTTTACAAGAAATTCTCAATAGGAGCCCGGAATTAGGAAGTTGGCAGTATTATACTATAGGGACTCGTGTTAATTCTGTAGCGAGTTAATGCAAATTCATTTGAATGGATTTAGAAATAAAATGTAGATTTCGTCTGACTACAACTATATTCAGGCTTAAAGTGAATGATAACAAATGCGACACAGTACAACAATGAAATTATTATAATAATAATATATTAATTTAATAATAAGTTATTAAGTATAAATTAATATTCTAGAAATTTATTAGTTCCACCAGAAAATAGTTAGCGCTGCATCACCTCGGAAAGCACGTAAAGTCGTCGGTCATGCACCTGATCTATTTCCAGTTGTGTCGGATTACCCTCCCATCGGAATATGAGAGTGAGGGAATAGAAAGTGCACTTGTGCTTGGGTATATACCCGGGCATTATAATCCTATCCTTGTTCTGCGCAGATGGCTGATCATCTTGACACAGGCCGCCGAAAACGTAATTTGTATAAAGATTATTATTGTTTTGTTGTTGATTATCCTCAAAAAGGGAGGTAACGTTATTTCATAAAACTTAAGTAACAAACGATTTTACTATCCATTTTTTTTAGTAAAGAATATTAACAATGCTATAAACATTACTAATATTCCCCTTAACCACTCGTGGTAAGCTTCAATTACTTATGTTACGAGTGGTTCACGCCAATAGTCGAATGGCGGATTCGAACCCACGACCTTTTTGAGTTCGCGGTCCGCGCCCTGCCATTAGGCTACTGTCGCTATAAATTTGATGGTAAGACTTTATTGCAGATTGTTATGAATTATATAACTCATACTTAACACTTTAATATTAAGTTAATTTATGACTTACCTTTTTGCGCACATATATTTTATTTCGAATGATTAAAGTAAACATTCTCACAGGAGTAATACTTGCTCGTTAAGTTATATTACTGCAATATCAAGAACAAGACAACAACACGTTATCACACACATAGGAGCCTTTACATCAAATTTAATTATAATAAAAGAGTGAAAAAAATATATAAAATATATGAAAACTTGCTTCAATATACCTTTTCATCATAAAAAAAGTTGTTAGAACTTATTACTTGGAAGTATTATATATAAATTCCTTTACTTTCCGTATTTATCTGACTCATATCATTGTACACAATATTATATTTACATAATATTATATTAGTATAATTATACGTTATGTAAAAACTGGTGCAATAGACGTATTACGAAGTGGATATTGCGTCTATATAAACAAAGTGAGGCCTCCTGGCCAGATGGAGCGACGATCTGCGCAAGGTGACTGGTTGGAACAGCATTTCGTAAACGTGCACGGGAGCAGCGTGAAAGACATTGTCTTGCACTCGGACTCTCTCAGAAAATGATAGGATGCCTATTCCAAACAGCAGGACATATCAGCTGTCTAATTTTTATAGAATAAGTGTGACTAACGAGCACACAGTCCACCTGATGGTAAGCGGATGCTGTGGCCCATAGACATCTATATATATCCTTGATTAAGAATCAAAATGCAGATACGTTGCCACCCCATATGGATAAAGTAGAATAGCTCGTTTCCAGTAAAAAAAGTCTCCGGGTCTTTCTTTTTAACTGAGACGCAGGTGTCCTCTCCAGCTGATGTTTCGTATCTCTCCTACCCGGGGTACAAACTGAAACACTCCTTTGTGCCTCGGGCTAGAGTTTGCGTTTACGTTAGAGAGGACACATGTTCTCGACGACTCGGCAGTTCTGAAGGTTCGGACTTGTCCATCTATTGGCTACGCGTAGACAGCCACGACCATCCGTGAGTTTACGGGTGCCTCTATAGGTCCCATAGCCGTCATGCTGAAATAGACCGATCTTCGTCCACATCCAAATGGCTACAGATTCGTTGCAACAGCAGATCCCCTCAGCAGAGATCGTGATCCTCGGCGATTTAAACGCCCACCACGCCGAATGGTTTGATTCACGTTCAACCGATCATGTGGGGAGATCGGTTCATGATTTTTCCTTGGAATATGGCCTGACACAACCGGTTACTTCGCCTACGTGGATTCCAGATGTGAAGAATCGTGTATCTTCCCTGTTCGATTTTCTGATGACCTCTCATCCAGATATCAAGGTCTCCGTCAGTGTCCCTCTTAGCTCCTTGGTTCATTGTTTTGTCCGAAGTGTGGTGCCACTCACGTTGAAATCGCGGTTGCATTCTGTTGGCTGCCGCCATGTTTGGCACTAAAGGTCGACCGATTGGGTTAGGATGCGCTTTTTCTTTGCATCCTACCCTTGTATCGGGTTTGCTTATCGCCGAAGGATCTCAACGTTGTTGCTGATTCTGTCATTGATGGAGTACTTCATGGTACAGAACTTTTTATTTCTTCCTTTGCGGTGCCCATCGGAGCCAGATCTCAGCCATTGTTTAGTCGCTCCTGTAAAATAACATCATGCTATAAGCAAGAGTGCTACCGTGCCAGGGCTGACGCATCAACGTCCCAGGATGAGAAGTATAATTTCGCCTCCAGGTCCTTCAAAAGATTCATTGCCAAGGCAAAGTCAGAGCACATAGACAGAATTGGCGTGAAAATATTTAGCCTCTCTTCTAAAAACCGTGCATTCTGGTCTCTTTACTTTACAACTTTACAAGGCGCAGGTTTGTCTTCATATGGAATACTGTTTCCATCTCTGAGCTGGGGCTCCCCAGTTTCAGCTCCTTCCAATTGACTGTATCCAGTGCAGAGCGGCTCGAAATATCGACAACCGACTGTTTTGCGATCGGCTTGATTCACTAGAGCTGCGAAGAGATGTTGCATCTCTTTGCCTTTTCTTTCGAATCTACCATGGGGAGTGCTCTAAGGCATTATTCGGATTAATCCCAGCCGCTAAATTTCAAGAACGCATTACACGGCAAAACTCCCGATGCCATCGATACCATCTGGATGCTTCGTGGTTGGTGGTCAATCACGGTACGTTTCACTAGGAGTTTTTTTTCGCGTACAACCTCTGTGATGATTAGTTTATCACCGGCGATTTTTCCGGACCGATAGGAGTTAGGAACCTTCAAGTAAAGACCTTACTCCTTTCTAAAAGTCCGACAACGCACCTGCAATTCCTGTGGTGTTGCAGTTGTTCATGAATACGGTTGCATACGGTTCTCTCGTTTGCCTCGTTTGCCACCTCTCCTATAAAAAATACACTTTATTGTACACTAAATAAAAAGGACTACATAGGGCGAATTCAATGTTTTTATTATTTTCTTACAATCAATCTGGAACAGTGTGAAAATAATGTGATAAATGCCAAAAATAGAACTAAAATGCTGAACATAGGCCTTCTCCAAGGAATGCCACAAAGCACGGTCCTAAGCCACCTGTATCCATCCAGTTGATGCGTGTCTTACCAAGTCGTCACTTCATTTACTAAGAAGTTTCAATACACTTCGCAAACCAGTACGAGGTGGCCACTCGAGAACTTTTTCTCCATCGACTGTCTGTACTTCAAGATATATCGCTGTCCTATTGCCACTTCTGCTTACTAATCGGTTGAGCTATGTCGATCACTCTGGTTCTACTGCGGATATACTCATTGCTAAATTTATTATGCAGAGAAACCCCGAGCAGATCCCATCCCATAGCTCGCTGAGCGACTTTGAACTTCCTTATACGGTCAGCAGTGAAAACCACGTCTCAGATCCATAACTATTCACTGGCAACACGCACTGACTGTATGCAACCTTGTTTTGAAGTGTTGAGGTATACCTGATGAGAAGATGTAATTTCCCTACCGCTGCTCAGCTGAGTTAAATCCGTCGATTGACCTCTCGGTCGAAGTTGGACTTACCTAATTGTACTATTATCTTAGGTAAGCAATCTCGTCAACAACTTCGAGCTTAATGCTCCCAATAACTACCGTAACATATGATCTTTGTTTTGTCCATTTTCATCTTAAGACCTATCCGTTGAGAGGCACTATTGAGGTCATTGTGCATAGTGTTTAAGTCCTCCAGCGATTCCGCCATAAGGATTATATATTCGGCAAATCGGAGCTGAGTGATGTACTTACCATTGATTGCTGAAAGGGGCACTTAATTCTCTAGTTTTTCATCGTTACGTAGTAGTGCCACGCTAAAGCTACGTTATGGTTGCAGCACGCATGAGTCGACTCAACCGTACAAAGACCACGCTCCACATAATACCAGCATAAAATATTCTTAGTACTTCTGTATATCGTTTGGTGAGTCTAGAGAACCGAATCTCTTTTTTCTGGTAACCGGGCATTTTATATTAGTCCTTAGGGGTAACTACGAATATACATTTAGCTTCTTAATCAAGTATACATGTAGGTGTTCGTAGGTCGTAATATCGATTTAACGTGAGTAAAATATGTCTATGTAAATAACTTGGAGTACGAGCATAGTCACCTCTAAACGTTAATCTTATTAAAATACAAGATACACGTATTAATGTGACATATTTAGGCCTCTTATCATTTTGGAAGTGTTTAACAGGCAAGGAAGTATCCGCTGCGCAGCCCCAATGAGTGTTGCTAGAGTTCACATGCTTGCAAAAATATTTTTTTCTTAGACAAGCAGATTTCCTCAGGATGTTTTCCTTCCTTGTCGACCACGAAGGTGAATCAGCACTTGAAATTGTAAATAACAATTTTATTGGTACTGTGTGTTGGACAAAATTTTTTTAAAGGAAAAGGGTGACGAGCGAGTACACAGTCCACCTGATAAGTGGTAAATATATATATATATATATGCACATCTATCCTCGTTTGCGATTCAAAATGCAGATGAATTGTCAGCCTTGAAACTAAGATAGACTGCCTATTTTCCAGTAAAAAGGGTCTCCGGTTCTCTACATTCACCATACGAAACACAGCAGCATTAAGCTGCTATTTGACGCTGGTATTCTGTGAGAGCGTGGTCCTTCCCCGGTCGAGCCGACCCATTCGTGCTACAACTATACAATTAATATAGCTGCAGCATGGCTCTACCACGTAAAAATTGAATCAAATTAGGATATTCGCAGCAACGTCTTCCTTATAACAAACAAAAATAAAAAAAATCTTTGATTGCCAACCCATCTACCAATCGTAGCAACTATGATAAATATCCCCATATTATTATATTCCCATAATATTTGTGGGAGATCTATGTTCAGGAATGGCTTTTTTGATAGGCTGTTACAATACTTTGCATCGGAACTGCCTCGGCTACATGTATAAATATCATCATACATCAAAATATTCATATTTTTGTTTTCAGACCCACTTTTATATTATATAAGCATTTAATTTTGGGACATACGAGGTGTATGATTACACAATGCTAAGTGAATTCCTTGAAAACGAGCGGAGTCCAATGAATGTCATATTTCGAGAATTCCGACATTCTTTAAGGCATAACAAAAGAGCGCAATTGCTTACTTTAGTAAAACGTGTAGAAATTTATGAAAAGTCATATCTGCTTTCTTTAAATTGTAAGTTAATCAAATAACGTATTGTAGTGCCGTGCAGTGGAGGCTTGAGATAATCTCTTACCCCACATAGTGTTTGCCCAAGATCCTGACCCTGGATGCGGCAGGAGCTCTTGGGTGATGTATATAATAAATTGAAATTCGAAGTGAAATCAATGGGAATTCCAAGTGACTCCTATCGGTAGGTAACTCACCCATTGTAGGCTGCTCATAAGTTGCTTTAAATCTATTACAACGTATACAATCATGAACAATAGCCTTCGCTAGATTTCTACCGTCCAAAGGTCAGTAAGTTTTCCTGATGTCCGCTTGCGTGCACATTTGTGTTTCATTTCAAATATGATTTTGGTTAAATGATGCTTGCTACGTATTATAATAGGATGCTTATTATTATAAGCGTAGTTAGAATTACTAAGACAGGTCGTCTTAGCAATTCGAACACTATAATACTATATTTATCCATGAAATAATATAAAACTACTATTATCCATGAAATGTGAAAGGGATAATAGTTTGTTTTTCTTAGGTAGAGAATAACCCGACTTCAGTATAGCATATTCTATAGTAACATTTCCATTTGAGTATTAGTATTGATTTCGAAGAATTTAATTCTGAACATGATAAATAATTGGTGTTATGAATATTACTTATTCTACAGTCATTAATGAATCTTTGTATATAAGCTATTATTGTAGTTAGTTTTGAGAAAAATTATTTATTGATTATGTTAGAAATGGCATTGTTTGCTTGCGTTTTTATATCTGTATGTAAGGATATTTCTGGAAGTAGATTTGTTTGAATGTAGGGAATTTTTGAAAAATTTATTGGGTCATACTGTCGAAAATTGGGTCCGGTCTACCACAAAGAAGAAATTCTGGCCTTTATCCCGTGCGAAACTAGGTCCGCTGAATTATCTTTGGACGGTACGTAGTTCCAATTATAACCTTTTGTACTATCTGGTATCTCACATATCCTGTTCCGAACAAAATTCTTTGTTCAACTCAGAAAAGTCGATAGCCATCCCAGACCAGAAATAGCAACAATGGATAGGTATAGTAAGTGACTCCAATACCGTTCTAAAAGGTCTCGTACCTAAAAAACACCACAAAGCTCCAAACGTGGTACTGTGGTTGGTTTGAGAGAAGCCACCTTATTCTGTCATGTCAAAAGATGTCAAAAGACGAACGCACACAGATCCAACTTGTCCGATTGATCTGATGTAGATACACACTATATATGCGAGGCATCTGTGTATATGTCTTCCATTTTAGTAGCGTTTGTAACATGGCATATCCAACGAGGTATTTCAAGGGAGTTTATAGAAGATTTTGAGTGCATCTTTAAGCTGTTTTTTATGTCACTTTTGTTAACCCATAATTATTGAAGCAATATTTTAACAAGTTATATGCAAGGCCCTACTAACCTCAACGGATCAAACATCTGGGTAATAAGGGACAAGATGCTGCGTTTAGTCATTCTTATGTTGCTGTTTATGTTGATGGTGTAACAAGGATTATATGACTTAGTACGCCAATATAAACCTAAAGTTTTGCTCAATGAGTGATCAAGATTTAGAGTCTTCTCCGAGTCACCTTTAATGGAAGAAATTGATTCCCAAATTTCACCGCAATTTGACTGCCATTTACGTAGATTAAACTTCGCAGATTCTGAAGTTTTAATGACACCTCTGTAGGTCTTTATTACGAATTCTATGGATGAGTCATTGTACAGAACCAAAAATCATCAACGTAAAAATTATGCTTGATGGCATTTTGAACATTGATCTCTGGGGATTGATCAGCGAGGAAAGTTAAGCATTTTGTAGCTAAATAAGGCCCATATTCAGTCCCATGTGTAATTTTATTAAGAGTATACATCTTTAGTGGTTCTGACGGGTCAAATTTAAAGACGATTTGCTGGAGTGAGCGTTGAGCAGGTTCGACTAAGACAGCAGGATACATTTTCCTCTATGTCGACTGTAACAACATATTTATGCTCTCTAAAACAAAGCAAGATTATCTTCTACGGTTGCGCCTACCATTTGGATATAGATATAAGATTTACCCAAGGTGGGTAGGAGATGGGCAGCAGTATCACAGTTTAAAGACCTAATAATTGTGAAACGATTTTAATGTCAAGAAATATTGCCGGCCGTTTACGCTAGGTATTGTCACAAAAATGGGAATCTAATAATTTCGAATATATAATATTCATTATCATTTATAAACACAATGTACTTACTTATAAGTTAAAAACATTTATTAAATGAGATCTTTTCTATTACTACAAGAAAAATAGATTTAGTCTTGCACTGCCAAATATTTTAGCGACACTTCATTTTTATAGATGTTTTCAATTTTCGATTTTTAAATTAAATTATGTAATGTATTTGCATTCGGAAAAACTATTTTATCAAAAGAAAAACGAGGGGAATTTATTAAAAAATTAACATAATTGTTGATTTTTTTAATGTTGTTTACTTTTTTAGTTAGAATTTACTCGTAAATTAACCATCTTTAAATCACCTCACAAAAGAGGACTGAGATAATAGGAAATACTGTTTTTTTTTCAAAGTTACTGGTAATGCTATTAAAACTTCTAATATTCCTTTTAGCTCCTACTGATAAGCTGAAAATGTTTGTGTTAGGAGTGGTTAACAAAAGTAGTCCAATGACGAATTCGACCCCACAAACTTTTTTTGAGTTCGCGGTTCGCACCCTGCCTACTGTCGCTTACATTAAATCTCATTCTCTTGCAGGCTAAATCCTATTGATGTATATGTTTGTCTCTATTTAGGGTCGCTTTTTCGTTTCATCGAGTTTTAAATCATAAGTATTCTAAAGAAGTTTTCACTTGAAAAAGGAACTGTTGGCGACGCGAGATAAAACATCTCATTATATCGCTCAATGTTTCTTACGAATTATATATAGATAATTATTGATTTTATTAAATTAAATGGTAATTTCTGGGTAAAAACAGTAAATACGTGTTATTGTTTTAACTTAAAGTCATGCATTACATAGGAATCGGCTATGTAATACGATATGAATAAAGAATTAAAAACATTTTATTGCTATAAGCACTTTGTTTACATAATAATTTAATACGTGATAAGGCATTCCAATGTGTTAGATAAAGACAGTATAATGATAGAGTGCAAACTTTTATATTTTTAGACAAAAGCAAAAAAGTAAAGTAACGTTACAGCCTACATACATCCCACTGCTGGGCACAGGTCTCTTCTCATTTCCGAGAAGGATTTAGGGCAGAAAGTGCGCTGCCCTATTGCGTGTTGGCGAACCTCACATGTTTTCGAAATATTTTTTTTCTTATTTCTCAGACCTTTACCAAGATGGTGCAGTGTAAGTGATCCTAGGTCTTGTGTAGAACTATTATATGTTGGTTTTGGTCTTGAATTCCAGCTTGGATGCCAGGACAAGACTGAGCATTTCCAACTCACGGCCGACTAGGATGTCGACATGCCTAGTCATGCGCAGCATCCGGCATCCAAGATAGGTTACGGCCTTCTGGGACGCTATCTCCTGGCCTCTCAGCGTCTGTGGTGGTGGAAGTTTTCTGAGACGGTAGGTGAGCAGAGCGGTAGTCTTTCCAACATAAACGGCCGGCCTCCATTCATTCAGCCATGGCGACAGCAGGTCCAACAGTTGCTGCATTTTAACAGCGGTGACAAGAAGGCGCTATCGTCCGCGTATAGAAGCAGCTCTACACCGTCTTTCCATTCGCTTAGTGTGTCCTTTAGCGTAGGTATATCATTAGTATAAGCCGTATACAGGATCGGCGATAGACAACTGCCCTGTGGTATGCCGGTTCTTATTGGCTTTGCTGCGGACTCGGCATCTTCGACACAGACGTAGAAGCTCCTGTCGACTATAAATGATGCCACTAGCCACAGCATAGCAGAAAAGACAAACGTTTGTTTTTCTAATTTAAAAAGTAATCCAAAGTGCCACACCTTGTCGTACGCCTTCTCGAAGTTAAGGAAGAAGCCCAACGATGAGCAGCCACGATTATGTTCGGCCGCTAAAAAGTGCAGTACCCTGATCAACCGTGTTGCTGGGGAGTGGTCCGTCCTAAATCCGTGTTGCTCTGTGGAGTCGTATGCATGGGCGAATTCTTCTTAACAGTATACGTTCTAATAATTAGGCTATATATGGCAACAGGGTTATAGGTCTATAACTAGCTGTTCTACTCCTGTCCTTTCCGGTCTTCGGCCGGACGATAAATATACTGATTTTCTAGTCCTCCAGGAAGTGGAATGCACACAAAATTCCATTGTAGAGCTGACCTATCTCTATTATTGTTCCGTTGGGCGGCTGTCGAAGCAATGCGTTGGTTATCTCGTCTTGCCCAGGTGCCTTCCTCAGTTGCAGGTGGGTTACTGTCCTCTGCAGTTCAGCAGGGGAGATGAACCACTCTCTTGTAAGCAGTAGCGCGGGCGATGATAGGAATTCCCGTGCGCAGCTCTCCTTTTGGGTATGAACCTCCATGAACTCTGCACTTGCTGGATTCGGGATACATTATTTGACGAAGTGCTCTGCTAGTATTTCTGCTGTACTTTAGGCCTCGAAACAACGCAATGTTGTTCAGCGGGCAGATGGGAGGTTTGGTTTTTGTTATTTGCTCGTTCAATTTTTAAGAGCAACGCTTCCTGGTTTACAGCTTCCCATATGCGCCGCTCACGCTTATCTGCTTTCCTTTGTGAGCCTGGATTGCAATCGACAGCTCATACGTTAGCTTGTTCAGTTGGGTCTCCAATCTTGGGCAGCAAGTGCGTGCCCAGAGCTTCCTCAGCGCTCGCTTTCTGTTGAGCTGCACACACAACTCTCGCTACAGCTCGTCTCTACTGCGCTTTAGAGAGACGATAGTCGAGACCGCGTTGAGGACTTCTTAGATATTCTAGTGGTAGCAGCCTCTACGTCATTCACTGAGTTAATTTCCATGTAAGCTCCTTCAGCTTCCTGTAATTTTGTTGGTAGAGTCTCCAATCGATTTTGTTCTTAAAAGCTCTGGGTGAAGAGAAAAGAAGAAGAAAAGTGAAGTCACTGCATTGAGGCCAATGGTGATACAGCACCTCTACTACTATTGGGCAGTTGACGTTCCTAGAGACCACAATATCCAGTACATCGGTACGTCTCCGTGGATCCGTAGGGACGTGAGTTAGGACCTAAAACGTCGTAATTATTCAGTTCTGCGTCTTCATATAGTTGAAGTATAATCTAAATAAAATAATTTTAAAAAAAGTTGAAGTATAATATAAAATAAATAGAATAGTATATCTGACGTTTAGGTCTCCGACGATAATGGTAGGTGCCGTACCTTCCATGATCGTCCGGACGTCTGAAGAATAAAATGGATTCCCTAGCGGGCGGTATGTTGCGAAAATCCTTAGTTCCTTGCCGGCCACCTCCATTTTATGCTGATTGAGCGCATAGTTTGATAAGGTGGTCATTCAAGTTCTAGGTGGACAAAGTCTCTCCTCACAAGGATCATTGTACCTCTATACGCGACTTCTTGGGTGTTGATCTCGTCCCTCCTCTAAATGTGGTAGTTGGGCAGCTTAATATGCGTAGATGGTCTTAATTTCGTCTCCCCCAGCAATGTAATGTGGATGTTTTGCTGGAGTACGACTGTACGGAGTTCACGCAGCATATGAAGAATTCCGTCCAGGTTACAATAGAGGCGGCACAGGTTATTCTCCTCCGATCTGATGTCTGCCAGAACCTGACTGCCGACCTGAATAGCAATACTAACCAATCGTTGGATGGAATCTGCTATGCTGCTGGTAGAGCGGGCTCTTTTTTCCGATAGAGCCCCATTTGGCGCTCTACCTGTTTTGGGTGCTCTTGGTTCAGCTGTAACCTGCGCCTGTGAGGCTATCATTACCACTGAGTTGGAGTAGAGGTGGCTGTCTGAGGAGGAGTCTTCACCTATTCTTCCTTCCCCGTTTCCTCTTCTTAGAGGGCTAACGCTCTGTTGCGTCATTACGGGGGGCTGCAGAGTAAAGTAAAGTAAAGTAAAGTAAAGTTCCAGCCTATATACGTCCCACTGCTGGGCACAGGCCTCCCCTCATTTATGAGAGGGTTTTAGGGCAAGGAAGTGTCTGCCGCGCTGCCCCAATGCGTGTTGGCGAACTTCACATGTCTTCGAAAATTTTTTTTCTTATTCCTCAGACATGCAGGTTTCCTCACGATGTGTTCCTTCACCGCCGAGCACATGCTATATCAGCACTTAAAATTGCAATTAACAATTTCATTGGTGCCGGCTGGGATCAAACCCGGGTTTCTCGCGTTTTGCTATATTTACAGCGAGCTCTAACCATCTGAGCTACCACGGCTCTCGTCGCCCCGGTGGTAGCTACCATTGCGAGGGGTACCACCGTTTCTCTTGAGATTGGTGTAACGGGTGAGGAGGAGGGGGTGCTACCTGCCTTCCCTTTCCCCTTATGGTGGCCCACCCGTCTTCTTTAAAAATAACTCTTGGGGGACTCTGGGGGCCCTCGTAGGATATTCTAGTAGTAGTCCCGGCAGATTGATCTCCTGCTTCCTCGCAATCCTCCACACGACTGTGCAGCGGCGGTTCATTTAGGTTCATCGTTTCTACCCCTTGGGCAGTTACTTGCTATGTGGTCCCCGGCACAGCGAAAACACTTTACTGGCATGAAGCTGTTGGCAGACGCGCGGCCAAAGGCCTGGCATCGGTGACATTGACCAGGAACCGTTCTTCTTTGCTAGTCTTCTATGACTACTCCTTTCATATAAAGTGTATTATCTACTTAATAGAGTTGGTTGAGGCGCTCCAGGCTCATGTGGCCCAGCTGCGTGAAGTAGAGGCATCCAGGTCTACCTCTACGGGGTGGGATTCCGGAATCCTCTGACCCTGATAGCCCCCTCTATTGTAGCTTGGTCCGTGTCGACTGGCAGCCCCCGTATATTTGAGGTTTAAAAGTACCAGGACATGACTGGTATCTATTTTATGATTTCAATTTTATATCCTTCTATAGTCCGGAATGCTTCCGGACTTTGTGAGGTAAACCTTACCCCCTTCCTAAGCGGACGAGCATTCGGTGGGTGACCCAATTTTCTGTTGAGTACCTCGAAGTGCTTCGTCCAGTCCGGGAAGCACTCTGCGACGATTGGTGGGTATCGTATCTTTTCGTTCTCCTCAGCTGGTTTTGGAACCTCAGTAGTCTTATCCCTTAGTACTGAAGGGGCGGTACCAAAGACTAAGACGGCTGAGGCAGCTGCCAGTTGGGTATTACTTATTGAAGGCCTTTGGCCATCGTCCGATGGTACGCCAGATGGCACTAGTGTTACATAGGTGATTAAACCCCACTATATCCATATGCCTTCTCCCCCCTCCTCCTCCAACTCAGCCGTGTACATGATGCTACGGCGGTCGGGTGAGGGATTGGCTTCGGCGGAGACGGTGACTTCGGTGGCGTTTTTCTACTTATTATGATGATAAAGTAGATGATATCGACGGCTAAACGGAAGATATAGGCGAACCGATGCATTGCCTCTTCTCATTTCTCTTCTCGTTCTCGGGTGGCGTGTGTCTTCGAGCCGTTTTTTTCACCCGCTGCGGTAGGGGCGACGGTTTCTGGTCGCTAGTACACTCAGTTCACTTAAAAGTAAATAAATAAATGTTATGAAAGTTGTGTTTAGATTTTTTCTATGACCATACGACATTGTTTGTAAAAAGTAATATTACGTCTTATATTTTATTGGTGATTTATATAATGTAAATGTTTCATTGTTTTTATGATGTGTTTAAATTTGTACTTTTTGAGAAATATAATTTTTGTGTGTATTTTAATGAGAAATAACGTTATGATGCAAATTATGGAAATGTTATAGTGAAAATTATGTGCGAAATAGGAGGCTTTTTGCGCCTGGCTCACTTTAAGGTTAAGCTCGGTGGTACTTACGAAAATCAATTATTTTGCAATTTGTTCGAGACAGTTCCGGACAAGCTACAGTTTCCAGTTATGATCAAGAAAGAAAAACGAATTCGGGAAAAGTAAAGTAAAGGTAAAGTTAAAGTAGTTCGATTCAATATCACATTTCAAAGGGGCAGTTACGAGTAATTGCTGTTTTATATCACCAGTGTCTACCCTATAAGTAGGGAATTAAAGAAGATACACACTAAGTTCATGTCTGACGTCTAAGCTGGGACAATCCAATGGAACCGTAATCTTAGTCGTCAACTACCTTCTTTTGAAAGGGCGATTATGTGTTCTTAATTAAACGTCTTATCAGAGGTCACGCTCACCGCGTTGTTTCCCAAACACAATGAGATGTGGCCTATGGAAGCAACCCAGTTTTTCGCGGATCACTGTTAGGGCAAGTCTGTACTTTTCATGAACTAATAATTAAACTATATTCAACTACAATCTGCAGATATATATATATATATATATATATATATATATAGAAGTGAATGTGAAGCCATAAACAGTAATCAATATGATTGTGGAATGGACTCTAATTGATTTGCGGCGGGCATGGCATTCCTAGACGCGGCAAATTACGCAGAAGGCAATGTATTGACGAGGTTTCTGTAATATCCACTTTACTAGATTTTCAATAAATGTATTTTAACCGTAGTAGATTAAACTAAATCTGTTAATTTTGGATGATTGTGCAGAAGAAAGTCATGGTAGCTGACTAGCCGTAAATCTAACAGTTAGCTGGCATCCTGCGTTCGTTTCCCTCGGACACCAATGAAATTGTTAGTTAAAATTATACAAGTGCCTATTTTCCATATCTGAAAATGTAATTTTTAAAATTACGTAGCGTGGTGTACTTTATTAAAAAAAATTCAAACTAAACGCCGTCATTATTTTACTCTTTGTTGAAATAAGAATTTCTTTGTTTCAAAATAAATATTTCTCTTAGTCTGTAATGCTAATTAAGGGAGGAAAATATTTCGTTATCCGTTTGAAATATTATTCCCTTAATTAAGACGACGAGATTTTTTCAGTAATATTCATATGTCTGAAAAAATATATAATGGAAAATAAATCTTCAATTCTATCTCTGTCATTTAGTTTTAGTTGAAAAGTTATCCAGATGTGAAAAATTATTACATGAAATTTATTTCTTCCTTGCAGCCTATTATGTCCACGTGGCGTTTTAAAAATATCTACTACCCATATCGCCTCGTGGATGCCATTAGGGTGACAGAGATAAATCGAAACTGAAGATGGGCAGCGGAATTTTCCTGATAACAACTCAAAATATTAAAAAATTAAAATCACATGTCATTCGTGGTAACTACCCTGTGGGGCGATCTATGGGTGGACCTTTGTTTTGGAGTAGGCTTTTATAGGCTGGTATGTATTAAGAAAAGCTTTGCATAGAAGCTGACTTTGTCATCAAATAAGACGAAATAGACTTTTCATAACAACAATTTATATATGGGGCGGGAGTTGCTAATACCTGTTTCCATTGTGTAGCATTAATTTGATTAAGTTCTAAAAGAATATTTGGAACTACATAATTTGTGTAGCGTGTAATACATTTCTCTGTTGAAATCATCTTTCATGTAGACGCGTAAACGTAAAATTGGCGATCAGAAGTACACGATGGTCTCCATAAAAATTTAAAATCAATGGGATGATGACATATTATCCAAAAAGCAAAACGTTGCTTTACAAAATTTTATTTGTTACTATTTAATTTTTTATTTAAAAATGATACTAAAACCATCATGTGGGTATAAATGCAACCGATAGCGTCATTCATTTCATTTATGTTGCTTAGCCTGCAGTTTCTTTTATCCAGTATGTTTATACAGCAAAAGTTCAAAAAATTTCAGTCGTGAGCTGTAAAATTTCGGTTGGCTATTTGTGCTGAATATAAAAAGTTCAAGATAGTTTTTCTTATACAACAATATGCAGAATAATAGAATAAATATTTCTAGCTTAAAAAATATGGAATACTTTTTAAATAAATAAAGAATCATGAAATTAATATGTCATTAAATCTAGAGAAATAGCTTCGTATTTCGCATAATTATTTGTCTTAAATGGAAGTAGATAACAACGCACATAACATACGCTTATAAGTACTTTTGCTAAGTGATGATGGTTTATTTGTAAATTAAACTGTCGCGAAAACTAAAATACATTCAGTTAGTCGGTCAATCAGAAAAGCAAACGAATGAACAAATAAACAGACCTACAAACAAACCAAAAAAACGAGTAAGACAAACTGTACACTTGTTATTTAAGTGTACGCTTGTGTTTTATTTTTTAAATAAAAAACAAAGTGACCGCAATAACGTAATCTCTCATTTGCTCCCAAATTTCTCTAGCCAATACTTGGTTTCCATACAACAAATAAGAGATTACCCTAAATAACAATCCAATAGCTACCTAAAAATAAGTACCTACACTACCAAAGTAAATGAAATTGCGTAAGTATCTATATCTTGTCTCATTCTACAAACAAATGAAAAATAAAACTAAACTCAACCTCAGAAAGTTTTGACCATTAAGTAATAGGTGTGATCGGGCTTAAAATCAGCGGTCCTCCATGTCAAAAAGGGTAGGGTTGTTAATTCTGAGGGCATAGACTTATCTATGCACATCAACAGGACCCTTTCCGTCACTAAAACATACCGATATCTGGGTAAGTCACAGAATGTGGGTATCAATGAAGCATGTATAAAAAACAATCAGTTTGCGATGTGTTTTACGCACGCCAGACGAAAGTGCTAAACAGCATTAATATCTTTGAGATAATCTGGTGGACTCAGACTGTACTTAACACTCTGGACACAAAAGTAAAGAGCGTTCACCATGCATAATCGCTAGTCATTTTTTGTGATAAAGAGCTAACCAGTTCTGCCATTGCCCGTTTTCTAGAATAGAGGATTTTAGAAATCGAGCAATGGCAGGACCTGGCAGTACATAGCATTTCCGACCGAGAGACCATATGGAAGGAGAATGAACTTCACGGGAGGTTCTACAAGGCTCTTCACGAATCTTTTGTAGATACAGTCGCCTCCCTAAACTGACTTCGTTTCGCTGACCTCTTTGGGGAAACCGAGGGTTTTCTCGGTGCAATACAGGATCACAAATTTATCTAAGACCTATTTTCAATCGTCGATTTAAACTTAATTGTCAAATAAATTATAACCTGACTGATTATAAAAGTGAAACAATTGAACTATTTGTATTCGCACCAAGTGTAATTGTTTATTTGTTTATGTTGTATTTTACTCCATAAATATTTTTTATAGAACATGAAATTTAATTAAAAAACAAAATAACTTACAAACAGTATCGTATCGCAAAATAACAAAAGACAACTAAATTAATAAAGTGGCAAACTCACGTGAAAGCTGGCAAGATCCCACGGACCGATAGTCTCTACAGTAATTGGCACAAATATGTAGTCATTATCATAGATTCATATTTGTGCCACATAATTCAGTTGCCTCTGAATCCGTCCCGGCTTTAAACGAGTTACCCTTGAGATGAGAAGCTGCCAAAGTGTCAACGCAAGTGGCGTCCCACACAAGGGCTTTACCTCTCTTCCAACGGACCAAAGTCACATCATACTTGTGAATATTATCGACTTCTTATCATTAACCCATTTGACCAAACGTTATTTGTCATTTATACTGAACTGTAAAACTATTCTCAATATGTTAGAGACTAATCAGGCGAAACACACCGCCACTGAACTTCTATTTTGGAACAATCTATTTATTTATATCACAAAAATAAAGTTAAACCATAGCAAACGATTCTTTTACTTGAAATTCCGTTCTCATTACAGCGTCTACAAAATATTTTTTGAAGCTGTTTAACGCTTTGCGCTTCGTTGAAATAAATTATTTTGAAAGCACTTCCAGTAAAGTATCGTATAAAACTATTCTTGATAGATTAGGTCTTAGATAAATTTGTGATCCTGTATTGCACCGAGAAAACCCTCGGTTTCCCCAAAGAGGTCAGCGAAACGAAGTCAGTTTAGGGAGGCGACTGTATCTACAAAAGATTCGTGAAGAGCCTTGTAGAACCTCCCGTGAAGTTCATTCTCCTTCCACATGGTCTCTCGGTCGGAAATGCTATGTACTGCCAAGGATCATTTTAAGATGCACTCATGATAGATGGCGCAAATATACGTGCATTACAACATATAATACAAGAAAATACAATAAACAGAGCGTTAGCAATTCGTCACAAATACATGGTACGCTTTCCGAATATATTATTCTCAAAAATCTTACAAACAATAACGGTTGCCACGTTACCAACGATACGACGCCTTGCTAAAGTAAAAACTACTTTTACTCTATATCCAACACTATTTTATAGACGTGCCGACATGTATATACTTACATACCTTGACCTTTAATAGGTATATATACGCGAGTGCTCATACGTGTGTACAGACGAGAAAGTAGAATGAATAAAAAATAACGAATTACTGTAAAATAAAATGGCCGTGTTCATGAAAAATACGAAAGGTTAAAAGACGCTTCTTCATCAAGTTCTTCGAATCAAAAGTAACCCGAATCGATTACCTGACAAAATATATTTGAAAGACACACAAATCCCTAGATATTAACAAACAGGTTTTTTTTTTACATATACGCAGAATATTTAAATTTCAGATTGTTTCAAGTAAATTTAATAAATATTGATTTTCTGTTAGTAAATGAGAGATTGGGTATTGCTTAGGATACGTTCAATGTTTCTTGTGACGGAAAATTCAATTTAAACAACGTTCTTTATAAAAAATAAATGTTACGTAAACTCTCCGATCACACTCTTACTCTCATGGCTGTTAGACGGGAAATGAAGCTGCAGTCTTCAACAGATTTGATAACATACAGGCAATTTTTTAGCTTTTTTGCATAGTTGTAGCATGAATGGGTCGGCTCGACCGGGGAAGGACCACGCTTTCACAGAATAGCGGCGTAAATAGTAGCTAATTGTTGCTCTGTTTCGTATGGTGAGTGTAGAGAACCGGAGACCCTTTTTACAGGAAACGAGGCAACCCATCTTAGTCCTTACGGGTGACAACGCAACGCAACGCATCTGCAATTTGATTTGAAATCGAGAATAGATTTAGATGTCTATGGGCTACAGCAATCACTTACCATCAGGTGGACTGTGTGCTTGTACATATGTCACCCTATCCTATAAAAAAAACTGAACCGACAGATCTTCAAATACATGCGGCGGGACTTGAGCAACTTTAATACTGCTTGTATTGAAAAATCGATTGAGCGGAACTAGGGCTTTAAAGTCTTTGCCAGAGATCTGTCTGCCAGAAAGAGACAACTGTCAAAGCTGAAGACTGAGTGTGCCAGCATCGTTTGCGCTACACCTGAGATTTTGAGTTAGATTGAGAAATACTATGGGCAGTTGTACACATCATCGTTGGAGCTACACGCAAGTGTGAGTACCGATCGAGATCCAAGAGCAAGTCTTATCCAACACTATTCCGATGAGACGTCAGTCTGAGCGAGATTAGAATGGCTCTACAGCACCATAAAAACGGCAAGGTCCCAGGCGAGGATGGAATTACATCGGAGCTTCTGAAAGTTGGTGGAACACCGGTACTTAAAGTCCTTCAGAAACTCTTTAATTCCGTCCTCCATGTTAGCAAATACTCCGGAGGCATGGAGCAGAAGCGTCGTCTTGTTTCTTAAAAAAGTGGTCTTGTTCTTGAAAAAGACGACAACGCTCTCTTGAAAAACTACAAACCGAGTTCCCTTCCGAGCCGCGTCTACGTGCTGTTTTCGAGAGTCATTACGAATCATCTCGCACGCAGGCTAGACGACTTCCAGCCTCCCGAACAAGCCAGTTTCCGAAAAGGCTTTAGTACCATAGACCACATACATACCCTTAGCAAAATTGTAAAGAAGTCCGAAGAGTAAGTACAATCTGCCAATTTGTCTGGCGTATGTGGGCTATGAGAAAGCCTTTGATTCCATCGAAATTTGGGCGGTGCTACAGTCTCTTCAGCGGTGCCAAGTTGACTGTCGGTATATCGAAGTGCTGAAGTGTTTGTACAGTAGAGCTACAATGGCTATCTGAGTACAGAACCAGAGAACGAAACCTATCCAACTGCAGAGAGGTGTAAGTGAAAGTAAAATGTAAGGTGGAGGGTAACGTTATATCCCAAAAACTCTTCACAGATGCAATGGAAGACGTTTTCAAGCTACTAGACTGGAAAAAATACGGTATTAACATCAATGGTGAATTTTATTAAAATGAAACTGAATTGCCGAGGATATAGTGTTTATGGCAGAATCGCTGGAGGACTATGCTCAATGATCTCTATAGTGTCTCCAAACGGATAGGTCTTAAGATGAACATGGCCAAAACAAAGATCATGTTTAATGTCCATGTCACACCTATGCCGGTAGTAGTTGGGAGCACTGAGCTCGAAGTTGTTGACGAGTACGTTTACCCGGGACAAATAGTCCATCAGTTAAGTCCAACTTCGACAGAGAGGTGAATCGACGGATTCAACTCGACTGGGCAGCGTTCGGGAAATTACGACACATCTTCTAGTCAGGTATACCTCAAACTCTGAAAACTGGATTGAGCAACCAGTGCGTGTTGCTAGTGATGACTTACGGATCAGAGACGTGGTCCTTCACCGCTGGCCGTATGTGGACGCTCAAGGTCGCACAGCGAGCTATGGAGAGGGCTATGCTCGTAGTTTCTCTGCGTGATAGACTCAGAAATGAGGATATCCGCAGTAAAAAAGAGTGACCGACATAGCCCAACGGGTTAGTAAGCTGAAATGGCAATGGGCTGTCCATATAGATCGAAGAACCAACAATCGATGGGGAAAAAAGTTCTCGAGTGGCAGCCTCGTACCGGTAGGCGTAGTGTATGGCGACCCCCCACTAGATGGAGTGACGACCTGGTAAAACATGCTAGAAGTCGATGGATGCAGGTGGCTTAGGACCATGCTTTGTGGCATTCCATATGTTCAGCAGTGGACTTGTGAAGGCCTGTAATGATAATGATTAATGATGAATATACCTTTCAGATCGAAGCACAGCAGTGCAGACAGATATATTTCAGATGGATTTCTTGGCATTAAACGAAGTCTTATCAGCTAGTCCAATCATATATCTAAAGCCATGATATTTTTCTGACGTTACCTGTAATTTTCACTTGCTATCCCAAACAGTCACAAAAAGAGTCCGTTGAGTATTTCTCTTAACCAACTTCGAAAGGAGTAGGAGTTTCTCAATTCGAGTGTATGTTTTCTATATGTATGTCAGGCGAATCTTCATTATTTGTATACAGATTTTTATGATTCTTTAAATTTATATAGGTTATATAAATTTAAAGAATCATAAAAATCTGTACCCTTCAGGGTAGTCCTACATACATCTGAAGACAAAATTACGCTCCTGAAGGTGGCTAAATAAAAGATGAAATTTTTAATGTAACAATTTAGATGACATTGAGATTGTGATATTTCTTAGTCCACCCAAAGTGTTAAAATTTAATGATTTCTTATATTTACGCGAACACTATACATTGATTAAAACTACTTTTACGGATTTTATCGCGTTTTATTTATATTAATTTTAATACCCGACATTTCGGGTGCTTTCCAGCACCCATGATCACGGGGGACTGAGGTGACTGACGTCCCGATGTCAAAGTTAACCCGGAGTACCTTCAGCTTTTTAATTATTGTCTTTGGTCCGATCTACGCAGAATGAACTAACTGTATTTTGAAGTCTTGCAGTGGTATGCTTGGGTTTAGTTTTAATTTTATTAATTATAGGATCCCAAGCAGGTGGTAGTACCTCTATTGAAATTAGGATGTTTTTTAATTTCAATAGCCTCACGTATCATCCTTGGTAGGAATCGATGTTCTTTCGCGAGGATTTGTGGTCTATTAAATCTGATGTAATGCCATCTAGAATATTATCGCAAACTGCAGACTTCCCAGAACGTTGATGCTTCACGTCAGCTATGTGTTCTTTTACGCGGGTTCTAATTGATCTCTTTGTTTGCCCTATATATGAGAGACCACAATCACAATCAAGCTTATACACTCCTGCATCTTGTAGAAGAATATGACACTTGATGGATG
The DNA here is from genome assembly GCA_907164705.1 of Parnassius apollo. NCBI lineage: Eukaryota > Metazoa > Arthropoda > Insecta > Lepidoptera > Papilionidae > Parnassius > Parnassius apollo. The sequence continues at coordinate 170,610 of CAJQZP010001706.1, forward strand.
GTAAGAACGCTCGACTGTGGCCTGCTTCACTCGGTCACTGTTACGTAAACGCGGGACCCGCCATAGCTGGTTGTCGTGCAGAAACTGCTTGACGTGCTGAAGCTCGGCGGCTAGGTGTTTGCTGTAACAGATCCCTCGTGCTCTCTGTAACAAAGATTTGCCCAGGGTAGCTAATTGTGAAGGATGATGGAGAGATCTACCACTTAAATATCGGTTTGTATGGGTCTTTTTTCTATACACAGTATGACCTATGGTGTTGTCAGGATTTCGGGTGACTAACAAATCTAGGAAATCTAAGGAATTATTTGCGTCTAACTCCATAGTGAACTAAATTTTAGATTTTATGGAATTAGGATGTTCTAAAAATGCAGTTACTTTGTCTGATGGTAAAATTGTGGAAGTATCGTCTACACACCGCTTGTAGAACCTTGGGGTAATAGGTGGAGTATGGAAGGCTTTCTCCTCAAAATCTTTCATGAATATATCAGCGACAATGGGAGATACAGGTGAGCCTATCGCAACACCATCTACTTGCTTATAAAACTCTTCCTTCCACAATAGATAGCCAGATGTAAGGCAATGTATTAGTAGTACTGCATATTCTGGTGGCATGTTATTTTCATCTAGTATCCTAGTTATAATTGAGATGCTGTCTTCAACAGGTAAGTATGTAAATAGAGACTGAACATCAAAACTGACCACGGTTTCATTATCAGTAAGACGTAGGTCTTTTATTCCACTGACAAAATGGTACGAATTCTTAGTATGTTCTCTTGTGTGTCCTCTGAGTGGTGATAATATTTTGGCTAAGTGTTGACCCAATCTGTAAGTTGGCGAATCGATTGACTCACTACTGGACGTAATGGAGCGTTACGTTTGTGTATTTTTGGTAACCCATACAACTTCGGAGGTTTTGCACACGTAGGTATCATCGAATTGACGTCTAGATTCAATTTCTCGGAGTATTTTCTAATTAGATCGCTAGTTGTTTTAAGCTTATTAGTTGTAATGTCTGTTTTTGTTCAGTTCAGTTCAGTTTTTGTCGAAGTGCAGCAGTCATAGAAGAGACACTTAAAATATGTATGTATTGCAAATTATATAAAGGGACTTCTATGCTTACCAATGTCCATCATTGCATGATAAAAATATTCACTCAAATAAATTTAACTAACCCTTCAATCCCCATAAAACCCCATGCAGTAGCATGCGTACGTCAAATCCAGGGCGGTCATGCGACCGCACCCACCCATAGCACTTTAAACCATTAATACTTATATTTAGAGACTACTTTTCTATGAAGATGTTTAGCATTATAAAATCTATAAAAAAAATACGTGTGGCACTCGGTGACTGCCGCGGTAAAGCTATTGCATAGCATTTTTTATCAACTTATGCAATTATAATTATTCATTTATTTTATTTATGCATAAGTCTTTGATATTAAATCAAGTTACACTTTTTGAGCGTGGTGACCGATAAGAAAACAATTTTTTTTCTCTTATTGAATAAATGAGAAGTTAATATTGTTTAAAATATTTTTAATATCTTACAATACATGTAGGTTATTCAGGAATTTTTATCATTGAGTTAGCAGCTAGTGTACACGCACACAAATACCGTGCCGAAGTCTGCCGAGTGCCGAAGTCTGCCGAACTAAAACGACGTTAGACGATGCACGGATTTCAACACCACACCTCCGTGCCCGTCGGAGTGCGGAGCGTGAGGTTTTTTTTTTTGTTACGGAATTTCTGGATTCGGTCCCCGCGCTCAAGGCCCGCGATAGAAGCTATGCAATAGCTTAAAAATTTATATCCTGTGGTCTAAACAAAAGTCAGGTTTTACTTAATTACAAAAAGACTTTAATGTATTTTGATAACAAAAAACGGGTATATACCAAGCGGATGTCGGCAGCGTGAAAATCGCTATTATTTCTATATATTACTCAAAATGATTTACGTAAAAATATAAATTATATTAACACAAAAAATTTCATACTAGTTTAATAATAAAAAACTAATAAAACACTAGAAAAATCCAAAAATCAAAACAACAAAACACAATAACATCCACACAAAAATGGCGTACGTAATGAACGTCAATTATAAATAAATAACCATAGAGTAACTGACTTTTTTATTGCACTAAAGGATATAAAATTTCATATTGAGCCTATAATGTCAAACTTCTTCATAGAAAAGTAGTCTCGAACCATAAGTATTTATGGGTTAAAATGCTGTGGGTGGGTGCGACCGAATTTGGTCACTTGGTATTTCATGGAATATCGCCGCGACCGAATTCGGCCGCTTGCTGGCTAAGAGGTTAAGACAAAAACACGAACAGATTTATAAAAAATCATGTTGCGTCTATCTTGCACATTTAGCATGGCGATTGCATTGCATTCAAACACACGAAAGATAAGTTAAATAAAATGAAAGAATGAATCCATGCATAAAGATGAAATAAATAAAGAATATGATGCTAACTGCAAAGTTTAATATCAATTTAAAAAATATAGCATTTCTTATTTGTATATTTACTTTTCTTTGTTTAATACAATATCTCATACATTCCCTCCACCTCTTCGTTGGGATGTGCCGAGGTTGGTGCGTAAACCTGTAAGACCTTCAGCTAATACTATTTGGTGATTCTGAGTATCAGGTACGCGACCCTCGTCGACACACTCCCAATCTTTACAACGTTGTTGACGAGAGACCTGTGGACGATAAATCCGACACCTCCTTGGGACAGACGGGCGCCCTCCCGGTGATAGAACAAGTTGCCGGACTCGAGGATTACCGTGTCCTCCCCCTCTCTTCGGACCACGGATAATCCAATAATATGCCAGCGCAACTTGTCTACCTCTTCTTCCAGCTCCAGTATCTTCTCGTCAGTCCTTAGGGTGCGTGCGTTGTATGTTGCCAGGTCGAGTCGTCGTAGGTGGCAATCGAAATTCCATCGGAGATTCTTACCAGCCCCTGCCCCACCGTTACCATGGTCGCCATCGTAGCCAGGAATAGCGGGGCCGCCGGGGACTGGGGGCTGTTTGTTTGCGTCGTTATTCATGGGGGATATTTTCCATAGTTGCCACGCTTGGCGAACGGGTTGGCAACCGCAGTTTTTTAATTACATTATTGTTGTTATTAGGAAGATGTTACTGCCCATCTCCTGCCTGTCTCCCTCTGTCGCCTCTTACGACACCAAAAGGAAGATGTGGGGTAGTGGATATTCTCAACCTCCACTACACGGCATAAAAATACTTCGTCAAGATCAAAAATCATAATCTTAAGAGACCAGCAAGTACGAGGACTCGCTCAAGAAATGTATAAGCAGAGATGTAAAAACAAATGGAACAATGTTTACTCTCTTTCCAAAATATGCAAAACAAATGCAACCAGCTGTGCAAATATTTGACAGTATTGATAATATATTAGAGACTTTAAATACAGATGACATTATAATTTTAGGTGTGGAAAGTAATGAGAAAAATCCGTATATATTTCTGACTGAACATTGTTCTACACTTTGCAGTTAAAGAATAACAACGTCTTAACGAACGTATAATAATGACTTTTTAAATGTCAAATTGTTGAATAAAGACATTAAGTTATTTGTTCAGAATTTTTCAAACTGTTATTTTGTTGACATAAGTAATAATTTGGATTTGAGATTTGGACACGCACAGGATACCGAAACATTTCTTGTGTTCTAAATTAAATATAGAAATAGATAATTTTAATTACGAAAAACTTGTTCGATCGTTACTAATATCAAGGTGTGCTGGTATAACACCTGGTAGCACTAAAGTAAATAAAATCCCACCAAAAACATTCTGTAAAAAAACTAGCCAAATCTCGATGGAGCTGCTTGTTTATCTCTAAAAAGTAATGAAGTCTAGACAAAGTCGTGCCAAGTCTAAGCTTCCTTACTGCGATTTCTTTATTATTGTAGTTAATGTTGTGTGACTTGGCCGTTGAAGGGTACACAAGGATACAAAACCAGGTACTACATGATACCCTTGCATCAATCTGTCGCCAGAACCGCTACCCATTGACGATAGAAAATTGCCACTTGGAAAACGTTGTTGTTTTGGTGGGATTTCACTTCTTTTTGTAGAAACGTGGGCACATTGATTTATTTTATTAGATTTTCTTATTCGACACATTCTTTTTCTTTTTAGGAGTAATTTTTTTATTATTACAAATCTTTCTTTTCTTTTTTTCCGGTTCTGATTCTTGTACAGTAGCAACAGTTTTTCGTATTGCCCATTCGCGTTCATTATTTATTCTTTTATACGGTTTAAAATCTGAAAGATCGGCGCGGTATTTACGCCGAAGCCGGTTGTATTCGGTGAGCGCTGAAGCTTGAGCTTTTATACTCTTTTAGACTCTTTTATAGGTGCATCCCATGAATATTGGTTACTCGTGAAAGCGCCACGTAGGCTTGGCTACAAGTGAATATGGAGGCGCCAATGTCCATGAGGGCATTTTTTAGACTTAGACCTTCGCTCTTGTGAATTGTTAAGACATACGCCACACAGATTGGGAATTGTTCCCTGTACACGTATGCCCGGGGTATGATCTCAAATTTTTACTTAATAGGCAATAATTCGTGAATCAAATTATTAGCGAATTTTACTACCAATTGTTTAGGCTTTGTTTGGTCTTCCGGGTCCCACCTCACTTTCTTTTGTACAACGCCTAATGACCCATTCACTATACCTAAACTAACATCAATATTTATCCTAAGCAATACTTTAGCTCCCTCTTTAATGATTATAGTTTCTTCCAGTCCAGCAGTCATCGACGCATCATCTTCATATTTTTGTAAACACGCCCGGGCTTTCGTTATCATACATTTTGAACAATCCAAGGAATCTTTAGCAACTAACTTTATCTCGGGGTGCGGAATCGCTTTTAACATAGCATTATTTAACTGCATACACATATTTCTAGTCGGTAGTAAACAAACAGTAGGTTCTGGTAAGTCTAGTGTAATTTGTTTATTTAACTTTTCTCTTACTGCGCCCGCCGTAACAAAAAACAGCTTTGTCACCTCAGCTGGCGGCACTTGTTATAAACATTTATGTTTCTCACTTATGTTTAAAGAGGTTTTTGTTACAGTTATTTAAATCCGATAAGATTTTCGATAAGTAGAAACAATAACCATAACATTTAAATGTTTATTTTATTTTGCACAGCTCTTTGTTTCTAACGGATCTTGATAAAGTGTACTTACTGACAACAAATTTTATTTTATGAATGAAATATCATAAGTTTTTATTTTATTTTTATGTCCTTACAATCAATACAACGTATTCTTCCTAAATGAACCGAAATTATGCATGTAATAATTATATTAATTCTGCTTTTTAACTTGCAAATATTTGCTAAAAATTCGACAATAGACAGTTTGAGCGCGCTTTGTAACCTCATTTTCAAAACCTTTTTTGTGTATATATTATAGCTTCTCCTTTATTTTTCTTATACAATCATATAGATATAACATTTAGCAATTCCTAGTAAAAGTATTTACTATGGTATTCGAATAAAAAATATACTATTATTATCTTATTAGAAATCTTGACCGTAATGAATTTTTCGCGTAGAGGTTTTTTGATTCTACTTTTTTATCAATTGAAACATAAAAAGTTACTGTTGTTGTAACTTAGATTATTCAAAAAATCTAATAAATAACATTACTTACAGTTTTTTGAAAGAAAATCCAACTAAAATCACAATCACGAAACTTCAACGATTACGCAACAAACAGCACCAACAGCACAAAAGCGAATGGCTGTTATATTAGATTTTGTCTATGTAACCGAGTGAATATAATTCTTCAGAATACTCTATAATTCGTTCAGAATCGAATGAAATAGAGTTCAATTGAAAATATACTGTATTTTTATATAAATTAATGAAGAAAATAGCAGCACGTAATGCGGACATGAATTCATGTCCGCGGTACTCAACGGTCTCGTCGAGATGAATTCATGTCACGGTACCTTAAAGGAATTTGAGTAATGTTCGAGTAGAATAAAGTTAATCGTTCGACTATTTTTTCTTGTAAACTTGTAAGTATAAGTATAAAAGCCAATCTAGTGTTATCCAGAGTTTTCCTTTAATTTTATTTATATGCGTATTAAAAGCAGAAGGGGAGGCATTCGCCCAGCAGTGGGACGCTATAGGCTAGATTAAATTAGATGTGTCCCACTACGCTGGATTTTTGCAATGACAGTAGATTTTTATGTACCAATGGTAGAAGGGGGCACTACCATATCTCTAATACAGCTGAGACAAGCTGAGGGTTCTTCATCAGATACTTTAGACCTTCGATTTTTGACATTAAATGAAGCGGCCCACCAAGTTGAATATTTTTTGTAAAGGCGGTATGTTGATCTCTTCTAATAGTTTGGTTGGGCTCTTGTGTTTTCTAATCAGGGTCACCAGGTACTCCAGATGTTCGATTATCCTAGTTTTTATAGTTTTCCCTTTATGTGACCATTAAACCCTAACTCTGTACCAAATTTCAGCTCTCTGAGTTTATGGGAAGTACTAGTTCTATTCTGATGATCATGAGTGAGTGAGTGAGTGTCTAAAATGCGATACTTTGCTTTCGCTTAACTTCGGAACTAAATGAACTACAGACTTGAAATTTTGGATTTTAAGTATGTGATTATAGTTTACTGGATGACGAAAATTTCTGCGTTCTGGTATTATCCAGAGGTTCTCAAATAGGGGCCTGAAAATGCGGCGAAATGGTTCCAGTAAAGGATGGTACGGCAGTGTTTGCTTCGCGCTCGACTTGGCGGGGGCACTGCCGTGCCCCCCGATGAACTTAAAAGAACTAAGCAAGATACTTTGGAACTTTCACTGTGTACTGGTGTGAACAACATAATTAAAAAAAAACTCTCATTAAGTTGAAACTAAAAGAAGTCTTGTTTATATACCCAATTATTTTACCAAATTCAATAGGCTATGGGCCCAGGTCCACGTTAATTAACAGTTGGTGATAAACAAAGAGCATAGAAAACTAAAGTGCTTAGTAATTTTTCCACAGTAGAACTACGTGCTTTCTTTAACCTAAAATAGATTTTGGAAAGACAAACCTAGAAAAATTCGATGACACGAATTTTAAACAGTGAAAATTTCAAACTAAATGTGCCCCGAGTGCCAAGGGGCTAGATATCAACACACTAAGACAAGTTGGAAATGCAACTCAATGGAATAAAGATGATGGTATGGCGATGTTTGTATTGACGTCTGCTGGGAATGATTTCTTTAATTTACGCGAACACTACACATTGAATACAACTATTATTTACGGATTTTATCGCGTTTAATTACTTTAATTTATTTTTATTATCCCGACGTTTCGGGTGTTTTATAGTACCCATGGTCACGGGGGGTGAATGAGATGTTTGACATCCCAATGTCATAGTTAGTCCGGCTACATTCAGTTTTTAAATATTAATTTTTGGTCCGATTTACGCAAAACGAACTTAGTCTTGCAGTTGTATGCTTGGGTTTGGGTTTAATTTTGTTAATTATAGGATCCCAAGCGGGTGGCAGCACCCATCCATCTTCTCTATTGAAATTTGGATTTTTTTAATTTCAATAGCCTCGCGTCAAGCAAGTATTGCAAGACAACAAGCTTCGAGTCCCGCGCCTACGTCACAGTGAACGAGTGAAGCCAGCCACAGTCGAGCGCGCCTGCTGTACTACCGTATGTCAGAGGAGTCACAGACAAGATTGGCTATATCTTGAAGTAAGCTTGCATTAAAACATACTACAAGCCGCCGAAGAAGATTAGTTAATTTTTACCATCCATCAAATGTAACATTCCTCTACAAGATGCAGGTGTGTACAAGCTAGATTGTGATTGTGGTCTCTCTTACATAGGTCAAACAAAAAGATCTATAAAAACCCGCGTGAAGGAACATATTGCTGACGTGAAACACAGACGCTCCGGGAAGTCTGCAGTCTGCTAACATGTTCAAGATCGTCCCCACCAATATATTCGATTTGATAAACCACAAATCCTCGCAAAAGAACACCGATTCCTACCAAGAATGATACGCGAGGCTATTGAAATTAAAAAACATCCAAATTTCAATAGAGAAGATGGATGGGTGCTGCCACCTGCTTGGGATCCTATAATTAACAAAATTAAACCCAAACCCAAGCATACCACTGCAAGACTTCGTGATACTATAAGCTCGTTTTGCGTAAAGCGCACCAAAAATTAATATTCAACAACTGAAGGTAGCCGGACTAACTATGACATTGGGACGTCAAACATCTCAGTCCCCCCCCCCTCCGTAACCATGGGTGCTGTAAAGCACCCGAAACGTCGGGATAATAAAAAAAATTAAAGTAATTAAACGCGATAAAATCCGTAAATAATAGTTTTATTCAGTCTGCTATGGACTTAAATCAAATAGCACTCATCGAAAATTGCGAATCAGCGCTAGAGGTAATGACCAAACTTGAGTCCATTTATGAACAAAAACTGGACATGACTAAAATGATGATACATGAGCATTTCTATCAATATAAAATCTCACCAGCAGACAGCATAGCTCAGCATATAGCTAAAGTAGAAAGTTTGGCTAAGCAACTTAAGGAAAGCGGAGAAGTTATTAGTGAAACTGCAACCATAACTTAAATTTTGAGCATACTACCTCCCAAGTACAGATTTGTTCGCCAGGCTTGGATGTCGCTTATTCCGAAGAATCAAACTGTAATTAATCTGACAGGTCGTTTGCTAGATGAGGAGGCAAGTTTGAATGTAGAATAAGATAATGAAACTGCTTTAATAGTGACAAAACAAAGTATTAAGAATAAAAATGTGCCATTAAAGAAAACAAACAAAGAACTGATTGGAAAGTCAAGTGAAGGGTCAAATGAAAAGTCACATCGCTTTACATGTTACAACTGTGGAAAATGCGGTCATTACGCAAGAGATTGCTATGCCCCAAAACAAAACCAGAAACAACAAGGTGAAAAGAACATGCTAGCATTCAATGTAGAAAATGCAGATTGAAAGAATAATGATGATGGTTTAAAATGGATATTAGACAGCGGCGCCTCAGCTCATATGTGTTATAAACGTGAAAATTTCGCTGAATTGTATGAGTATACGGAATCTCCACTGAAACTTGGAAACCAAGAAGCTCTAGAAGTAGTTGGCCAAGGAAATGTATTGATAGACAAGTGTGTCAATGGACAGTGGGAGACAAGTATCCTGAAAAGTGTTGACAAGACAAGGTTATAACATTATAAAGAAACATACAGATGCTTTAATATACAAAGATAAAAATTGGTACTGTGTGCATCCTTGCAAAGCAACAACCTATATGAGTTAAAGGTGAAAACGCTTCAAAATCCAGTATATAATGTACTGCAAAAATTGGATCTTAAAATGTGTTGTGTTAAAGAAATACAGAAAATGTGCAAAAATAATATGATTACTGGTGTAGACTTATCAGACTGTGACTAGTTTGTGTGTGAGGATTGTGCTTATAGTAAGCATGCTCGTCAATCATTTAAGAAATCGAACAGAGGACCACAGCAACCAGGTGATGTTGTATACAGTGATGTCTGTGGACCATTCTGTGTACCTTCTGTACAATGTATGAAATATTTTGTTATTTTTAATGACGCTGCTACTAGTTTTAGATATGTGTATTTTTTAAAGAATAAATCTGACGTATTAAACTGTTTCAAGAAATATAATTCAATGATTAAAAGCTAGTTCTCACATAGTGTACGCATACTGCACACTGACAATGGTGGAGAGTACATAAGCAAAGACTTTAAACAATATCTTGACTGTGAGGGTATTTCTCATGAGCTCTCTGCCCCTTACACGCCTGAACAAAATGGCCGGGTAGAACGAGAAATAAGGACAATTGTTGAAAGTGCTCGGTCCATGCTTTATGCCCGTAAGGTACCACGCAATCTTTGGGCAGAAGCAGTAAATTGTGCTGTTTGTTTGTTGAATCGCACGTCTTCAAGCCAGACACCAAATAGTACCCCTGTGGAGTTGTGGAGTGGTGTTAAACCTAGTCTAGATCATGTTAGAGTGTTTGGATGCGAAGAATATGTCCAGGTGCCAGATCAGTTGAGAAGGAAGCTGGATAGTTAAAGTTGTAAAATGATGTTAGTGGGATATAATGGTTCGAATTACAAAATGTAAAATCCAACCCAAAAATAATTACAATATTAAGTAACGTTATTTTCAATGAACAGAAAAGTCCTGAAATAAAACGGAGAGAAGCTCAAATTTTGATATGGGATAACAATGAACAAAATGCTGAAGAGGAGATAGATAACACTGAGTTGACTGAGAGTGATGACATCACACATACTGCCATTGATGAAAACGATGAGACCTATGAACCTTCGCAAGAATTTGACCTTACAGATACGGATCATTCATATATTAATTTGCGACCACGTAGAAGTAATGTTTTTGAGGAAAATTTAATGGATGTACCTGTGAGCTACAATGAAGCAATCAATGGTAAAGAGAGTGAGTTGTAGCTAAAGGCAATAAATTAAGAATTAGAAGCGCATCGTACAAATAACACCGGGAGTTTTGTGGATAATGAAAACCAGAGAACTATAACGTCCAAATGGGTTTTTAATATTAAAAGAACCAAAGGTGGTAAAGTGGAAAGATATAAAGCTCGACTTTGTGCCCGTGGTTTCACACAAATTGAAGGGATAGATAATAATGAAATTTTTTCACCTACTACAAGATATGAATCAATAAGAATACTGTTATCTATCTCTGCTGAATATAATTGGAATCTAAGACAATTATATGTAAACACGGTTTTTTATATGGAGAGTTAGAAGAGGATATTTTTGTGGTAGTACCAGATGGAGCGAAAGAACCAGCAAATAAAGTATGTAAATTGAATAAATCCTTGTATGGCCTAAAACAGGCATCTCGTTGCTGGAATCAAAGTTTACTCAATTTTTATTAATGTTTGGTTTTGTTCAGTCACAAGCCGACAATTGTGTATTTGTTGGTAAGTTTAATGATATTAAAGCTTTGTTAAGTTTGTATGTAGACGATGGTCTAATAATGTCACAACAAAATCCAATATTAGATCAAATTATTAGTTATTTAAAGCAGGAAATCAACATCAAAGAGTTAATTCTGAGTTATTTTGTTGGTTTAGAAATTTTAAAAGATGATAATTCTGTTTGTATCAGTCAAAGGCAATATATAGAACAGTTAACAAGTAAATTCAATATGAGTACTGCACACTCAAACAATACACCAATCGATGTAAATATTCAGTTAACTAAAAATATTGACAATAAGCAGATTGGTTTTCCTTACAGAGAGGCCATAGGGTCATCTATAGCATCAACTAATCTATAAAATATCTACAGCAACTAGGCCAAACATTTCATATGGAGTAAATCTATTAAGTAGATATATCAATAATCCTAGTATACATCATGTTAATCAACTATAAAGTATCAAGGTCATGAAGGTTTGATTGGATATTAAGATTCAGATTTTGCTGGGGACTTAGATACAAGGAAATCAACTAGTGGTTATACTTTTATGTTAAATGGTAGACCTATATCTTGGTCTAGTCAAAAACAACCTTGTGTTGCCCTATCAACAACTGAAGCTGAATTTGTGGCTGGTTGTGAAGCTGCCAAGAATATTTTATGGTTAAGAAAGTTTTTCAAAGATATTGATATCATTCAAAATTGCACAACCCTGTGTATTGATAATCAAAGTGCAATTAAACTAATGAATAATCCTGAGTATCATAAAACGACAAAACACATTGATGTTAAATTCCATTTAATTAGAGAAAAATTTAGAAGAAAATTAATTGTTATTAGGTATGTGAAAAGTTCAGATCAACTGGCTGATATTCTTACTAAGGCTTTACCTACTCTTAAATTTGAACATATAAGAGATGAAATATTGTCAGTTATATAAGTTAAGTTTATTTTCTATTAAAAGCAGGCAAATATGAGAGATTTTTGTTTACAAAATTTAGTGGGAGTATTGGATAAAATTTTATAATTAATTCTAGGCTGTATGTTACAAAACTTTTACTGTGCACTGTGTGAACAACATAATTAAAAAAACTCTCATTAACTAAAAGAAGTCTTGTTAAGTATACCCAATTATTTAACCAAATTTAATAACTATCCCATATTATTTTTATAAACAGAAAGAGAAAAGTAAAATAGAGTCTAAACAAAATTTAATGAATAATGGTAATGATTCAATCTTTTTTCGATAGTGAAAAAAATATACCTTACTAAATCAAAATATTGCTGGTATTTTACATAAAAAAGACTTATTTGAACTTTCACTTCTTGATTTTGAAAATAAAAATATTAGTATTGATATAATATGCATTAATGAAACTTTTATGAAACAGGGAACGGAGTCTAATTTAATGCTTAATAACTATAAATAAGCAACGGCCTTTTTCAAGGCCGAATTAGCGTAGAGGTTACACCTGCATATTAGTTAGGAAAGAAATGGATTATCAACCCATAAAAACTCAGTCATTTATACATTTGAATTCGGTGCTTTTGAGATAGTTACAGTGGTTTTTGGTAGTAGTATTTGCGTTGTATGTATATATCGGATTCCAAATTCTAATATAAAATAATTTTTTGAAAATTTTGAACAACTTCTAAATAAACTTACTAAGAAAAATAATAAAAGTATTGTAATTTGTAGAGATTGGAATATAGATATTTTGAAAAATGATATTCATTCTAAAGAACTTTATTATATTTTATACAATCATAACTTAAATATCCACATTTGTAAACCAACTAGAAAAATGTCGTGTATTGATTTGATTGCCAGTAATCTTCCTAATGTACAACCGAATATTCACTTTTTAGCACTATCAGATCATGAAACTTTTCAGGCAAATACAAATAAAAGTCATATTAGGAAATCGTTTTGGTTTGAGGAAAAAAGAGACCGTAGTAGTTAAAACGTGAAAAATTTCTGTCATATATTTCAACCCTATCATTTTCTGATGTGTATGAGGCTGAAGATACTAATTTGGCTTTCAACTATTTTTATGATAGTCTTACCTTATTTTATAGTTTGTATTTCCCTAAAATTATTGTTAAAATAACAAGTAAGTCTATTAAAAGCAAATGGATTGCACGTAGTATTAAAAAATGTAGTATAAATATTTGTCTTTCCAACTAACTCACATTATCAATTTATATTTTGTTTAAGGCATTTTCCCAACTAATTACACAAACTATTACAACTTACTTATTATTATTAATTATTTAAATCACCTCACAAAGAGAAGGCTGAGGTAATAGGAAACACAGATTTTTTTCTTTTTTAAAATTACTAGTAATGCTATTAAAATTTCAAGTTTTCTTTTTTGCCACTGCTACTAAGCTGAAAATGCTTGAGTTAGGAGTGGTTAACAAAAGTAATCGATTGGCCAATTCGAACCCGCACACTTTTGAGTTTGCGGTCCGCACCCTGCCATTACTGTCTACTGTCGCTTACTACACATACCCAGCTAAATCTCATTCTCTCGCAGGTTAAATCCTATAGATGTATATGTTTGTCTCTCTTTAGGGTCGCTTTTAGTTTCATCGAGTTACAAATCACAAGAATTCTAAAGAAGTTTTCACTTCAAAAAATAACTCATAATTATACTATATTCAACTACAATCTGCAGATATTCTTATATGTATAGATAAGTAAATGTGAAGCTATAAACAGCAATCAATATGTGGAATGCACTCTAATAGATTTGCGGCGGGCATGGCATTTCAAGACACGGCAAATTACGCTGAATGCAATGTAATATCGAGGTTCACTCTCTAGATTTTCAATAAATGGAGTAGAACAGTAGTTGATTACACTAAATCAGTTAATTTTTGAAGATTGTGCGGAAGAGAGCCATGGTAGCTAAGGGACTAGCCGTAAATTTTAAAGTTATGAGGTATCCCGGGTTTGATCCCCGCGGGTACTATTGAAATCGTTAGTTGCAATTATAAATACTAATTTGCTACATATGAAAATGTTATTTTGCTACCCGCAATCATTGCCAGTCACCCTCTTTTGATTTGTAGCAGCTTTTTACACGAATTGTATACGTCAGATGTAGTTTTTCACCGTAAACCACAGTGATGACGCTTTGGTACATGCTTTCATTTCATCAGTTGGTATGAGCCACTCAATAACTAGCAATAACTCTCAAGTCACAAGCAAAACGGCAGCCATGCCCTTTGGCCAAAGCTTGGGTGCTGCGGATGTCCTGCAGTATTATGTTGCTTTTTACGCTTTTTACGCACATTTGATATTCTTTATGATTGTGTTACTTCTATCGTCAAACCGATCTATATATATTGAAACTGCCTAGCTCTAAAGTGTATAAGTTTGAAATTTAAATTTATAAATTATCTATTAGATCTTAATTGCCATGTATAGAATTATGCGATGGTGTATTTTATTAAAAAAATAAATGTCAAATTGAACGCCGTTATTATTTTAATCTTCGTTGAAATAAGATTTCTTTGTTTAAAAATAAATATTTCTCTTTGTCTATAATACTCATAGACGGTAACATACAGCGTTATTCGTTTGAAATACTATTCCCTTAATTAAGACGACGATGGCTGAAAAAATACATAAAGGAAAACAAATATCCAGTTCTATCTCAGTTTAAGTGAAAATTTATCCATACGTGAAAAAAATATAATAAATTTATTTCATCATTGCAGCCTATTATGTCCACGTCTGAAAATAATCACATCAATAATGGAGACATTCGGTATCGATAAGACTATCTAAAGCATCAAATAATTTAGCATTATATCGTCCTATAAATCACTACCAACTACTATAACGTAGAGCTGTATTTTTTCGTGGGTTCATTCCATTGAGACACCATGGATAAATATTAAATAAACAGTAGAATCGCAACTGCAGCGCTAAAGTTCCTTCTCATTTCTGAGATTATAATGGAGTACACAGTACCGACATAAGCAACTTTACATGTTTTCGAGTAATTTTATTTCTCAGACATGAATGTGTCTGCAGTGAGCGCGTGTGTCATCCAACTACTGAAAGGCATTAGACAGGGTGTCTCTCTTGTTTTCAAGTTTTGAGATATACATGATGAGATTTGTCATAATTTCCTAAACACTGTCGAGTCGAATCGTATCCAATCGATGGACCTCTCTGTCGAAGTTGGACTTACGAGATCGAACAAATTTTCCTTAATACACATACGCAACAACAACTGCGTGCGTAGTCCTCTCAACAACTACCGGCATATATGTGATATGCTCTTTATATTATTAATTTTCATTTCAAAACCTGTCCGTTGGAAGATACCATTGAGGTTATTAAACATAGTATTGAAGTACCAGAGCGTTTCTACCATAATGACTATACCATTGGGAAATCGGATGAAGAGATGAGATCGGATGAACTCACTATTTTTATTGATACCGAATCTCATCCAGACAAGTAGCTTGAAAACGTAAATGAAAACGTACGGTAAAGAGTTCAGAGGTATAACATCACCATATCTTACACCTATATGCAGTCGGTTCCGTACTTCAGTTCCGTACTCGCATAGTTATCGTTGGCCTACTGTACAAGCACTTAAACACTTTAAAATACCGACAGTCAACTTGTAGCACCGCCTAAATTGCCACAGAATCAACTCTTCGGTCTTCTGTACAATTTGCTAAAGATTACGTAAGTTATTTTTCTTTTATAGAAATCGGCTTGATAAGGAAGCTGGATTTCGTCGGGTTTTCTTCTTGTTATTCGTCATCTCGTAAGACTACTCTTCCCATGTCCAAGAGTGGAATGTTACTAAAACGTTGTTTAGTTTACTAGTATATTAATAATTAAGTGTATGGTGACGTTTTCCAATGAAAATATCCACTACCCATATCGTCTCGTGGGTGCCATTAGAGGTGAGAGAGAGAAATTGAAACTGAAGATGGGCAGCGGAATCTGATAAAAACCGGAATCGGAATTGATAACAACTCAAAGCATTAAAATGTAACAACATTTTAATGCTTTGAGTTGTTTGTCATTCGTGGTAACTACCCTATGAGGCGATCTGTGGGGGAGACCGATCTTCGGCAGTAGACTTTTATAGGCTGAATGGAATGATGCATGTAAATAAATGTATATTATTAAAAAAATTAGCATATAAGCTGACTTTGTCATGAAATAGAACGAAAGAGACTTTTCATAACAGTAATTTACTTAATGGGGCGGATGTAGCTAATACCTGTGTTCATTGAGTAACGTTGATTTGAAAAAGTTTGTTTAGAATATTTGGGACTCATTTGTGTTGCCAGTGATTACCTACGGAACCGAGACATGGTCCTTCACTGCTCGCCTTATGAGGACGCTCAAGGTCACTCAGCGAGCTGTGGAGAGGGCTATGCTCGGAGTTTCTCTTCGTGATAGACTCAGAAATGAGCATATCCGTAGTAAAGCCAGAGTGACCGACATAGTCCAACGGATTTATAAACTGAAGTGGCAATGGGCCGGCCATATAGCTCGAAGAACCGATAACCGATGGGGAAGAGAGGTTCTCGAGTAGCAGCCTCGTATTGGTAGGCGTAGTGTAGGGCAACCCCCCACTAGATGGAGTGACGACCTGGTAAGACATGCTCAGGCCCGTGCTTTGTGGCATTACTTGAGGGAGGCCTATGTTCAGCAGTGGACTTGTGAAGGGCTGTAATGATGATGATGATAAAGATGATGTGTTGCATGTATTATATTTATTTGTTGAAATCATCTTTCATCTAGACTCGTTAACGTAACATTGACGATGAAAAATACATGACGGTATTCATAAAAACAAAATCGATAGGATTATTATATAATTTTCAAAAAGTAAAGCGTTGCTATACAAAATTTTATTTGTTACTGCATTTTTTTATTAAAATATAATTTTAAAAATATTATGCGGCTATAAACAAAGAAAGTAGTTTTTCTTCTTTTTCCTTTTTACGTATTTTGCTTTGCGTGCAGTTTCTTTTTAGCCAGTATGCTTACACAGTTCAAGTTCAAAAAAAATTGCAGCCGTAACCTGTAAATATTCGGTTGGGTAATTGTGCTGAATATAAAAAGGCTTGAGATAGTTTTTCTTGGAAAATAAGGATTCTGAGTTTTTGTGTAAAAGGCTACATAATAACTCCAGAAAATATTTCTAGCTTTGAAAATGTTGAATGGGGTTTGAACAAAGAAAGATTCATTTAATAAATATTTCATTAATTCAAGAGGAATAGTCTCGTATTTCGTATAGTTAGTTGGCTTAAATTGAAGTACATAACAACGCATACCGTAACGCTGACCAATCGATTACAGTCAAGTTCAATTGAAAGACTTCGTACTTTAATGAATATGAAGCTTTATTATTATGTAGAACTTTAGTATGCTTACAGTTAGCATTATGTAGTGAGATATGTTTTTGCATTTTAATCATCATCATCATCATCATCTACACCATCATCGTTACTGACTATTAAAATTCAATTGTTGAACCTATGCAAAGATTGTCTCATAGAATGTATATTTAGCATAGTTTGCAAGGCGAGTGAACGACCGCAGTTTTTTATTAAGTATTTTAAGTTTTTATCAAGATGATGCTGCTGCCCATCTTGTAACGCCAGGTTGCCCTCTAACGCTTTATATGTTTCGGAGTATAAGGGACAATCCTCTCTCCTCTCTCCCCACTCTTCTTCCCCCCTTCTGCCAAAAGATTCTAAATTTTTACCTACATTGAGTTACAATGTAGCCAACAAGCATTGATACCTGTAGCAACAGAAAACGTGCTTTATATTATCATAAATTGGCAATAAAATGACAAAAGATCGTATGAAAAATTGAATTATAAGCCTACTGCATTCGATAATTTGTAATCACGAAAATTGCGAGGGATGGGGAGACGTTTTCGTACCTAATACATACCCTATAACAAGAAGGATTTTATTTTTCATAATATTAATTACTAGTTTTGCCTCCAGCCTTCCAAGTGTAGATTGGAAAATAACGTTTGGAAATATATAATAATATATAAACATCAGTCTTTTATTCCAAAATCTAGGAAGCATAAGCACGCTCAAAAAATGTTCATACCAAAAAAATCACATCAATCCGTTGCTCTTTGTTGCGTGAAAGAAGGCAAACGATATTTTCGCATTTATAATATTCGTAAATCTTGTGTCTTAATATTGTTGCCAGCCATAGTTGATGCCTGGTATATTGCCCTAACGCCATCCAGTATCGAGTAGCAGAAATCGGAGCGTCAAGATCTTTCTAAAAAAATCACTAGCGCCATCTATTATCGAGTAGCAGAACTAGGAGAGCTTTCTAGAAAACTCCTTGCTAAAACTTTCGCCATTCTACTCGCACATTCTAGATGTTTCAGTGGAAGAGGCCTTATATAAAGGCGTTACGGGCCTCGACCGTGGCCGTATTGAATTGGCGATACAATCGGAGACTACGGAGTTTAATAAAGTGAACTAGTGTTAAGTGTGATAAGTTATTAATGTATTTTAAGTTTCAATTACTGTTCGGTAGTTAAAGTGTTAATTTTGGCATAATTCAATAGGCAGTTTTTACTGTCACGAACACTAAGCTCGTAACAATTGGTGTCAGAACTGGGATAAAATCATGCCGAATTTACTTAAGGACGAAACGGAGGGTGTCCGTACCGGAAGTCAACGCCAGCAGAGACGGACCAGAGATGATTTGGCGGTGCAACGCTGCAGACGTCGGAAAGCCAGCCGCCGGCCACGGAGGCGTCCCGTCAGCAGCTCCTATATCTATAGCACCTAACTTAGGTACTTTGATGATGATACTGCAGGAAAAGGCTCGTCAGTTCGATGAGCAACTGCAGTGTGTACAGGAGGAACATGCCCGTCGGTTTGAAGAACAGCTGCAGCGTGGACAGGAGGAACCGACCCTGCGGTTGGAAGATCAGTAGGGGAACAAGCCCGCCTACAGGGGGAACAGGCCCACCAACAGGAGGAACAGGCCCATCGTTTGGAAGAACAGCTCAAATGTGATAAGAAAGAGCAGATACTCCTCATGAAGGACCTTCACGCTACCTTTGGGAAAGAGATAATGGAGGTGAAATATAGGGTTGCTCTACAAGACAACCGCCTGTCGGAAGCTGAAACTCAAATCGACCAAGTGAACAATCGGGTTGACAACGTGATGGCTGACAGGAAGAAAACGCTGGATGACTTCAAACTTGGGGGTGTAATGTTAGCTCCCGTAGTAGCTTCAAAACCTTCGCTACGTGGATTCAAAGTGCCACCGTTTGACGGGACTTTTTCCTGGTCAGCCTACAAATTCTAGTTCAAAGCTGTTAAGGAGGCGAACGGCTGGAAAAAAATCAGGCCATGACTACTCTCACACTAGGCCTGCGCGAACAGGCCTTAACTGTTCTGGGAGCTCTTGGTAATGATGTGATGTACGAGCAGTTCTTTGAGACATTGTAGGCTAGATATGGCGACGCTCAATTGGAACACGTCTTTCGTGCGCAGCTTAGAGATCGCGTGCAACGCAACAACAAAAACCTGCAGCATCTATCACCCATAGCATAAGTGTTTAACATTAATCTTTTCTATTTGATGATTTCTTATATTTACGCGAACATTGCACATGATTAAAACTACTTTTACGGATTTTATGGCGTTTATTTTTACTTTTTATTTTTTAATTCCCGACGTTTCGGGCGCTTTCCAGCACCCATGGTCACGGGGGACTGAGATGACTGACGTCCCGATGTCATTGTTAAACCCGGAGTACCTTCAGCTTTTTTAATTATTGTTTATGGTCCGATCTATGCAAAATGAACTGACTATGTCCTGAGGTCTTGCAGTGGTATGCTTGGGTTTAGTTTTAATTTTATTGATTATAGGATCCCAAGCAGGTGGTAGTACGCAGCCTCCTTCTCCATTGAAATTAGGATGTTTTTTAATTTCAATAGCCTCACGTATCATCCTTGGTAGGAATCGGTGTTCTTTCGCGAGGATTTGTGGTCTATCAAATCTGATGTAATGGTTGGGGCCGTCTAGGATATGATCACAAACTGCAGACTTCCCGGAACGTTGATGCTTCACATCAGCTATATGTTCTTTTACGCGGGTCCTAATTGATCTTTTGGTTTGTCCTATATAAGAGAGACCACATTCACAATCAAGCTTGTACACTCCTGCATCTTGTAGAGGAATATGACACTTGACGGATCTGACTATCTTTTCCGCGAATTTCTAGAATACCAATCTTCTGAACACAAGTAGGGACGAAGCTTGTTGTCGTGCAGAACTTGCTTGACGTGCTGAAGCTCGGCGGCCAGGTGTTTGCTGTCGCAGATCCCTCGTGCTCTCTGACCCGGTGCTAACTGTGAAGGATGTGTGAGATTCACCGTTTAAAAACCGATTTTTAAACGGTGAATCTCCACCATCCTTCCTTAGCTACCGTGGGCAAATCTTTGTTACAGAGAGCACGAGGGATCTGTGACAGCAAACACCTGGCCGCCGAGCTTCAGCACGTCAAGCAAGTTCTGCACGACAACAAGCTTCGGGTCCCGCGCCTACGTCACAGTGACCGAGTGAAGCCGGCCACAGTCAAGCGTGTGCCTGCTGTACTACCATATGTCAGAGGTGTCACAGACAAGATTGGCTATATCTTGAAGCGAGCTTCTATTAGAACATTCTACAAGCCGCCGAAGAAGATTAGTCAGTTCCTACCATCCGTCAAGTGTCATATTCCTCTACAAGATGCAGGAGTGTACAAGCTTGATTGTGAATGTGGTCTCTCTTATATAGGACAAACCAAAAGATCAATTAGGACCCGCGTAAAAGAACATATAGCTGATGTGAAGCATCAACGTTCCGGGAAGTCTGCAGTTTGTGATCATATCCTAGACGGCCCCAACCATTACATCAGATTTGATAGACCACAAATCCTCGCGAAAGAACACCGATTCCTACCAAGGATGACACGTGAGGCTATTGAAATTAAAAAACATCCTAATTTCAATAGAGAAGGAGGCTGCGTACTACCACCTGCTTGGGATCCTATAATCAATAAAATTAAAACTAAACCCAAGCATACCACTGCAAGACCTCAGGACATAGTCAGTTCATTTTGCATAGATCGGACCATAAACAATAATTAAAAAAGCTGAAGGTACTCCGGGTTTAACAATGACATCGGGACGTCAGTCATCTCAGTCCCCCGTGACCATGGGTGCTGGAAAGCGCCCGAAACGTCGGGAATTAAAAATAAAAAGTAAAAATAAACGCGATAAAATCCGTAAAAGTAGCTTTTCTATTTGTTTCACTTTCACGCACAAAGAAGTGAATATAGTGGAGTCAATGCCAAAGGGAATGCTATCCAAGTATTAAGCTCCCATTCTTATGCCAAGCAAATATAAAAATATAAGAGACGGTGGTATATAAAAATAATGTTTAGTAATACAATTTCCCTCGATGGCAGT
The DNA here is from genome assembly GCA_907164705.1 of Parnassius apollo. Classification (NCBI taxonomy): domain Eukaryota; kingdom Metazoa; phylum Arthropoda; class Insecta; order Lepidoptera; family Papilionidae; genus Parnassius; species Parnassius apollo. The sequence goes on from CAJQZP010001706.1 coordinate 192,145, forward strand.
ACAGCGATACGATAGAAAAACTCAGGCACAACAATTTTATTTTTTTTTTTCATTCAAGATTATTCAAGTTAAATCGCATGTGCTAAAATGAAAAAATTGCTGAACACAACCATGATATTAACTGGCAGGACAACGTCTGCCGGGTTTAGCAAGTAACATTTATAACATAGAAGTTTGATTATTTTTAAATGTTATGATGTGTATGATGAAATACCAACAACTTATATGTACCTATAATTTGTTGTAATCTTTTCAATGATTGATAAATTTATTTAACAATGCTAAACGTCCATAAGAGATAATATTGAAAATAATTTAAAGGATAAGAAAGTATTCTACATGAATTGAATTTGTTACATTAAGATAGAATTATTAATACACTTCAGTCACTACTGATATCAATTAAATGGACATATCTATTCATACGAAAAAGTCCTGATAATCCTCGCCGCGTGAATGTAAGGGCCTTAAATAACAAGATGCGTGGATATAAAGGTCCTATTCACGCATCGTGGATTTATCGGGATTTTTTTACGTGTGCGGTCACTTCTCAATTAGATTTGACTATATATGAAAACACAAACTTAATGTTCCTGATATAAGAAAGGGAACTATTTTGAAGCTAAAAATAATTCATGTTAATCATTCAAATATTATAAAATTGAATTTCGGAGTTTTAGCTTCAATAATTACACTAACTTGCTGAAGGCTATTTAGTAGTGTAGTTAATTTGCAATAAATACTTCACGAAGTCTAAATTAAAATTTATAATTTAAAGACCTAATCATAAATAATTTTTGATTAAATAACACGCAATATAGTTTAAACATGAACGAAAAATGATTTATAGGTTATATAAAAATATTGACTTTTACCACTTGCACATGCGTGATGAGTTGATTCAATCACATGCGCACAAGTAAAATACTTCTTGCCGCTCATAACGTCATCATTTAAAGTGTAATAATAATTTTTAATTAATTAACGATAAGTTAAAGATATTTCATTAAAAAAAAGTATACTATGAGCAAAAGCGGATTAGCATCGAGCATCTTGTGTAAAATTAAGAGCACTTTTATACTTTTTATGATTAAATAATTCATTAATATTGTGAGCAATCACGGATTTGAATTGAGCATTTTGGGAACAATTAAGAACACTTATTCATCATTTCATCAATCGGACCCAATGATATTATAAGTAAAAAGGTGTAGATACCTACACAATATTCGATCTTCAGAAACGGCACAATAACGCACACATAAATAACTAAATGTTGCAATAGCACACTACATTACAATTAGAAGTCAAAGTAGGATGGCATGATTAAACTTTCGCAAGCGTAAAAGAGAAAAATGTAATTTGCGACAGAAGAACGATGTAGAATAATTTATCAGATATGACATTATACCGTGATTTATGCCCAAAACGCGATTCACTCATGAGTTCAAGGAGTAAAAGTAATAAAGTAGTAAAAATTCATTAAAAGTGGGAAAATAAAAAAATATTGGTTTTATTAAAAGTTATTATCAAATAAAGTGCTGTAATAATTATTTATATACGAACGCATATACCACTTCGTTACGCTATAAAACAAATAAATTGAACTTAATTAATAATGACATAATTAATTTACCCTTCAATAAAACAAGAAATATATGTACACAATTTGAATTACGATACTTAGAAGAGACCTATCTGTTTTCTATATTCTTTGATCAGAAACAATATTACTTCTCTTTCAAACTCACTCATTTGGGTATTTTATCCCTCTCTATTTTTTCAGACAATATATTTTAAAATACGTAATTTTTGAATTTGTAAACAATACAAAAATAAATTAAGGAAATAGTAAACGAATGAAATACGATTCCTTTTGACTTTTGGAAACCGTTCTTGTGTAGTTTGTGCATAATCTCATCACATATGACGGCATTTTCGGTGCAAAAACAAAACACGAATTACTATCAACGCCGTTGTCAATGACGCGACGCTAGCGCGACTACTGAGCTCAGGTTTGCTAATTAGCCTAGTTTTTACGTACCACTTGCGATGCACGTATAACCTATCTACCTCTTTTTCTTATAATATCATTGATGACCAGTTTAAGCAAAAACAATTTTTTGTATTTTAATTATTAATAACTAATTAAATAATTATTTAATAGGATAAGTGTGACAAACGAGCAAACAGTCCACCTGATTGTAAGTGGATGCTATGACCCATTGACATCTACATTTAACCTCGATTAAGAATCAAAATACAGATGCGTTGTCGCCCTTGAGGACTAAGATGGAATGCCTCGAGTCCAGTAAAACGGATATCCGATTCTTTACAATCCCTATTTTATGCTGGTATTCTGTGAGAGCGTGGTCCTTCCCCGATCGAGCTTAATGCTACAACCACAGTATAGCTTCAGCGTGGCTCTACCAGGTACAAAGTTTATTTTTTATTTTAGCAATTGCGGTTTTTAAATTGAACATTTTGTGAGCAATTAAGGACACCTCTTAATTTTAAGATAACTATTGGTTTACGTATACTAGTCAAAAATATATTTTACTTTTCATTACTAGTTACTTACTAATTAAATAAATGATAAATAGCGTGAACAATTAAGGATTTGTAATGAACATTTTGTGAGTAAAAAAAGAGCACTTATTATTTTTAATAAACGTCTATTTGTTTACGTATAATATAGAAAACCAATTTTGTACTGTTAATTATTAATAATTAATTAATTAATAATAATAAAAATGTCCTCCAGACCGAATTTCGGTCACTATGGCCTGCCTCAACAGAGACTAGTCAACGGTGCAGGACAGGATTACAGTGACCAAGTGTAGGCGCACAAGCACAGATGCACTCTCTATTCCCCTACTCTCATAATACGATGGGACGGTAAACCTGCACGACCAACGGCTTTACGTGCTATCCGAGGCACGGGGGTAAGACACCGCCAACTTCCTGACTCCGCGCAGCTACTAAGAATTTCTTGACGCTTAAACTCAATTGTTGATTTTTTGGCCCGACCCAGGATCGAACCCTGGACCTCATAATCGGCAGTCACACTACTACAACCACTAGACTAGACCTATGAGATAGTCAAATATTATCTGTATCTTAATAATTAATTAATTGTGTGAGCAATTAGGGATTTCAATTGAACATTTTGTGAGCAATTAAGAGCCCTAATTCGTTAGTCTGAGCGGTTTAAGTAAAAACATATTTGTATTTTAATTATTTATAACTAATTAAATATTTAATTGATAGTGTGAGCAATTGCGGATTTGAATTGAGCATTTTGTTAGCAATTAAGACCACTTATGCATTAATCTAAGCCGTACTCAGCCAACTTTGTGGTGATCGCGTACCGCCATCGAGTGACTTTGTATGAATAAACATAGATCCAGTTTTCGTCAGCCGGAGCGCTGTCCATACAATTTTAGTCGATAACGATATTCCTTTAGTTTTTATGCAGCACCGCCTCTTATATGTTTATCTCTGCTGGGCCTAAGATTGGGAGCTTAAGACCTGGAGAGAATGCCCTATGGCATTGACTCCACCATATTTACTTTTTTGTGCATGAAAGTGCATACAAATGGAAAACGTTAGTGTTAAAAATTTATGATTTGGGTACTCTTTGCTTTTCCAACTGAGATTTTGAGCCTGATTATAGACTAGAGAGATATCATTGTTGATTAAAATATGTTACAGTTGCTAAAAACTTTATGAAGTTAAGTACGAACGAGCTTTTTCTCAACTCTCATTTTACAGTCAGACGTCAGCGGTAGTAAAACAAGCTATAAAACCAGACAATACGACTTTTATTGCAGTTGCTATGTGGGAAATCTTGTAAATGCACTAAAACGACTTAAAGTGAACTAGGTCCAGCAATAAATCAAATAAATTAATTTTGTTTGTTTCTATTTTTTTATGATTTTTTTTTTTTGGTTTACAAATTTTAATCCCTTTTCATTGACATATACCAATTTTCATCGTGATTGATCAAATCGATTTCGAGTTAAATGATTTCATAATATATACAAACATACCTACTTTTTATATTTTAAAAATATTGTAATACATTAAATATTCTTATATAACATATAAAAATATAAATGTGGGAATTTAATATTAAGAGCATAGTTTTACATTCTCTTATATAATTGTAGTGGCAAATATGATCTGTGGTCATTCCATTAATTCAGAACGCCACAAAAACAAGATAGAAATTGATTATATTATCTATAGCATGAACTATAAAAGTGAGCAACGGGTAGTAAGGGGAATGTATGCACATGCATTCATAATTAGTAGTACGACTTGTTTAAAATAAAACTTTTAAGGTGTGCTATCGTAAGAAGTTTATTTAAGCGTATTTCGAATAAAATAAAAGTATATTTTAGAAGTCGTCTTTTCTTTGGACCCAAGCCCACATAAATGTTATATTTTCTGTATGTGCTTATTTTGCAATTACGAGCAAATTTTGCAGAGAAGTTTCAGAATAAAAAATAGAGGCAAAAGGCGAAGAAAATTTAATTTAAAAAAGTCTCAATATTTCAGTCATTTTTATCTTTTATTTCAAAATACGTAGTGATCCATTATTTTAACCGATTATAGCTCACACGCACACATTTGTAAATCCTTACGCTAGATTAAGTACCGTGTTACGCGTGTTTACGCGATCTTGTACCATTACACCGTAATTACCTATATGTCTGCTCGCCTGACTAAGGTTGACAGTGTTGACCGTGACCTCATTACGTAGGCTTCATTGCCAATGACGTAACGAAAATATTTGAACTGCGAATACTATTAAACTTTTAAATGGTGATATTATATGTGAACGTTACATTTTAAGTAATAAAAGTTTACGTGGTAGATACTAAATGGAGAAAAGATACTAATAGAGTCTTGACCGCGGTTAGAAATTAGAGTACGTGTCGTAATTAACCTTCCGATCAAATCTAACTATTCACGTGCAGTGAGTGGTAACCTAAATAGTGAATCTGTAAGCTCGCCGGTACTTTCATTGTTATTATTTTATCTGTGTATAAAAAGTCATGATTACGTCAAAGAGGTCCAAACTTATGACGACCGCTACAGTTAAAATATTGCTGCGTTCACGGAAGTTAAAAGTGTGGGTAAAAAATACTTTAACAAATCGTGATCGTCTGTGCATAAAGAATGTGGCCAATCGACCCGTTAACGTTCGGTAATCTTCGTAGCTCCCGGCACACAAGCAACCAGTTCGGTTTTTCTCGTCTTGCAAGTTGATACTATCGTCTGACATCCCCAAATTCCATTTTTAGGTACCAATTATAGATACTAGGACTAGGTACTTGCTAAATTAAATTATGAATAGTTTATTACAATTTTTAAATACGCTATAATAAGGACAGTCGTCGGTTAGGTCGTTGATAAACAAAAATATATTTTATAATTTTATTTATTATGACGATTCTAAGCAATTTGAGAGTGTAAAAGGAAAACTGGAATTATAATTCACAACACGTAATTGTTATCTTAAGAATTATCCTAAGAAAGTAAAAATAAGGCATAAACTTGAGAAACGAAAATGTAAATGGAATAACGCACACAGGAGAGTACGTACCTAAGGGTAGTTGTTGCACATAAATCACATTCGATTTGGGATAATTTGAAATAAAATAGAAGCCTTATTTATTCGTAGTTTCAAAAAATTTAATATCGGTATATAATATTTTTTTATTTGAACTTCCACGTCATTTCTTAATTGTTGCAGTCATTGCTGATAGTAGTACTTACTGCGTGGGAGAAATAATTTAATTAATTTTACGTTATCTTTAAAGATATGGGTACAATATAATAGTTTTTACAATAAAATAATAAACATGTTTTTCTCATCTAATGTGTATATTATTATAACATAAGTGCTGAAGTATTTTAAAAAAATGGCGGCAAATAGCGGTAATTGAATAGCCGCAGAGAGGTCAATCGACGGATTCAACTCGGCTGGGCAGCGTTCGGGAAATTACGACACATCTTCTCGTCAGGTATACCTCAATCTCTGAAAACTAAAGTGTACAACCAGTGCGTGTTGCCAGTGATGACTTACGGATCAGAGACGTGGTCCTTCACTGTTGGCCGTATGAGGACACTCAAGGTCGATCAGCGAGCTATGGAGAGGGCTATGCTTGGAGTTTCTCTGCGTGATAGACTCATAAATGAGGATATCCGCAGTAAAACCAGAGTGACCGACATAGCCCAACGGATTAGTAACCTGAAGTGGCAATGGGCTGGCCATATAGCTCGAAGAACCGATAACCGATGGGGAAGAAAGGTTCTCGAGTGGCAGCCTCGTACCGGTAGGCGTAGTGTAGGGCGACCCCCCACTAGATGGAGTGACGACCTGGTAAGACATGCAGGAAGTCGATGGATGCAGGTGGCTCAGGACCGTGCTTTGTGGCATTACTTGGGGGAGGCCTATTTTCAGCAGTGGACTTGTGAAAGGCTGTAATGATGATGATGATGATGAATAGCCGCATGGATGACAGTTACTGACAATTGGTATTTGACACATACCCGGGATGGATGTTTTGACTGTGAGCCGACGTACTGGATGTACTTTTTTGCCATATGAAAAAATTAGGTATAACAGGTGAACGGATTAGAAGCTAATGGCACTGATATTTTACAATTATTTGTATTTTTTAATATATGTAGCAAAATGGTAGAGCTATGCTGCAGCTAAATTAATGTTGCAACACGAATGGGTCGACTTAACCTGGGCAAGACTACGCTCTCAAAGAATACCAGCGTAAAACAAAAGCTAAATACTGCTGCATTTTGTATGGTATGTGAAGAGAACCAGAAACCCTTTTTACTGGAAACGAGGTATTTAATCTTAGTCCCCAGGGGTGCCAACGCATCTGCATTATAATTCTCAATCAAGAATAGATGTAGGTTTATGGGCCACAGCATTCACTTACCATCAGGTTGATTGTGTACTCGTTTGTTATAATTATTCTACAAAAAAAAACAATAAATACTACTAATTTGAAGTAAGCTCTCCATACTGAAAAATGATAACAAATAATTCTAATTAAGTAAATAAATCACTTAATAACTATTGAAATTCAAATCATACGCACACTACTTTACAATGAAATTGTAACGCACTCTTCACACCCACTGCGCCATAGGCCTGCGAAAGAATACTGACCTTTGTCCTTGTTCTTTCGCAGATTTGCACTCGCAAGCGCCAGGCCCTCCGCACTCTCATTACAGTCACCTGTGATTAGTTGCAACATGACGTCGTATTTTTCATGTTTCCGCGTGTGTATCTGCTGACCACTAATAGTTATCCTAAACATGTAACAAAACTTTAATGTTGAGTACCTAGCAACGGTGATATTTTATGTCTTGTCTAGTAAAACTAAGACAATGCGACGAGTCTATATTTACCCGCGTTTAAATTTACAACGTTCACATTGAGCACCGGTGAAGTCTCCAAAACCCACACAAAATTGCGACAATCATTAACGACCACACCATTGTTCCATGTATCTGCAAATGATACGTTCCGTGATCGACCCAATGATGGAAAAGGTTCCTCTGAGCCATCTGCAAGGAACGTACTTTCAGCACGTCGGATGTCCAGCTCATTACAAACGATCTGTGCGGGCATATCCAGACAACCAATTCGGTAAAAGGTGGACAGATCGCTGTGGATCTATGAACTGATCGGCGAGATCACCCGATTTAGCACCTGTAGACTTTATTTGTGGACCGAATTAAAAAATATTTAGTGATTTGAAACAGCGTATAATGAATAAAATTGCGTGCAGCTCAATATATATATATATATATATATATATATATATATATATATATATATATATATATATATATATGTGACAAATAGATATTATATTTTCTTTCGAGTAAAATTATAATAGCGCCACCTACTTCATTCTATAGGTAGTCACTTTATCGACACCGAAGGTGACAATTTATGAAATCATGAATTTTGAATGAATGTTTTTTTTTTCAATATGGTTAATTGTATTTGTTAATTTTATTGTTTACTGCCGCTGCCACGTTGCTGCCATTTCTATATGAAAATCATAGATTATGAAAAGTGAACCATATAGATGGGAAAGGCACGAAACTACCTACTACCGGTTTTGGTGATTCTTCTTTTATTCAAATTAGTACCACTTGAACTCATTTATTTTATTACTTATTTTATTTAAACGACATATTTTAATCCGACCATGTTTAAAATACCTAAAGAAGTCTTCTACATTGTTATTGAACTTTTAAAACTACGGGACAATCACTAATTGTTACGACAAGTGGATTCATTTCCCTTCGAATGTTTATACTCTTTTCAATATACCTTATATAGTACTCACTTATTACAAAAATATTTATATCAATTTCACCTATTACTAAGTTGAGGTTTGGCCATTTTTCACTGCTTGTTTATTCCATAGGCACACAACAACTTCGTACCTTGTTGAACAAATCGCGTAAGTGTCGCCGTTTCGGCGGAGTTTATGACTTCTTTCTCCCGAGTATTGAGCTATAATGCTTCCTATCTCATTTTCTCCTACGTTAAATTTATGAATTTATGTATCTGTCTCATTTTACTGTCGCTTTTTCGTTTGATAGAATTTCAAATCACAACGATGCTAAAGAAGTTTTCACTTCAAATGTGATAGATACACGCTTATAATTTTATAAATATCAATCAGTGCAGTTTGCAAATAAGTTGATTCCGTTCTTTTGAATATATAATAATTTTGAATCAGTATATGTCAGGCATAAAAATTATTATTAGAAACTGTTTATGAATTTATTATAATGCGAGATAAAATTTAATACGTGATTTTAGTCAACTACATCATTTTGGACGGTTCCAAGTCCATAAAAGCATAGAAGAAATAATAGTACAAGTACAGAAGAATCACTCTCTGATAGCAAATTTGCGAGTTTAAACCTAATTACAACGTCAATTAAAATGTACTAGTAATATTGCTGATAATTAGTACACTATTTTTCAATGTGAGGAAGGTTAATATATAACATCTAGAAAAATTGAGATTAGAACAACGTGAACGTCTTTGAAACTCAGATACTTTACCTTCTTACCATTTTCTTTTCCACATTTTTCTTTTGCTATTTACAAACATGCGACACGTGATGGTGTTATCAATGGAATAGTGGCTGTTAGAAGTATTGCTGTTTTAAATCATTTTCTTTTATCGACCAAGTGTCGAACTAATGACCAGCATTAGTAGGCAGTATCTAGTACTGGGAGTTCTTCTTATACTGAAGGATTATTTAAGGTCATTCACATCATATGCGAAAAAATCGAAAACTGCGAAGCTATGGTCGAGTCGCAGATCGAATAATAAATTTGTAACTATGAAGTCAGTAACTAGGTACTCTTATACTAGATTAACCTTTAAACAATATTATCTTACTTTTCAGTATTCTTAGGATTTTTTAATCACGCGTTTGCAGTCCCTTTTTGCTTTTTGAGAGGTCATATTTTAATAAAAACTCAAAACTAATAATATAACAATGTCGTCCAGACCAAATTTCGGTCACCGCGATCAGCCTCAACGGAGACTGCCATCGACGCAGGACAAGATTATAGTGCCCAAGTGTATGCGGAAGCACAGGTGCACTCACTATTCTCTTACTCTCACAGTCCGATGGGACAGTAAACTGACACAACCGGAGAGAGATTAAGCGCAGGGCCGACGGTTTTACGTGCTTTCCGAGGCAAGGGGTGAGACACCGCTAACTTCTTGACTCCGGAGAGCTCCTAAGAATTTCTTGACGGAAACACTGAATAAAATTATTTTATTTTGTCCCAACGCGGTATTCAAACCCAGGACCTCTTGATCAGCTATCATACTACTACAATAACTAGACCATACGAAGCAGTGAAAATCACAAATAAATATCAAAACGTCTAAATAATTATAATAGAAAAATAATTTCACATTTTTCTAAACGGCGCCGTATCAAAAAATACTTAGCTGCAAGTATTACGAAGGCAAGTAATGCAGCTAGATCTTTTTGTATACGGCTGATTCAAAATGTTGACTGAAACGATGTGGCAACCGTCCCCACTCGGCCGCCTGGCGCTTGCTAAACGACCATGAATGCCTAACGAAAGAAATGTGCATGCGTCTCGCTCGCTTACTCTTTACTTTCATTCACTAGCTATCGTAGCCTATGCCGTGCCGTTTAAATAATTTTACCTATTTTTAGTTTCACGTAAAAGACGTAGAATGAATTATTTTTATGTATTTTTTATGGATATTAGTGATATTTTACAAATAATTTCGAGGATAGCTTCCATTCTACTTACACAAAACAACATATAATTTTCTAAATGAAAAAAATACACGCAAAATACATATTAACGAAATTACAGTTCAACTATTCTAAGTGAATAATACAGTCCATGGACACCTACAGTCAACTACATACTGTAACACTTCCGAAGACTACGATGGAATGCTACACCGTCTGTAATCATATTGGCTCTCTATATATCTTATCTTATTTTGTGGGGGATAATCACGATATAGTATTATTTGCTGATGATAACTCTTTAATTTTCAAACTCAATCGACAGTCAATTAATTTTGACAATATAAATAATGCTCTATCGAAACTAGTACATTGGTTTAACGTTTATAATTTGCTCTTAAAAGATAATAAGACAAATTGTCTTTAATTTGCAATACCCAATGTTAATTTGATGACTTACGGATCTGAGACGTGGTCCTTCACTGCTGGCCATATGAGGACGATCAAGGTCGATTAGCGAGCTATGGAGAGGGCTATGCTCGGAGTTTCTCTGCGTGTTAGACTCAGAAATGAGGATATCCGCAGTAAAACCAGAGTGACCGACATAGCCAAACGGATTAGTAAGCTGAAGTGGCAATGGGCCGGCCATATAGCCTGAAGAACCGATAACCGATGGGGAAGAAAGGTTCTCGAGTGGCAGCCTCGTACCGGTAGGCATAGTGTAGGGCGACCCCCACTAGATGGAGTGACGACCTGGTAAGACACGCAGGAAGTCGATGGATGCAAGTGGCTCAGGACCGTGCTTTGTAGCATTACTTGGGGGAGGCCTATGTTCAGCAGTGGACTTGTGAATGACTGTTATGATGATGATGATGAATGTTAAACATTTAAATGCCAATGTGCTCTTAAATGGGGAAGAGTTGATTCTTGTGGATACCACTGTTTTTATTGGTATTACCATTGACGCGAAGCTTCAATGAGCCCCCCATATACATATCTAAATTAGTAGGCATACTTAGTTTTGCAGCATATGCTGTAAGAAAGATTATAAGTCTCACCAATATTGACACAGCTAGATTAGTTTATTTTAGTTACTTTCATAGCGTAATGTCTTATGGAATCTTAATATGGACCAATGCGATCAACACTGATGTCATTTTTGCTTTGAAAAAGAGAGCTGTACGGACGATTTATAACCTAAATTGTAAAGAGCTCCTTAGAGAAAAAAATAAAGAAATAAACATATTAACTTTGTTATCGTAATATATTTATGAAAATGTAATGTATGCACTTAATAACTAACTAACTATTCATACTTTAAACAAACATAAGTTTGTCATGCAATTCATTTATGGGGCAATGTATACGCTTTTACAACAAAATTCCAGAAAATGTACAAAATTTGTCATTAAACAATTTTAAATGTTTTATTAAAGAAAACTTGTACAGAAATGGTTATTATAATATAAAAGAATACATAAATGAATATGACCTCTGGGAATGAGGTGATCGCCACCATGCTTTTCTATAAAAATTCATTCAAAAATTGTACAAAATAAATTTATCGTAAATTGATATATTTAAGAAAAAAAGTCCCGCTGGGTTTCGTGCTGGTTCTTTCCTGGACAAAGATTTTTTTCCGAACCAGTAGTTAGTAAACAATGACTTTCAATAAGTATTGTTTAATAATCTATATTGAATTAAAAAATCATTCAAATCATCATCACTCATTCATTTATCATCATTCATTCATTATTTATTCATCATTTTACACCTTTTTTTTTATTGAGACTGGAACACAGCAGTGCAATTACTGCTATTTGGCGGAAGAAATAAGTGAGTGGATGTTGTAGTAGTAATATTAGTTAATGGTACACAAACATAGATATAGTATATCGATATATATGACGGAGCCTGCGCTGTTGCACCTGCAGCGTTGCACGTCAGCACCCTTCAGTCAGAAATTGTCAACAACACGTGTACGGATCACGCCACACAGCGCATCACTCGATTTCCCCTACCGCCCCGCTGCTCGGCTCGGCTTGTTTCGCAACGAGTTTAAAGCGAATGCACAGCAACGGAGCGGGCAGTCATAGATAATACCTGGGCAGTCTTGGTCCTGGCGTGGCTCGGTGCATGCTTATTTTTCCCAGGACAGAGATTTTCTTCAAACCAGGTCATAGTACTATATTGAACAAAAATTATTCTATTCTATTCCAAAAGGCTTTTATGTGATAACAGGTCAAAGATGTCTACTATTTTAACCGCCTGGAAAATAATATGGTGCTTGTGTCAATGTAATAGAAGTTATCCTCGAAATTACTTGTAAAATCTAAAAAATTATAACATGATAGGCAAAATATCCCAATCTCCAAAAAAACATAATAGGCTCCGATCGCTAGTGAATGAAAGTTGTAAGAGCGAGCGAGATGCATGCACAACTTTTGTTATGCAAACACAAGGCAGCCGAGTCGGAGGAGATCGACGGACACGTCGTTGCAGCCAACATTTTTAGAATCAGCTGACGCGCGCCTTATATTATCAAAAATTATTTTTCTCTTAAGTATTTAGGCACTTTTGATATTTATTTATCTGTGTGTCTATTGTTTGTAGTAGTTTGACAAAAGATTCTCAGTAGTTGTCCGGAGTCACCCCTATGCCTCGGAAAGCACGTATAGTCGTTGGTTGGTGGCGGTTTTTTCGCACATAATGTTAATGATCTTTATACGTTCAATGTAAATAGACCTCTCAGTACTAGTTACTGCCTACTAATGCAAAATTTTCATAAACTGTATAATAGTAAAATACTTGGTCGATAAAAGAAAGACTTAAAATAGCATCAATTCTCATTTTTCATTATCATTTTGCTTTATTAATAATTCCGCCGCGTTTTGCATATTTTTAAATAGTAAAAAAATGGAAAATGGAAAATGGTAAGTATAAATTACCTTTCCTTTTTCCTTTTCCTTTATACTGTTACGGGTTTAGAACTATCTGATATGCTGTTGTTGAGTAGAATTACATGTTAAATATTATCTTGCATTATAATAAATTGAGTCAGTTTCTAATAATAATTTTATGTCTACCTTATACTGCAACATCAATTAACTTATTTACAAACTATACTCATTGATATTTACAAAATTATACTATATTATTGTTGTTTAAAAATAAAAGATTACCTTTTAGCGAACCTTTTACCTTTTAAGCGCAGTAATTGTTCAAAATGTCCACCGATTCTTTCTAAACAAAAATAAGCATGTCTTTTTCAATTGTTTTGTTAAATTTTCACACTTTGTGCTTCTTTAGTTTGTGTACACCTATCGTTTTTGTTTATTTAGTTATTTCGCCAGCCAGTTCACAGATCAGCCGCGATCTATCCAACTATCACCGAATTAGCTCTCTAACTGTGCGCGCACAGATCATTGTTAATAAGCTGGATAACCGTTGTGCCGGAAGTACATTCCTTGCAGATGGCTCAGGGGAACGTTTTCCAACATTGTGTTGATGACGGAACGTATAATTTGCAGATACGTTCCAACACGGGTCGTAGCACTGTCTAAGTTTTCACCAGACAAGATATAAAATGTCATCATTGTTAGATACTCAAAATTAGAGTATTGTTACATATTTACGATACACACGCGGAAATATAAACAATACGATGGCGACGCAACGTGACTTTGCCCTTCAGACTGTGACCCCGCGAAATGACAATGTCAAAGATGCCTACTAAATTTATTTTTTTATGGTCATTTGTAAAGTAGGGTAAATATATATGTGATTTGAATTTCCATAGATTTTAATTGATTTATTTATTTAATTCAAAATTTTTGTGTTTACATTTTCTAATATATCAGTGTCATAGAATTTTAATCCGTTCACCTGTTACATTCAAATTTTTCCAGATAGGTAAAAATACTAATCTTGTTGTAGAACTGTCCTTGGTGCACATTTACCAGTCACAAGGCTTTGTCAAGTTTTTAAAGAGTGTAGTGATATCGTTTATGTTGATACGTTTAGAAATAAGACTACCGTAATTTTTCTTTAAAGATATAAATATTGTATTAATTGTTGGTAATCCCAAGTAAATAAATAAAACATATTATTTTATAAAATAATATTTTTTTAAATATATATTTTATAAAAATAATATTTTAACGAGATAAAAATTAAATATTTATTTAGTGGGAAAACATTGATGTTAAGTCCTCAAAAACATCGTCACAGCGATATAACGAAAATAATATCGAAACAATGACATATTTTTGCTCATTATGATTCATTACTTTTATGGCAAGTTGAAGGATTCACTGATCCAAAATTGAAGAAAGTAGTCATTAAAACTTGCACCGCACAGCCACTTCGACAGCTTCGGAAAGAGTTTTTCAAAGTCTGATCAAAATCTTTATCAACAAAGGAACAGATTAAAAAAAAACTCTAAGTTACTTCTTTGTAGATTGAAACCAAAAATTACTGGGAATGTTAAAATTTTTATAGTTCCCCTTATAAATACATTTAATAAATAAAATAACACTAGATTGTTTATTTGCCACCTAAAACATCGATGTTTTTGAACATCAATATTTTCGTTTCGATATGTATCATACATCGTGAATGTGAACTTTTTTGTACCTAGTAAAACTGCGTGTATGTAAGGATATTTGACTTATAACATTAGAAGTCCATGATAGGTAGAAATAAACTGAGATTGTTCAATGCCGTTTAATTAAACTAGCACTTACAAACTAATTTACTACAAAATAAAGAATCAATCACATTTGATATGGTATGATACGGGTTCAATACGCAAGCACGCTCTTGTTTGCCCCCTAATTGAATGAATTGACGTCACAGACAGACTGGGGGGAAGAACGCACTTAAACATCATGGTTGGAGGCATAACGAATTACGAAAGCCGTTTGATGAGAAAAAGTTTACAGACCGCGGGGAGGATATAAACTAAAATTATCAAAAGTTATTTTGATAATTTTAGTTTGAAACTTCTTTTATTGTAATTAATACCGGTTGTGTATAAATAGATACGTGAATAAATATTTCAATATACAACAAGTGTAATTTTTATTTATTGATTATACTTACCAATATGATTACCTACGATTTTTTCTGTCACAAAGCATTCCATACATCCTCAGAGGATGATAGTACATTTACATTTTAACACTAAATCCAAAATAGACATACGTGTCTAATATAATATATATAAGAAACCTACGTCTATTCCCTAAGCATCCACTCAACATTTATGGACTGTGTGCTTGTTTATTACCTTTAAACTTCCTCAAATATTATACTGCTGGAGATAGACCTCCTCGTAGATAATACATACGAGATTAACAATAGTTGCTATACTTTACAAGTAGATTGACAACAGCAGTTTTTTTATTAGGACGACGCTGCTGTCCATATATTGGGTATAAAAAATATCATTAAAAGTAGTTCAGTCGTTTCCAAGAAATCCAAAAGCAATACTATAGAAGGTCTCTATGATGAATTTGCGTTACAATAGTAGGATTGTGGGTTGAAGTCCTATATATTAATGACTTATGATAGTGACGTCTATGATACAAAAGCAATACTATAGAAGGTTTCCTTGATGCATAAGCATTATATGGGGTGGTCGGGTGACCGACTTCTCTTAGTACTCTAGCAAAATGATAAGTCTTATATTAGGGACTTAAAAAGGATTATTATAGTGGCGTATATGCTGCTTCACGAGCAATTGGTCCGAGGTAAACTTTGACTCACTAACCGATGTGTCCTAGACATATTATCATCTTAGTGGTAAGCGAGTTTGTTGTAGCAATACGGCTTTCCCGTGAACATCACACACCCATACCGTTTGTGGGCAGCGTCGTAGCGCATAGCGATGCGTCGTCTATCTTTCGGATTGGGAACACACTCAGTGTTTGGTAGCACTTTTAAGTGTAACAAACATACTCAACTTCATGTCTTAGTGCATTAGCGCTATGATACGTGAAGGTTTGTTCACTAGCGTCTTAGTAGCGTGCTACTACGATACGTTGGTGTTATTTTTAGTTAAAAACATTACAAATTTTGTTACCAAGGTCGATAGGGCGAAGATCATGTGGGTGTGTTGTGAGGGAGCGCCATCCGTACGATAGTTACATTGATGCTTACTTCTACTTGCTGTATTTCGTCTTGTGATGGATCTGCGGGTGTGCTGCGCCTGATTCGATGCACTCTTGTGATTCTGATCGATGGAGTTATGCGGTGGTGATGTCTGCTGGGATGTATGTCGATGTTTGTGCTTACGCACTATCAAGGGGCCAAGCCCTCTTCTACTGGTTCGCCAGTTATTTTGCTGTGGACTACGGTCCAGTTCTCAAATTAGCGTTCCCTTCGGGGGGAGTGCATCAAAATGGTTGGCGCGCACCGCGCACAACGTGTGTCTCCCATACATTTTTTTTAATAAATGTAGGAGAGCGAAACCCTTGTATCGGGTATTTTGTATAAATGTATTGTGAGCCTTTTCCAAGCGGGAAGGGAAATTATTTATAAATAAATAATATAATTTAGTTATTAAGAGGGGGGAGGGTTACAATATGCAGAAGAATCAGCATTGGCGATAGCACGCATCTTTGTGGAACACCAGCATTAATAGGCTTGTAATCGGAGCTTGCACCGTCTACAACGACCTTGATGCACCGATCTGTAAGAAAGCTGGTGATCCAATTGCACAATTTCTCGGGAAGCCCATAGGAAGGGAGCTTCGAAGGAAGCGCTTTGTGCCAAACCCGATCGAAGGACTTCGCAATGTCCAAACCAACGGCCAATGGCCCTTGGACTCTACTGCCTCCGCCCATCTATGAGTTAGGTAGACCAGAAAATCACCAGCTGATCGAACACGACAAAAACCGTGTTGGCGATCACTAATCAGCTGGTGATCCTCAGAATACCTCATGAGCTGGCAGTTTACAATGGACTTCATTGTTTTGGAGAACAAGGAGGGTATGGCGTTAGGCCTTTAGTTACGGGTCTGAGCAGTCGCCTTTTCTAGGGATTGGGCGAACGAAAGCCGTCGAAGTAGGAGTACCGGAAAAGATACGCTAAAACCGGTGGCAACTCTGGAACACACATCGTCAACACAGTTGGGGGGATTCCGTCAGGCCTACTCGACTTGTGGATGTCCAAGGAGAGGAGTGCTTTTCGAACAGAGCGCTATGTGAACCGCACCTCCGGCATGGAGCACTCACACCGCGGGATTGTCGGCGGCGTACTCCCCCCGTCATCGAGATTCGAGTTAGACGCAAAGAAAGAGCCAAGCAGATCGGCAGTCATCCTCCCTGTGCAGAGATGGAAGAGATGTCTGACAGAAATTCCACTGGACAGCCTTGGCGAGAGACAAGAATGCACGGGTCCCACAAGGAAAGCGAACTAGTTTCTCGCCAATTCTGCCTATGTGCTCTGACTTTGCCTTGGAAATGACTCTTTTGAAGGACCTGGAGGAGGAATTTCACTTCTTTTTTAAAGCACTGGTGTTTACATACCGGGACGTTAATGCGTCAGCCCAAACTTGGTAGCACTCCTGCTTATAGCATAACATAACATAACATAACATAAACACTCACGCCTGTCACCCAGAGGGGTAGGCAGAGACTACAGACTTCCATTTGGCACGATCCTGACACACCTCTCTCGCCTCCATCACATCCATACACCTACGCATACATGCTCGTCGGTTAAGGGTACTCCTAATTTGGCCCATTTTCAATAAATCGCCAATTTGGTCGATAAATTTTCGCCTAGGACGTCCCTTTCCGACTCTGCCATTCACTTCTGCAATATAAATTTTCTTTGTCACTCTTTCCTCGTGCATTCTCTCCACATGACCAAACCACCGAAGCATTCCTGTCTTAATCCTGCTTATAGCATGATGCTATTTTACAGGAGCGACCAAATCATGGCTGAGATTTGCATCCAGTGGGCACCACAGAAGAAGGAATAAAAAGTTCCATACCCTGAAGTGCCACATCAGTGACAGAATCCACAACAACGTTGGGATCGTCCGGCGAGAAATAAACCCACCCCCAAGGGTAGAATACAAAGAAAGACCGCATCCTATCCCATTCGCCTGACCAATATATTACCAAACACGGCAGCAGCCTTTTTTTTTAACATGGGGAAATGCCTACGCATGCCCGCCTCGCGGGGGCAAGGACGGGTTATGTCGGACTCGCACCGACTAAAACCCCATGGTGTTCCACCTTCGTCGCATATTGGCAGGGCTACGGGAACGCTTTCGCACACTTCCGCGGCCCTACCAGTGACTGCCGCCCCATGGCAGCACCTCCTCGGGAGAGGAATATTTCTCCCCGTTCTCCTTCCCAAGTAAGGCGCACCAGAACACATGGCACGCCTTCCTCCACGGCCTCCAATTACATCTGTGGAACAGACGCCCCCGCGTCCGATGCGCGAAGGCCATGGGGCCAGGAAAAACGTGTACTTAGAAGTACTAGCCTTCCCGACCCCAGCGGCGGATCTGGTCTATGGCTCCGCCACCAACCAAGATTCGGCTGCGGAGGATAGGGAGAGCGGCGCCTCGCAATACCGACAATCCTCTCCCCCCCGCAGCCCCATCACCACCGCATCACCGGGGCGGCCCCGTTTGAGTCGCGGAGGATAGGGCGAGGGGCGCATCGCCATACCAACACTCCTCTTCCTCCGCGACTCCACCTCGGCTGCAGCGGTAGAGGGTGCGGAGTCCCTACTTGCTGCAGTCCACCAGCACACATCCGAAGTGGGCTCCCTAAGCCCACTCGGAGTGGCCACCTCAGGCCGGCCCTTCACCTCGGGCCAGCCACGTGGGTTCCTCTTTGTTCACCGTGGGAGACCAAGCCACGGCTACTAAGCCCCCCCACCACGACAAGGCGGGAACCCGTTCGGATGAGGGTTCAGCAGAAGATCCAACAGGGAAGGTACATGATGCTCCAAATCTGGAATCCGCGTAGACGAAGTAACCAGTTGTGTCAGACCGTATGCCAAGGCAAAATCATAAACAGATCTCGCCGCATGTTTGGTTAAACGTGAACCAAGCCACTTGCCGTGATGGGCATTAAAATCGCCAAGGATCACGATCTGCGGAGGGGATCTGCTGTAGCAACGGATCTGTAGCCATTTGGACGTGTTCGAAGAGTCGGTCTGTTTTGGAATTACCGCTATGGTACCTATAGAGGCACCCGTAGACGCGCGGATGGTCGTCGCTCTTTACGCTTAGCCAAATGATGGACAGGCTCGTACCTTCAAGACTGTCGAGACGTCGAGAACTGATGCCCTCTCTGACGTAAACGCAAACTCCATCCCGAGGCACAAAGGAGTGTTCCAGTTTGTACCCCGGTCAGGAGAGATACGAGACATCAGCCGGAGAGGACACCTGCGTCTTGGTCAGAAAGAGCAGAGCCAGCCTCGCCATCTCGAGATGGTAGTGGACGGCATTTAGGTTAGAGTGAAGTCCCCTGATATTGCAGAAATTCACGGATGGCGTGGCAGGGGGTTGCCTTGGTCTTGTTGCTCAGTTTGCCCCGAGCAGTTACTGTCTTGAGCGGAATTTTGCTCCCTCTCTCCCAGAATACGCAGAGCAGCCTGAGTACCCACACTCAGGAGTGGAGTAACTTGGTCGTGGATACACAGCGAGGGATTCTCCAGGGGGTACCCTCCTTGGGTAGTCTATCATTAATCCCGCTACCGTGTTAATGTGGGAGGAATAGGGCCTCCGACCACCTGCAATCACCAGACGAAACGCGGAAGCAAAGCTTCCACTTCACGCCGATATCCCACCGTGGTACCACCCCGGTTTGAGCCGGCCCATACGTGCAACAGAAAAAGCAGAAACAGAATCAGTTACAGACTTTAACTTTTTTTCCACTGCCGAACGTAGGCTTCCCCCATATATTTATTGCCTTAAAGGGTGGATATTTGCCATATTTGCCACGCTTGACAAGCGGCTTGGCAATTGCAGTTTTATATTAATTATAATAACATGTTTTTATATTAATGTTGTTATAAGGGAGACGAAGAGCCAATCTTGGCTTGTTTCTCCTACGACATTCACGGAACGGTATGTTGTAGTGGTTATTCTCCGCCACCATAGGCTACTGTACTAGCTAGACACTAAAACGCGCTAAAAGCAGAAAAGAGTGAGTTGATAACAAAAGTGTGCTTATTATATAAGAGGGGCAAACGAGAATACGGCTCACCTGACGGTAAGTGACTACCGCTGGACATGAACAACTGAAACACGTGGGGAATTGCATGTACTTTGCCAGTCTTTCAAAAAGACGCCTGTTTGCGTTGTATGCAGCGAAACGTGATATCTGTATCAACGCACAGTATCACACCCTCAGATTAACAAATAAAGACAGGCGGTACACAAAGTACATCCTTTTTTTATAGAATAAAGCCGACAAGCGGGCACACAGCACCACCCACTTGACGATAATCGGGTGTTGTAGCCCATAGACATCTACATCTATTGATTAAGAATCAAAATATAGATATGTTGTTACCCCTGAGATCTAAGATGGAATGTCACGCTTCCGGTTCTCTACAGTCACCGTACGAAACACAGCCGTATTACTGATGACTGATACTAATACGCTGATGTGCTGTGAGAAAGTGGTCCTTTCTTAGTCGAGCCGACCCATTCGTGCTAAAACCATAATGTAACTACAATATACCTCGACTGCGTACAATTTCAAGTAACGCTGTGACCAGGATGTACTTATTGAAACCACACGCACTCACGCTTACATAACCATTACTGTTACAGCTTATTAAAGTCCACTGCTCAGCATAGGGAAAATTTGCCACATTTGCCACGCTTGACAGGTGTATTGGCAGCCGCAGTTTTTCTTTTTCATTTTTGTAACGATGACGCTGCTGCCCATTTTTTTGGTTTGTTTCCCTTTGTGTTGTGATATGATGACGCACACATATATGCACCTGAAATTCCTAAAATAATTTGCAAATAACAACAACATGCTACAGATTTTTATACGAATGTGTCTCCGAGTTACCGAATTTATCATTTTATATGAGAGCAACAAACTAGCATACATTCCACCTAATAGTTTTCTATTGAAGTAACAAAAGAACTGAAAGTCTAGAATATGATGGAATGCCTGACAGCCTGTTTCTTCGTCAAAAACTGAGTATCACATGAGAATCCACGTTTTGATTCTTATCTAGTATCAAGGGGAATATCCTGTATCGTTCTATTCCTGGACATTTGCCAATGCATTGTTAAGGAATTGACATATTTATATATAAGTTGCAAGTTTTCTTTAAAAACAAATAAAATACAGTTAATTCTCGTATTCTTTTAGTAGATCTTTCGTGGAGCAAGTGCATTTGAGCGGCAGATGTAATACAGCTGCTACTGGTTAGCTGTAAGCCAGGGTTTTATATACTTAGATTAGGTTCAGCATTTTTACTGGCCAAGTCTTAGGTGAAGTTTTTTCCTTTTGTGGCCGTTGAAGGAAAAGGGTAAATCATCCGCCGGGCAAGGTGTTATGCTCGGGGAGTAGCCGACGCTCCGTGGGATAGTTCGGAGATGTTCTATATATACTGTTTATGATTCGGACTTTTGATGGCGTGATTTAGGCTTCGGTGTGTTTTTCGCTTGCGACGCGACGACAGCGCCGCAACATCACCCCCCCTCCTGCTCATACCGGAGGTCGATAGTACAGCCTCGTTGCCGACGAATGTGCAAATGCCAGGAGATTGCCTTGTAGTCTGCGGTGAGTCGAGAAGAAGGCAAGTAATCTGCGAGAGTGCCGTAAAGCAGAAGCGAGCGGTAAGGCTCAGAGCTGTGCCGAACACTGTATAGCGCAGAGTAGCTTGAAGGAACAGGAAGCATTATTATTCCAGTGCTGCGATGAACCTTGTGAAGCTAGCTGGCTTGCAGTATATGAAGACTGCAGACGATATCTGCGAATGGGTGGGTTATTCTATGACGATGATGAAGCTTGAAGTTTCCGAAGGTTGTTGGTCGCGTGTTCAGATCACGTCAGGTGGTCACCACTGTGGCCGTAGTAGGAAAAGGAGAGATCTCCCGCCGGGAAGGTGTTGTGCCCGCAGAGCAGCCAACGCTCCGTGTGATAGTTCGGAGATGTTCTATATATACTGTTTATGATTCGGACTTTTGATTTAGGCTTCGGTGTGTTTTTCGCTTGTGTGGCGACTTTTATAAAAAATGAAGTGACAAAAGAACTTATAATTCACAGAAGGATAAAAGGCCTCCACTGTCCATGGAAATCTGTAGCCAACTTCAAACAACTTGCAGTTCACAGGAGGATAAATGGCCTCCACTGTCCATGGAAATCTGTAGCCAACTTCAAACAACTTACAGTTCACAGGAGGATAAATCGCCTTCACCGTTCATGGAAATCTGTAGCCAACTTCAAACAAAGAAGACTACAGATGAGTTGCCATCTTTAGACCGGAGTTAGGACTAAGATGGAAAGTTACACAGCCTGTAATCATAAAGCGACACAGGCCGCCGGTAGACCAGAGGGAAGTAGCCATACGCAGGTGTTTCCCTCTGTCAAAATACAAGTCCACATGATCCCGTAGGTATAATAAAACTAGTTGTAGCCGCACTGTTCACTAGACTTAATCTAGTTGCATGCCTGAATCGATTTTCTACAAAAATGCCGAATGGTTCAGTTTCATTGCTGCAAAAAAAAATCTGCCACGCCAAATTTACAAAAAAAATGCGTTATGCTTTATATATAAGTAATTTTTGATCATATACTTGCTATTTACTTCATCTTAGATTTAAAAATTACAATAATAACGGTAGTGTTATTTCGGATTTGTTTACCAGCACAAGCCGCTCGCTCTCATACAATATTCGGATTGGTCGAGCGACTGATCCAAATCTGTAAGCGAGTTGTCGCTGTCACCGAGCCATAGTATTATAATGTATCTAAGTGTTTGAAAAATCGTTACTATATTGTTGTAAATGTTATGTGTGAGTTTCATGGTGACACGATTGTTTTTGTTTGCACAGATTTCCCCACAAAACATGACAGACAGTTCTGTATCAGGAAAAAGCACTATTGCTACTCCCCTTCTAACCAGTGTCCCGTGTTGCTCTATGCATAATTACAGGATAAGTTAATTTATGAATACAAAGAAAAGAGTTTTTTTTATAACAATATAATAATAAGTGTGACAAATGAGCACACAGTCTACCTGATGGTAAGAATCAAAACGCAGATGCGTTATCAACCCTGAGGACTAAGATGGATTGCCTCGTTTCTAGTAAAAAAGTGTCTCCAGATCTCTACACTCACCATACGAAACACAGCAGTATTAAGCTACTATTTTACGCTGGTATTCTGTGAGAACGTGGTCCTTCCCTGGTCAAGTCGACCCATTTGTGCTACAACTTCAATACAGCTACAGCGTGGCTCTATCACGTATAAATGTGTGAAACTTTGTTTTTTGTGAAGTGAATAACTTTGTTTTCTTATCATTATAAACTAAATAAAAATAGTAACAAATAATTCTATAATAAAAATAAAAATACGGTATTTTAATTGAAATGCTTCCCCTTGACGCCGAAATAACACAGATGTGTTTAATTAAGCGCTGAAATAACATACGAGCTCTATTTTCAGGTTTATTAAGAAATTTGAGTGTGTTTCCAGTACAAATAAACATCACCCAACTGATTAACCACACGATTTCTGTGTCACGTACAAGATATTTTGAGCTCTCTTCATTATACGTACTATTTTTAAATCTTTATTTAAAAAAAAAGTTTTAGTATGGTTTTCAGGTCTGTGGCATATTTAATATATTTTTTTTATATATTTAAGCCTTTATATATTATTTACCTATTTCTCGGGCTATATAGCTGGCCCATCGTCACCTCAGCTAAATGATCCCTTGAGCTACGTTGATTAATTACTCTGGTTCTACTGCGGATATCTCAAATGTAAGTTTATCACGCATAGAAACCCCGAGCATAGCCCTCTCTATAGCTCACTGAGTGATCTTGAGCTTCTTCATAAGGCCAGTAGTAAATCATGTCTAAGATCCATTAGTCATCACTGTCAACACGCACTGGTTGTACAATCTTGATTGATCAAATATAACCAAGTAACTTAACAATTTTGTTTCCAAAATTTCTGTCAATATTCTCCTAATGCACCTTACAGTAATAACACTATTTATTATTATTAACAGCACTATGCATTTGCAAAAAATCTTTGAATCTAGTCTCTAAAAACTTCTTGATAGACTTAAAGTCCTAGAACGTTTTGAGTAGGTTACGTTCTCTAGTACTGATCATAATTTTTAGTTAAACAGGTTCAGTTCGAAGCTGAGCGTAGTCCAAAATATTGTTCCCGAATCGAAGATTGAGTTGTTCGCTCCTTGTGACTAGGAGCAGGGATTTGATGGAAATCCCACGATACATTTATGAAAAATTTATAAGTGAGGCGCTTCACAATAAGTCAAATAATATTGCACAAGGCTCTAAAAACGAAGAAACATTTATAGAGACAAGAGCTCTTCGGATGTCATCGTGCAAAAAACTGTGGAATGGAATAAAATTGCGATTAACATTACCAAAAAGCATTAAAATTACATAATTTTGTAATATCGTTAAGAACTACCCTAACGGCGTCAGCAACGGACACGCTTACAAGATCTTTACTCGTAAAATATTGAGGCATAATTGCGTCATTTTCTTTATAGGATAGGGTGACAAACGAGCACACAGTCCACCTGATGGTAAGTGGCCCATAGACATCTATATCTATCCTCAATTAAGAATTAAAATGCAGATGCGTTGTCACCTGTGAGGACTTAGATGGGATACCTCGTTTTCAGTAAAAACAGTCTCCGGTTCTCCACACTCACCATATTAAACACAGCAGCATTAAGCTACTATTTGACGCTGGTATTCTGTGAGAGCGTGGTCCTTCCCCGGTCGAGCCGACTCATTTGCGCTACAACTATACTACTAATATATTTTGCAGCATGGCTCTACCACGTACAGTATTATTTCATTTTCAAATTGTAGCAGCCAGACTAATCAACCCTAAACGGGAATAAATAATGTATACTCTGCTGCTACCATAACGCGGAAGGGGAGGATAAAAAACATTTATTTCCTAACTATCCTTGGCTACTGAGATACTGCGGACTGCATATAGATAATTTGACGTTCTTATAAAGAAACAAGAAGGAGCCGCAAATATCATTCAGCGCCACATCGACTTCACACGCCGCTATCGTCACGTGTCCGTCGACCAATGGTGAGCCGTTTCTTCAACGCCGCAGTTCGCTTCTTCTCGCCGTTCCGGAGCTGTATTCCACGCCGCCGCCGCTCACCGACTACGCGCGCGCATTTTTTTTTTTGCGCCCGAAGCAAATATGGGCAACCCTC
Source organism: Parnassius apollo (assembly GCA_907164705.1). Taxonomy (NCBI): domain Eukaryota; kingdom Metazoa; phylum Arthropoda; class Insecta; order Lepidoptera; family Papilionidae; genus Parnassius; species Parnassius apollo. Next base: position 217,907 of record CAJQZP010001706.1, read on the forward strand.
CGGAAAGCGGGGGAGGGAGGCGGTGAATGCTCATAGCATACCACGCAGCCGGCTGCGTGGTTATGTGGAGACTTTTACCCACTAAACACCGCCTTTTAGGAAATGGCTTAACGATCTGACTAGAGATCTCTAAGCCGTATACGAACGTGACCCTCCTTGGCAGAAAGGAGGGCGCAAACTCGCGCGCACCGATCTGCATGTCTTTTATAGCCCGGTCCAGCGACGTAGCTTCGTGAACAATAAAACAAGTCTCACGCCGGGAAACGAAACGTAGATAATAGTTGTATATTTTGAATAATTTTCATTGGTCATAATATAAGCATTATAATTGGCTAGATAAAATAAAAATCGTTACCATTGGCAAATCAATTGTGAGCCAGCCATATAAATATAGGCAAGGTTGATGCAAATATATTCCATTCCATTCCACATTCTAGTCCATATTCATACTCCACTTGGCTTTTAAACAGTAGTTTCATTTCTCCACCTTAAAACCACTCGGAGTCCGTTAATAGTGGACCGTTCATCTCCACTATTACAGTGGTGACCCCGTACGAACACTGAGGGGGAAGATCCCGTACGAACACCGAGGGGGGAAGATCCGGTACGAACACCAAGAAGGAACACCCTGCGACGTACCACTACTATTACAGTGGTGACCCGTACGAACACCGCGAAGGAAACCCGAGGAACACCGAGAAGGAAGACTTCAGTATATATAAAATCAGTGTAATCAAGCCGTCATTATGGAGCAAGAGGCGAACACATATACATCAATTGTCGAAGAAATTCGGAAGTTATCACACGAAGTGGCTGCACTCAAAGCTTCCCAGCATCACACTAGTTACCAGCAACAGTACAACCAGCGCAATCAGCAACAACGAAGACCACTTTTTCGTCGCAACCGCTCTGCAAGTAGAAGTCGAATAAGCTCAGCATCAAGATCCCCTTACTGTTACTATCATCGACGTTTTGGGTTCGGGGCAAGAAAATGCACAGAACCGTGTACATTCAAAAATGAAAATACGAAGGCGCTCGAACTAACTAATACGCTCAATGCGATGGGATCCAGCGTAACAGCAAAGTCCTACCGTCTTTTCGTCACCGATAAAAAAAGCAAGCTTACTTTCCTTATCGACACCGGAGCAAATATCTCAGTGTTACCGCCGAAGCAAGGATAGAAGTTGAAGCCACTGGATTTTCAACTCTATGCAGCAAACAATACGGTGATTCCTACATATGGAGAAAAAACAATGGAACTTGATTTAAATCTACGCCGACCATTCAAATGGAGATTTATCGTCGCTAAAGTCAGCAAACCAATCATCGGCGCTGATTTTCTTCAACATCACCAGTTAATCGTCGACATCAAAAATAGAAGAATCATCGACGGGAAAACCAATCTTGCATCTCAGTCTTTTGTCCAAGCAACCAATCTGCCCACAATAAGAAGCATAGATGAGCAACAACCGTATCACAAGATCCGCGAAGAATACCCTGGTATCACAAGAATAACTTCAATGAAATTAACACCGAAGAACGACGTTGAGCATTTCATCGACACCAATGGACCACCACTTCATTGCCGTGCACGTCCAATCGCACCACACCTATACAAGCAAGTTCGAAAGGAATTCGAAAACATGATTGAGCAAGGAATATGCCGTCCAGGCAAAAGCCCTTGGTCATCACCACTTCACATTGTACCGAAGAAGAATGGAGAATTACGAGTTTGTGGAGATTACAGAAGACTGAATTCTATTACCACTCCTGACCGCTACCCAATATCGCGAGTTAGGGATTTCACTCATCAACTATCAGACAAGACTATATTCTCCACCATCGATCTCAACCGAGCTTACCAACAAATAGGAGTACGCGATGAGGACATAGAGAAGACAGCAATAATTACCCCAATGGGATTATTCGAATTCCCAAGAATGATCCCAGGATTAAAGAACGGAGGTCAAACTTTCCAAAGATTCATACACGAAGTACTTCATGGACTGGATTTCGTTTTCGCATTTATTGATGATCTCCTTGTTGCAAGCCCTGATAAAGAAACACACGAAACACAACTACGCACCATGCTACAGCGATTAGAAGACAACGGAATCACAATCAACCCTTCGAAATGCATATTTGGACAGCAAGAAGTTCAATTTCTTGGTTTCACCGTCAGCAAGGAAGGAATCAAACCGCCTGCCGAAAAAGTCAAAGCAATCATCGATTATACAAAGCCTAAAACTATCGAAGAGCTAAGGCGTTTTCTTGGGATGATAAATTTTTACAGAGAACACATACCTAAAGCCGCGTAAATCCAAGCACCACTTCACGCCTACCTTCACAACACGAAGAAAAAAGATAAAACGTCAATTGAATGGAACGATGAAGCCACGAAGGCATTTGAAGCTTGCAAAGTTGCGAACCAAAATGCAGCTTTACTCGCTCACCCATCACACGAAGCAACCCTTGCTATCTTCAGCGACGCATCCGATCTCTCAGCAGGAGCCGTTCTCCAACAATACAGCAATGGGAAATGGCAACCACTTGGCTATTTTTCGAAGAAGTTCTCCGATACTCAACGTAACTACAGTACATTCGACCGAGAGCTACTGCTATTTACATGGCTATCAAGCACTTCAGAAAAACGTTCGAGGGTCGAAACCTAATCGTTTTTACCGACCACAAGCCATTAACATACGTACTTCCAAAGAAACCATCACTATCGGAAACACCACGAAGAGCAAGACAACTTATTTTCATAAGTGAATTCACGACCGACATACGTCATATCAGTTGAAAGGACAACATAGTCGCCGACGCACTCAGCCGCGTACCAATCGACAGCGTAACGTGCCCTACATCAATCGACTATCATAAGATCGCCGCAGCACAAGACAGAGATAGTTACAACATAAAACATCTATCGAAGCAAGGTAACTTGTCCATCAAGCAAGTTACAATGCCAATGACGCATCTACCTATATACTGTGAAGCCTCAACGACAACCATGCGACCATACCTACCAGAAGAATGTAGTCGCGAAGTCTTCAATGCACTGCACAACATCAGTCATCCAGGTGTTAGAACAACAAGAAAACTCATCACTGAAAAATTCTTTTGGCCTTCAATGCAAGTGGATGTTGGCAACTGGGCGAAGCAATGCATTCAATGCCAAAAATGCAAAGTACAAAGGCATACATCAAGTAGCCTAGCTACATTTCCACCCACGGAGAGATTCGAACACCTGCACGTTGACATCGTTGGACCATTACCTACTTCACCGCAAGGACATCGTTATCTCGTAACAATGATCGACAGAACAACAAGATGGCCAGAAGCAATACCTACCGATGATACTTCAGCCGAATCCGTCGCGAAGATAATTTATGAAAATTGGATTACTCGTTTCGGATCACCTAAAACCATCACAACGGATCAAGGAAGAAACTTCGAAAGCAACCTATTCCTCAAACTTCTTATAACTATGGGAATACAGAAGACACGTACAACAGCATCCCATCCCCAGTCAACGGAATAATCGAACGATGGCATCGTACATTAAAGACCGCACTCAAAACTCGTTTATCTCAACATACAAAGTGGATTGATGAGCTCCCTACAGTGCTACTCGGACTACGAGCAACACCGCGTGCAGACACTAGTCTTAGCGCCGCTCAGCTAACCTACGGCTGCAGCATAAGACTGCCGTGTGACTTCTTCAGTTCAGCAGCGTCAAACAAACAAGAAATGGATTACGATTTCGTAACTCAACTTCGAGAATCAATCAACAAAGCCTTATCGTCGAAATGCACCGAAATGCAATCACACAGAAATAATAAATCTGTATTCATTCACCAAGATTTGAAAACACGCAAGCAAGTTTTTGTAAGAAACGACGCAATGAAAAAACAATTTCAACCTACCTACGATGGACCGTATAAAATATGAGAGAGAAATAGCAAGACTTTTAAACTACAAATACCCGGAAGGAAATCTACGATTATTTCGATCGACCGACTAAAGCCTGCCTATATTATTAACGAGGATACTTCAGAGGATTCATCATCATCATCAAAACCACCAGCGAGGAAGCTTGAAACTCCATCATCTACATCAACCCAGTTGAAACCTATTTTAAAAACTACGAGATACGGGCGAGTCGTCAAGCCTCCGGTACGCTTTCGCTAGGGGGAGAGTGATGTAGCAGACAGACTAATCAACCCTAAACGGGAATAAATAATATATACTCTGCTGCTACCATAACGCGAAAGGCGAGGATAAAAAAACATTTATTTCCTAACTATCCTTGGCTACTGAGAGATACTGCGGACTGCATATGAGATAATTTGGTAAATACGTTCTTATAAAGAAACAAGAAGCAGCCGCAAATATCATTCAGCGCCACATCGACTTCACACGCCGCTATCGTCACGTATCCGTCGACCAATGGTGAGCCGTTTCTTCAACGCCGCAGTTCGCTTCTTCTCGCCGTTCCGGAGCTGTATTCCACGCCGCCGCCGCTCACCGACTACGCGCGCGCACTTTTTTTTTTTTGCGCCCGAAGCAAATATGGGCAACCCTCCGGAAAGCGGGGGAGGGAGGTTGAGAATGCTCATAGCATACCACGCAGCCGGCTGCGTGGTTATGTGGAGACTTTTACCCACTAAACTCAACCTTTTGGGAATTGGCTTAACGATCTGACTAGAGATCTCTAAGCCGTATACGAACGCGACCCTCCTTGGCAGAAAGGAGGGCGCAAGCGGCGAAAAGCCGCTTAGAAAAGTGCCTAACTAAGGCAGATTAATGGATGTGTTATGTAGGCTCGGCCCGAGCCGCCAGGAGGCAGTTCAGGTCAGCCGAAAGCTTGTTGGGGGGGGTCCGAGAGAGAGTTTCTCGGTCTGCGCACACTATAGCGAGTGTGGATAGGGGCTGCATAGGCAGCTGTCTCACGAATGAGATGATTTGGGTGGGACTCTGAGGCTTTGAAAAATCTCTCAGAGAGTGATTTGAGGAACTGCTGGATTGTTGGGAGCTCTAAGTCTCGATGTAGGTCGGCATTACGGACATAATAGGGCGAGTTAGTGGCCCTACGACAGAATAGATTTTGAACTATTTAAAGTTCATTGATAGCTTTGGGTTTAGCGTGTGCAAAAATGGGGGCCGCGTAGGTCATGACAGGTCGTATGCAGACCTTATATAGGGTTCGCTTGTTGCGGAGGGACATTTTACTGTGTCTGCCCAACATGCTGTTGAGCCTACCCATGTAAAAACGTGCGGTGCGAGTAACCTTCTTGATATGGGGCTCGAAAGTGAGCCTTGCATCAAGGGTGACGCCTAGGTATTTGGCTTTAGTTTGCCATGGGACAGGGGTTCCTAACATCCTGATTGGCGGAGTGGTGGTGAGACGACGTCGTTTATATTCGAAGCAAACGGCGGAGCTTTTCTCCGGGTTTACGTCGATACGCCATTTTTGGAACCAAGCTCCTAAGTCGCTTACTGACTTTTGGATCTTGTTCCGAATCTGTGGTAGTGAGTTGCCTTTGGAGTAAAGGGCTGTGTCATCTGCAAAAAGGGCTAGTTTGACACCATTCGACGGGATAGGGATGTCGTTGGTGAATAGTATGTATAGGAGGGGAGCAAGCACAGAGCCTTGAGGGACACCGGCTTTTATTTGACGGGTAGAGGATAGCGTGCCTTCGTGTCTAAAACGAAAGGTACGATCCTTCAGATAGGAGGCTACAAGGCGAACGAGACGATCTGGGAGGCCTAAGTCGTACAGTTTGTAGATAAGGCCCTCGTGCCAGACTCTGTCGAATGCCTTGGCAATGTCAAAGAAGACCGCGATGGTTTTTTGACGGCGAGGGTAAAAACCGCTGAGGATGTATTCCACTATGCGGTGAACTTGTTGGGGGCACGAGTGTTTGGCTCGAAACCCGAATTGTTGTGGGATGACAAGAGGGTCGCCGTCTGTGGGAAACAAATCGCGCCTCAAGCGCACGAGAATGACTCGTTCGAAAAGTTTGCCCATGGCCTTGAGGAGGCTGATGGGACGGTGATTGGAGGGGAGGTGGAGAGGTTTGCCTGGCTTGGGAATGCCAATGACAGTTGCCTCTTTCCAAGAGGTGGGAAAATAACTGAATTCGAAGCAGGCGTTAAAGATAATGGCCAGTAAGGCGATTACCTGCTCCGGGAAGTGTTTGAGGGCTTGGTTGGAGATACCATCCGCACCCGATGCTTTTTTTGGGCTTAAGTCCTTTGATGGTAGATGAAATCTCATCTTTGGACACAGTGATAGGGTCAGAGGCGGTAGGAGGCGAGTTCCTGCGTCGGACCTCGTCCTCCACTAGTTGAATGTGTAAGGGGTCAGTGGGTTGTGAGCTAGGAGAGCATTGAGCGGCAACGCTGTCCGCGAAGCACTCAGCTTTTTCTTCGTCTTCGAAGGCAATGGAGCCGTCGGGACGAGACAGAGGGGGAGTATGGGTTATAGCGTCTATCCGGAGGGCTCTCGCCATCCGGTAGTACGCTGTGTGAGAGGGAGAGATTTTCTCCATGAGATTGCCCTTTTCGTGGTCTCTGTAGTCTTGGAGGCGGTAACGCAGTTTGCGTTGAAGGCGGTGGGCCGCGAGTCTATATTCAGGAGTGGGATAGCGTGCAGCTCTACGGAGGGCGGCTTTTTTGGCTTTTAACAGGTTGCTAATATCTAGGGGAAGACTAGTTTTTGCAACCGGGACAACTTTTTCATTCTCTTTAAGAGAGGATATTATGAGTGAGGTGAGATTTTCGACCGCGGTGTCTATTTTCCCCGCACTGTCGAGGGCATCGGAAGAAAGGGTTATGGGAGGGTCCGGAGAGTCTATAGCCGAGGCTAGAGACTTTTTGAAGCCCTTCCAGTCGGTGTAGGTTTTGGAAGTGGGAGTTGGAGATGGCTGATGGCCAAGAAGGAGGGATACAGGACGGTGGTCGGATCCTAGATCGTCGAGAGGCTCGATTGCTCTAAGGTTAAGGGAAATTCCTTTAACTAGAGCAAAATCTAGCACATCAGGAGCGTAGGTAACAATGTCGGGATAGTGGGTGGCAGTGAGGGGGCTGTAGACAGTTAGGTCGAGAGACTGAGTGATATTGAGCAGCACCCTGCCACTACTGGTAGTAGTTCGGCAGGCCCATTCAGTATGCTTGGAGTTAAAGTCTCCAAACATAATGACTGAGTCGCCTAATGCAAGGATAGCTTCGAAATCACTCTTGACGGGGAGGGTTCCGCTAGGGATATAGCAGGAGGCTAAAACGATTGACTGGTGTCCAGTCATGGCTAGTCTAGTGATAGTGGCTTCCATACTGGTAAGCGACGGAGTAGATATGTGGGAGCAATGAAGGGACTTTTTGTGATAGATGGCAGTACCGCCGCCTTTGCGGTCGGGTCTATCGTTACGTATAAGTGAATAATTTTTAATAGTAAGGCCTTTAGAGACCTTGGGGCTGAGATGGGTCTCCTGTAGGAGTAAGAGATCGGCTTCGCGATCTCGTAGAAAAAGCCTAAGCTCTGGGAGGTTATTTCGCAGACCGCGGATATTGAATGAAACAAGCGACAAACCCTTTGGTTTGATACGACCGTGAGATATTGCGGGAGCAGAGGGCTCCGGCATAATTAAATTACAAAGACCTTAGAAGGTTGATGTGCTCGGTAAGAGCAAGCAGGCGGCCCTGAGGGGACTGAGCTGTGCTCAGTTTATCCGCAAGGATAAGGATTTCGTCCAAATTGATTCTATTGAGTGTGTTATACACTAGGTTTAGAGACTCTACAACAGAGTCTGTCTGTTTTTTTGGGTCGGCGGAGGGCCGCGGGATATTTGATTCCTTTTGGAACCAGGGGTTTATTGGGAGCGGCGCTGGCTGAGAGAGCGGGAGGCTCATAAGGGGCCGAGGAGGGCCCTGAGGTGGCCGATAGAGGCCCTGTGGGGGCCGATAGATGCCCTGTGTGGGCTGAGATGAGCCCTGAGGGGGCTAAGGTAGGGGCTGGCCCTGGCTGGGCTTGCGGCTTACAAGAGCCGGGAAGGTTCGGTCATTGACCTGTGGTGGAGCTTTGCGGCTCGGAAGTGGGCGAAGGGCGCGAGGGCAACCTCTAAAATTGGCCGGATGGCCTGTTTGTCCGCAGAGGACACATGAGGGTGGGGATTCGGCGTTTTTGGGCCGTGGGCACTCTTTCGAGTGATGGGGTTCTAGGCACTTAATGCACCTGGGTGGAGCTGAGCAGTTGGCTGCCGCGTGTCCATAAAGTTGACAGCGGTGGCACTGCGCTGGGTAACCGCGCCGGTGAGGGGCTTCGACCTTAACACGCGACAGGCCGCACACAGTGCGTACCTCGCGGAAAAATGGCCTTCGCCTCCGGCACATTGGTGAGAACGAGGAGGGCGAGGTTAAACCTTTCGCCCCTGCTGCTGTGCATTTTATGCACACCTTCAATGGGGAAGCCTTGGGATTTGAGGTCTTCCAGAATGTCTTCGTTTGCGAGTTCATAGGGAACTCCGCGGAGGACTGCCTTGACTTTCCTTTCTTCGGCAAGGGCGTATGTGTGGTAGGACACACGCTCGGCCGTGAATAGGCGGGTTATGTTTCGGAAGTCTTCTATAGACGCCGGTATAATTTTGATGGCCTCGCCGACATTAGTGGCTTGGTCGTATTTGAAACCCTTATCGTAGAGGGTTTTGGACAATTGAGTAAATTTCGCCTTGTCTCTGAGAAAGACAGGGGGCGGGACTTGGTTTTTGGCCAGTTCGGGAGCGCAGCGGGTTGCTGGCTTGGCGGTATTGTCTTTCGACTGTGAGGCGGCAGCATTTGGGGCTGCGGAAGTAGGGGCAACGATGGGAGCTGCGGAGGTAGAGGCAGCGGCGGAGGGAGTGCGGGCGGCGGCGGCCGCTGAGGCGGGGGGAGTGCGAGAAGTGGCAGCGCGTTTCGGGCCGCGCTTGGATTTCACTAACGTGAATTCGGCTTGGGAATCGGTTATGGTTCCTTCGGAGTCGGAAGAATCCGAGGAGCCGGTGGAGCTGAGGGCGGTCCTCTTCCGGGAGGATGAGGTAACGGACGTGGCGTCCGAGTGCTCCATATCGGAGTCGGGGGACGCGGGTGAGTCGGACTGCGGGGCAGACGCTTGGGTCGCAAGGAAAGCAGCGACGGCGGGCGGGGGGTACACATGCCTTAGGGGCAGCGGGGGGAAAATGGCTTTGGCGATAAGGGTCTCGTCAATTTGGGCGGTTGTAGGTATTCCTGCGGCTTGGATCATTTGTACGATCGTGGCCGCAACCTGGCTTATGAGTGAGCTTATGTCTATGGAAGACATGTTGACGGGGGGGGGGGGGGTGACGTTTAGTTCTAAGAAAACTGGAGGTCCCTGTTCTGAGAAGAACAGGGCCTTAGGGGCAGATGGGGAGGACTGACGATCTATTCCCAGAAGCTGGGGTCCCTATGTTCTGAAAAGAACAAGGGCTTGCTCTGAGAAGAGCAAGAGACGATCTACTCTAAGAACAGTATATACACAGTAACAGTATAACAAAAACAATAACAGAAAAATTAAAAATAATAAAACAAAAACAAAACAAGCGAAGCGCGCTCGAGCCTCCCCGCTGGAGCAAGGGGGCAAGAACGATGCAATAACAAAGTGACTCACCAACGGCGTCTGCTCGGCCGGTGTTAGCCGGGGAGAGCGGGGCGCGCGGGCAAGCGGTTGCGCTACCGAAGGGTCGGAGGCGCGAAAGAACTGTGTGCACGACCGCTCGGGGGCGGCGCGCAAACGGAACTGAAAAAAAGCGCGCGCACCGCTCTGCATCTCTTTTATAGCCCGGTCCAGCGACGTAGCTTCGTGAACAAGAAAACAAGTCTCACGTCGGGAAATGAAACGTAGATAATAGTTGTATATTTTGAATAATTTTCATTGGTCATAATATAAGCATTATAATTGGCTAGATAAAATAAAAATTGTTACCATTGGCAAATCAATTGTGAGCCAGCCATATAAATATAGGCAAGGTTGATGCAAATATATTCCATTCCATTCCACATTCTAGTCCATATTCATACTCCACTCGGCTTTTAAACAGTAGTTTCATTTCTCCACCTTAAAACCACTCGGAGTCTGTTAATAGTGGACCGTTCATCTCCACTATTACAAAATCATTGCTGCCAGCACAATGTGTAAAGGTTGCATAGAAATATTTGGACGCAGCGGTAAATTCCCGATGGGTCGATGTATACGCTTTTACAAAAAAATCCCAGAAATTCTGCAAAATAAGACCTGCTTAAAGTTCAAAAACTTTATTTAACTAAGTTTGTATACAAAGAGTTGTTATAATATTAAGAAATTTATTCATTTGAAAAGAGCTCATTTACGTGTGTTCCTTATCCTTTCAGAATAGCTGGATTGATTCACTGATGATATTTTTTATTTAATGGTCACTCGCAAAGAAATATTAAATGTTTCGTAACTGTCGGCAACGACTGTCGCAATGCTTTTGTTGCGTGTTTTACATGACTGACGGCTTCATACCTTCTTATGAAAAATATGTAATAATTGATTGTAAATAACTAAAATTAGAAATTTAAAACCTCCAAAACAAAAAAGCTGATGATCTTCAAACGGCTGAAAAGATTATCTTAAAAAAAACGGAATCTAAATTTGTGCATCTGCTTTGGAGCTATGACACACAGATACACATGTGGTTTTGCGGTGTGCCCCATAGCAAATTTATAATTTTTTTATTTGATAATAAATTTAAAAAAAAATATGTACACTTTAAACATATAACATCCCTATTTTTTGTCAATAAACATTATACTGTAAATATTTTTTTAAGTTTCGCTGGCTTCCTTGTTCCTTCCTATTACTGTTTCGGAAAAATAACTCTAGTACCCGCATAATTCCCAGGACAGAGTTATTTTTCCGAAACAGTAATAGGACTTCTATAAGCATAACTTTCAAAAGTATTATTTTAATCAACACTGAATAAAAATGATTCTATTCATTTATATTGAATTGTACAAAGCACTAGCTGCCATTCCGTTTTATTTAACATCTCACGTTACAAAGAAATATACCAATGACGGTGAAAAATACTATTCGCAAGGGTGGAAAACTGGTCAAAGAAGAAAAAATGCATTTCAACTTTGAATTCAGTAAAAGAGAAAACATATAAGTTTTTAAATTATAATATTATTAGCCTGAACTACATTGACCGTGCAGTGGCGGTATAGAAATATCCATCACCCCATATCGTCCCGTGGTTGTCGTAAGAGGCGACAGAGGGAAAGAAACTAGAAGATGGGCAGCATCGTCTTCCAAATAACAACTAAGAAAAAATTACGGTTGCCAAACAACCTATTGAGCATAGCAACCATTTCAAATATTCCCCTATGAGGCAATCTATGGGGCGGGCTATGTTCAGCAGTGGACTTTTGATGGACTCTAACGGTAACTAAGAAATTAAACATGAATTTGTCATCGTTTATTAAATAATGGGAGATATTCGTGAAACGATTCATAAAATCAGTCAGCCAAGCTATAAATTGATGTTTATTTTTCAAAGAAACTCTCCGAAAAGAATATCTTGATTGAAATCTTTATTGCTACTTTCAAATAAATTAAACTATAAAGGAGCTATTGAGATTGTGTATATTTAACTTGCTATATCTTTAAAACATGTTTTATTAAACTAAATGAAAAGTTTACTCCAGAAAATTGATGACCGCTCTATTTTTTGTCATTATGTGGTTATCCATACATATAAATAAAATGAAGATCCACAAATAACACCAAACCAGCGAATAATTTTGTCATTATTTCATTATTGTAAAATTCATTATTATCAAAAAAATAAGCAGTTTAAAAAAATTGTGATATTCGCTCTGTAAATCTTACTTCCGCCAAGTATAAAAACTTTGCTAAATAAAATTTGGATAAAAAAAAGGTTATTAAAATATTAACAAATTTATAATACTCGTAACCCTTGGACGTGTGGTAATCGCTACCAAGCTATTTCTTATTTATGTTGTGTGGTGAATAATTGTGTAACTTTGATGATTGTCAGGAGTTCCATGTTTCAAAAAAAATTGTGTGATAGAGGTATTTTTGGAACTACTGGTAAATTAAACATAAGAGTGACCTTCGAAAAGTATTATTTATAATGTTTATAAAATATAAAAGTTTATATTTCAAAAAGAAAGGCTTTGCCATGAGCTGCCTCACGCTTCTGACGATGCTTCGCATCGTCGGTATAGATAAATTTGAAGTTGTAAGTTATTTTAAGGATATAAGCCATCGTCACCTATTACTGCACTAATTTTTTTTAACTTGCATTTTTTAACTTCCCACTAAGAAAATTCTAAATTTTCTAAAACAGGGACGTTATTGGTTTGTGTGTGTGTGTGTTTGTGTATGTGTGTATGTGCGTGCGTGCTGTGCGTGCGTGCGTGCGTGCGTGCGTGAGTGCGTGCGTGCGTCGTGCGTACGTGCGTGCGTGCGTGCGTGCGTCGTGCGTGCGTGCGTGCGTGCGTGCGTGCGTGCGTGTGTGTGTGTTGGCGAGAGAGTGTGTGTGAGTGTGTGGGGGTGTGTGTGTGTGTGTGAATGTGTGTGTGTGTGTGTGTGTGTGTGTGTGTGTGAGTGCGTGTGTGTGTGTGTGTGTGTGTGTGTGCGCGCGCGCGTCGTGTGTGTGTGTGTGTGTGTGTGTGAGTGTGTGTATGCGTATGCGTGCGTGCGTGCGTGCGTGCGTGCGTGCGTGCGCGCGTGCGAGCGTGCGCGCGGGTGCACGTGTGCGCGTGAGCGCGTGTGTGCGTGTGCGCGTGTGTGCGTGTGTGCGTGTGTGCGTGCTTGTGTCTGTGTGTGTGTGTGTGTGTGTGTCTGTGTCTGTGGTGTGTGGTCGTGTCTGTGTGTGATATGCTCTATAACGCTAGAAATCCATTACAATTAGGGTTGCTAAATGATTGGAATCCATTTGCATTCTCCATAAATTTTATGTACAAATACTTTATAACAAGACAAATAATATATAGTTTTATGAACATTGTCTAATTAAAATGGGTAACAATTTTACGCAGGTGTCAGTTGGGGCAGTTTATTTTTTAATATAAAAACAGCTTACGGTCTTAGCGCTTGCAGTAAATTTCATAGTATGCAAGCAACCTGAGTTTGTTGTCCGCCGGCACCCATGATATTGTTACGCGCTCCAGTCAACGATACACTAGTGCCTAGGAGCATTGAGAAAATGACATCACAAATCACTCAAGTTACTATAGTTAGAAAAGTAAAAGACTTTTTTTGCCTGGGATTTTTTTTTTCTGTTTGGGTAGATACCACCCTAGTGTCATTATATTTCTGTCGTCAAATAGCAGTACCTGCACAGCTGTTATCTGGTTGGAAGGGTAATGAGAGTCAGTGTAAGGCGTTCCGTATTGAGTATGTTTTTTTTTAAGTTTTTTTTAAAGTTGGTTACAGGTGTCTATGGACTGCAGTAGCCACTTACTTATCAGGACGAATGTAAATTTGTTTGTCATTCCATTTACAAAATAAAAACAATAAGATACAGAAATAGAATTAGGAAAATAATTGATAGTAAACGGTAAAAAAGAGGGTAGACGGAATCCTAAGCACAAAATATATCCTATTACCAATAATAGTTTATATACTTTACCCTACATTTCAAAGTTTTTTCTGCTATATTTTTTCATAATATTAATATTCAGCCTCCTATCAGGATAATATATAGATAACAGTTGACAACCCTAAGTTCATTCCGCATATTGGTTGCCTTCTATTCAGCTTCGTATTCAGCTCTCAGTAGTAAGCAATTGAATATGGTTTTACCCTTTCTCCATTATCGGTTATCTATTATTACGTGTAGTCATGGGGAAACCTCAAGTATCTGTAGTTACTAAATGTAAAAAGATCTCTAGGGTATTTAAGGAATATGTCGGTTGATCTTTTTAAAAGATTAAAAACGTTTTTGTATTGAAAGAATCAAATATTTGCCTCTGCCTAACAATATTCACGATCACGAATCCACTGTATTTTACTTATATATACCATCCATTATATATGCATTAGGAATAAGTAAAATTAAACACGATAAAATCCGTAAAAATATATCAACAAAAACGGACATTCGAGGAAGCGCTAAGATCTTATGTCGGGCAAGTAAAAAGTTGTTATGAACGGCAATCCAACAAAGACGGGCATATGACATAAAAAATCCATAGACACATAATATAGTGAATTAAGGGCAGTTTAAACGATATAAGGGCGGCACTGAAAATTTCGGGAATCAAGGAAGTGACACAACATTACTATTTAAAATGTATTTATTGCTTTTCGAAGTATTCTCCTCGAAATTTGACACATTTTTCCATACGATGGAACCAATCATTGAAGCAACCATTCCATTCGGAAGTTGGGGTCTCCTAAATGGCCGTTTTGTAGGCGTTTACAGCTTCTTCAGGTGATGAAAATATCTGTCCACGCAATTTGTTCTTTATTTTAGGGAAAGTATAGAAATCATTAGGGCTTAGGTCGGGGCTGTACGGCGGATGGTCTAATAATTCAATGTTTTCTTGCTCTAAAAACTCTTTTGTTCTGTGTGCGGTGTGAGAACTCGCATTGTCGTGATGGAGGATGATGCGGCGGTTGCAGTTCTCTTTACGGAGTTCAGAAACGACCTGTGGCAAACAAATGCTAGCGTACCATTCTGTATTAACCCTTCTTTGTCCCTCAAGAGGAATAGTCGTAACATGGCCGGTTTTTGAGACAAACGTGGCCACGATTTTTTTTGCAACACTCCGTGAACGAAGTATTTTTATTGGCTTTAACTCATTTTCGAACACCCAAACTCTTGACCGGTTTTTTGTTTCGGGTTCGTACGCGTATATCCAGGATTCGTGATGCAATGTTGTATACAGCATTAGAGGATCCTGCGTGGAATCTTTTGAGAGTTCTGACGGACCAAGTAACGCGAGCCGCTTTTTGCTCTTCACAGAGCGAATTCGGTATCCATCGGAAAAAAAACTTTTTTACACCTAACTGTTCATGCAAGATTATTTTATTTGACTCATGCCAATGTCTAAAGTTGCTTGAATATCGCGGTATGTCACATGTCGATCTTCCTCAATCAGCATACGCACAGCATCAATGTTTTCTTGGGTGACTGCAGTTTTTGGACGACCTTGACAGGGATCATCACTGAGCTTGACATGTCCACGTTGAAATTCAGCAAACCAGCGATAAATTGGGCTAAGCACTTCGTTGCAATGGCGCATATCGTCTATTGATCGGGATAGAAAGTCTGCAATGTTATCGTTGCTTTTAATATACTGTTACAAGCTTGAGGTTCGTTACAATAAAACTGCCGATTGAATTACCAAAATTTATACTTTAATTTTCTTTACACCAATTAAAATTTAAAACACTAATAATTAATCACGCTGATTCACTTTATTTCGCCCCGAAGCTTCGCTTGTCTCGCCAATTTCAATACTGCCCCGATCGCGTATTGCAGAGCCTTTAAATACACCTTTTTCACCAAAACATCCAGAATATTCAAGTAAATACGCGCGCAAACCGAACAGGCGCCGAAAGTTCGAGTGTAGGGTTTCTAGAAAGCTTAATTCTCCAATTCGATACTAGATGGGGCTGTTGGTTGAAAGATTAGTCATGTCATTTTCTGGAAAGCTCTCCTCGCTCTGTTACCCGACACTAGATGGCGAACTTAGGCGCGCAACACTGCCCTCTCCTAAGACATGCTCGTCCCGAGCATTATCGGCTCCATAATAACGCGCCAAGCGATCCACATGGACGATCTTAGGAGTCCCTCTTGCGCCTTTCTGTATCCGGTAGGTTACATCGTTGATCCTGGTCACAATCCGGTACGGGCCGTCCCATTTAGCTTGAAGCTTAGGAGATTTCCCTTTGCTGCGTGAACTACTGACTAGTGAACCTTCGCCGAACTCCTTGTTGTTCATTTTGCGGTCATACATCTTTTCGGACATTTGATGACCCGATTGTCCGACGTGCTCATAAATGTCATTCATTTTGTTCCGCAAGTCATTTGCATAATCGGTTATACTGCGTGGGGCATCAGGTGGTATCCCGGTGATCAGGTCTGCAGGCTGCCGTAATTCTCTTCCAAAGTTTGCAAAAGCTGGTGTCACTGATGTACTTTCGTGAACCGCACTTCGATATGACAACAAAAACGGTTATATATGCTTGTTCCAATCTCCGTTTGTCTACAACTTTTGCTAGGTACCTCTCCAATGTCTGATTAAATCGTTCCACCATTCCATCAGATTGCGGGTGTCGAAGTCGTTCTTGTTTTATGAGTACCCATAACTCGGCAAGTTTCCTGGAATATTTGAGACGCAAAATTCCTTCCTTGATCGCTGTGAATCTCTAAAGGACTTCATGAACTAGTTTATCTGCAACTGTTGAAGCTTCTTGATTTGGAATGGGAAAGACTTCTGGCCACTTAGTGAAGTAATCCATTACAACCATGAAATACTTGTTACCGCTTTCACTCTCCGGAAACGGCCCCGCCACGTCAATGGCTATTCTCTCCCATGGTACACCAACATAGTACAACTTCAATGCACCTCTACTACGAGTCTGAGGTGCCTTTACAGCCGCACAATTTGTACATTTGCGACACCAGTCCTCGACATCGTTTCGACAGTGGACCCAGTAAAACCGTTCTCGGATCTTCAGTAGAGTTCGTTTAACTCCCAGATGGCCTCCTGAACAATCATTGTGGTACAGCTGTAGAACATCCGGTACGGCTTTAGGGACAACCATTTGCAAATGACAACTGTCTCCCCGAACATTTTCCCATTTACGGCACAGAACTCCATCCTGAAGCAGCAAGCTGTCCCACTGAGCCCAATAGCTTTTAGTGGTCGAACTCATCGCTGAGACGTCGCTTCACTTGGGCTTGGGAGCACTGGCTTTCATCCATTTCAGAATCAGCTTGATGTCCGGATATTCCTGCTGTGTAGGTTGTAAGCTGTCCTTCCACTCGTTGCTGAGGTGGTCTGTCCTGAGCATCCTCGCGGATACCACTTCCTTACTCTCTTGCCTAGTACAATGTTTACGATCTTCAGGACAAGGTCTTCTTGTCAATGCATCTGCGTTTCCATGAGATTTCCCGCTGCGATGTTCGATCTCAAAGTCGTATTCCTGCAGTAGTTCAATCCACCTCGCAACTTGTCCTTCTGGATTTTTAAACTGCAATAGCCATTTTAGTGCAGCATGGTCAGTTCGTAAGTGAAATTTTTTGCCCCAGAAGATTTTTTCTAAAATGCTGCAATGACTTTACCACAGCTAGCAATTCGCGTCTTGTGACACAATAGTTCCTTTCCAGTTTTGACAACGACTTGCTGAAGTACGCTATCACGACCTCTTGGTCACCAATCCGTTGAGAGAACACACCGCCAAGTCCTATATCACTTGCGTCTGTGTCAAATATAAACACTTTGCTTGCATCAGGGTATCCCAAAATAGGTGTTTTGCACAGACGGTCCTTGAGCTCCTGGAATGCGATATTGCAACTTTCATCCCAGCAGAAATGTCGCTTCTCCTCGGTTAGCTTATGCAGAGGTTTGGCTATATCTGCAAAGTTCTTTACAAATTGCAGGTAATAGGAGCACAAACACAAAAATGCTCTTACCTGCGCCTTGTCTTTTGGAACCGCCCAATCTTGACAGCGGCCATTTTCTCTGGATCCGTGCGCATACCTTCTTCCGATACTACATACCCCAAAAAGTTAACTTGCCGTTTGAATAGTGAACATTTCTTCGGAATCAACTTGAGATTGGCACTCTGAATCTTCATGAGCGCGCGTTCCAGGATTTGAAGGTGTTCCTCAAACGTACGGCCTATAATGATGATGTCATCAAAGTAGACCAGACAGGTATCGCCAATTAGCCCGGTAAGTACAGTTCCATCAGCCTTTGAAATGTTGCTGGAGCATTGCACAA
Source organism: Parnassius apollo (assembly GCA_907164705.1). Lineage (NCBI taxonomy): Eukaryota > Metazoa > Arthropoda > Insecta > Lepidoptera > Papilionidae > Parnassius > Parnassius apollo. Next base: position 235,910 of record CAJQZP010001706.1, read on the forward strand.
CCCAAACGGCATTACTTTAAATTACCATAGACCCTTTCCCTTCGAGAACGCAGTTTTCTCCTTGTCCTTAGGGTCAATTTCAACTTGCCAGTAGCCACTTTTTAGATCCAGCGTGCTAAACTACTTTACTCTTGTAAGCATTTCCAGCGTGTCATCAATTCTTGGCAAGGGATAGATGTCTTTCTTTGTAACGTCGTTCAGATAAATAAATAAATAAACCTCATGCTGTCGTCCTTCTTCTTTACCAGCAACACGGATGAACACCATGGACTAGATGAAGGTACAATAACACCATCCTTCACCATTCGCTCAACCATCGTTTCTACTTCCTTTTTCACGTGCTACCGGCAATCTTCTTGGCCGCTGACGGATAGGCAATTCTTCTCCTGTGTTTATTTTGTGTTGAACTAAGCCAGTTTTTTCTATGTCAGCATCGTTTGATGAGAATACATCGGCGTACTTGAGTAACAACTTCTTCGCCTTGACCATTTCGTTCGGGGAGAGAACGCTGCGACAGTCTTCCAAAAGTGTGGTCACTCTCGTTTGTGAATCCTTTCTGGGGGTCCCACTCGATAGATATTGGCACCGACGTAACCAATCCACTTCCTCACAAGTACCAACCAGTGTGCCTTTTTCTATAATCTCACGTACTCCTGAGATGTCAGTGATTCTGACCAAGTTTCAAGCTACTTTCCATAGAAGGTCATTCTTTACCCTTTCCGCAAGTACGCAACGGTGAGCTTGCCCAGGGTTCCGAGGAAGATTAACCGGCACAATCGTTTCCGATCTTGGCGAAAGAACAATCTTCTAAATTCAGTACACGTTCCCTGGTGACGCACCTTTCATAAAAAGTTCCTCCTGTTCACATTTCAAAACACCTTGCTTAACGTCGATCTCACAACAAAAATATCTATAAATTCTAGGCCCAGGATGCAATCGTCCAGCCACGATGACATTATGCAGGTAGATCATGTTGCCTAGCTGCAACTCCATCTCCTTCTCTCCACGGACGGGTATACGCTGACCGGTGGCTGTTACCAAATTAATGCGTTCTCGGTTGTATGCGGAGTCCCCAAGGAACTGACTTATAAGTTGGGAACTAACAACCGTACGAAAGGCTCCAGTGTCTATGGTCAGTTTGCACGGCATTCCGTTGACCTCGCCCTCGATGATTAGACTATTCCCATCATGGGTTTGTGAGATCGAGATCCTTGGGGCTCTTTTAACATAACCAGTACCAGCTCCGTAGTTCTGGCTTTTACTCGTTTCCCTGCTGCTGCTGGGCGGTGCTGTTGGCCGCACTACCCTCCTGAGATCATTCACCTTCGCTTTCTAGGGTTCGCTTAGGGCAGCTGGATCGAAAATGGTCCTTTTCCCCACAGCCATAGCACCTACGGCTGTATCCTTTATTGCGGTCGCGAATTGTAGCTGCTGCAACCTCCCTGATGCGATGGGAACGATGATCCTGCCGCACGGCTTCCACCTCCAGTGCATGGGCCAAAGCGTCCTTAAGCGTCTCGTAGTGCCCGAGCCTCACAGCAGCTCTGACTTCAAGATCGCTGATGCCGTCGATGAATATCTGCACCAGGTTCCCTTCAATGAGCGCAGGTACAGACCGGTATGCTTTCTACCGCACCAGCTTCTCCACCTCTAGAGCCCACTGCTGCAGCTTTTCGTTGATGTGCTGCACGTGATCTTTAAGCTGCGCACGAAAGACGTGTTCCAGGTGAGCGTCGCCATATCTCGTCTCCAATGCCTCAAGGAGCTGCTCATAAGTCACTTCCTCACCAAGAGCTTCCAGAACAGTTAAGGCCTTGTCACGCAGGCCTAACGTGAGAGCAGTCATGGCCTGACTTTTATTCCAGCCGTTTGCTTTCATGACAGCCTCGAACTGGATTTTGTAGGCCGACCAGGAAGAAGTCCCGTCGAACGGCGGCACTTTGAACCCACGTAGCGTAGGTGTTGCAGCTACTACGGGAGCTGTGACTCCATCCCCCAGTTTTAGGTCGTCCAGCGTTTTCTTCACGTCAGCCATCACGTTGTCTACCCGATTGTTCACTTGGTCGATTCGGGTTTCAGATTTCTCGATTCGGGGTTCAGTTTCCGACAGGCGGTTGTCATGTTGAGCAACCTTATCCTTCACCTCCTTCATCTCCTTCCCGAAGGTAGCGTGAAGGTCCTTCATGAAGAGCATCTGTTCTTCCAATCGACGCGCCTGTTCCTCTTATCCGCCCCGCAGCTGCTCTTCCAATCGGCGTGCCTGTTTCGCCTGCTGGTGGTCCTGTGGCTCCTGCTGCTCTTTCAACCAACGGGCCTGTTCCTCCTGTCGACGGTCCTGTTACTTCTGTTGACGGGCCTGTTCCTCCTGTCGACGGGCCTGTTCCTCTTGTCGGCGGGCCTGCTCCTGCAGCATCACCATCAAGGCATCTAAGTCAGGTGCTGCAGATGTAGGAACTACTGACGGCCCTGCAGCCGGTGGCTGGCCCTCCGACGTCTGCGGCGTTGCACCACCAAATCTTCTTTGATCCGTCTCCTGATGGCGTTGACTTCGGTACGGACACCCTTCGTTTCCTCCTTAGGTAAAATCGGCATGATTTTATCCTACTTCTGACACCGATTGTTACGAGCTTGAGGTTCGTTACAATAAAAACTGCCGATGGAATTACCCAAATTTACAATTTAATTTTCTTTACACCAATTAAAATTTAAAACACTTATCTATTATTACTAGAAATAAAGTGAATCAGTGTGATAAATAATTTATCACACTGAATCACTTTATTTCGCTCCGAAGCTTCCCTTGTCTCGCCAAATTCAATACTGCCCCGAACGCGTATTGCAGAGCGTTTAAATACACCTTTTTTCACTGAAACATCCAGAATATTCAAGTACTAGCCATTTCTTGATTAATAGCATTAAAAGAGTTATCGTGCTCCTCTCCCCAATGCCATTTTGCGTCCTTTTTTTAAAAGATAATTCAAAGGGCTTAGAACACTAGAAGTATTAGGAACGAAACACCTATAATAGTTTACTAGGCCCAAAAATGATTTAAATTCACTTATATTTTTGGGTTGTTTACAATTTAAAATAGCGTCAACTTTTTTTGTGACTTGTGAAGTCCGTTTTTATCTATTACAAATCCTAAATATTCCACCGAATCCCTAAAAACTCACACTTATCTTTTTTTAACCGCAAACCAGCATCCTCTAATCTGCTTAAAACATTCTCTAAACGTTCCAAGTTTATACTACGATTTTCACCCGTCACTAAAATGTCATCAATGAATATGCAAACACCTTAAATATCATCCAGTAATTTTTCAAGTTTTTGCTGAAAAATAAATGGAGCATTGGATAATCCAAAAACGAGCCGGTTATAACGGTATAAACCCTTGTGGGTATTAATGCAAGTCAGCTGTTTCGACTCATCCAGTTTCAACTGGTTGTAGGCCCTGGAGAGGTCAAGTTTGGTAAACTCCTCACCTCAACGGAGTTTGGCAAATATTTCTTCAATACGCGGTATTGGATAATTATCTACATACAGAGCTTTATTTAAGGTGACAGAATAATCCCCACAAATCCTAATATTTCCATCGGCCCGCAACAGCGGAACTATTGGTGTAGCGATGTCGGAATTTCGTTCGGAATTTTTTCTAAAATACCTAATTCGACCAACCGTTTTATTTCAATTTCTACCTTATTTTTTAGAGCAAAAGGTACAGGTCGCGGCTTAAAAAATTTTAAAGGTACATTTGGTTTGATTTTCAAGGTAACTTTAAATTTATTAAATCTCCCCAATTAGTCAGAAAATAATTATTCATATTTTTTTAAAAGCTTAGAATCTAAATCGCTCTCATTTGCACTATAATAACATGACCCACAAACCTTTAACTTAAACAAGCTCAAAAAATCACGTCCCAACAAAGTAGGTTGTTTATGGATTACAAAAAATGTTATTAGCTGTGTACATTTTTCATACGTTAACGGTAATTCCATGGAACCCTTGGGTACTATCTTACTCCCGTTATAACCATTTAAAACGATATTAGAAAAACGCATTCTAAACTTTGTTTTAAAATACGCTTCATAGACATCATTGGCATCACCGAAACGGCACTACCGCTATCTATTTCACATAAAATGCTTTCGCCCGCTATCGTTACCATCTGTTGCGTAGGCTCACCATTTACTGATCTCATGTTATAAAATTTCTCACCTTCGACAATTTCGTCTCCTTCCTCCGTTACAAAATTATTGTTCTTTATTTGTGTTTTACACATTCGTTTCAAATGTCCTATTTGATGACATTTTTGACATGTATAATTAATAAATCTACACTTGATTTTAACATGGTTCTTATAACCGCATACTTCATAAAACTTTTTTCGTTGTTGTTGTTGCTGTGATCCCAACCGTGATGTACTCGCGCGCACGGCAAATATCGTCCGCTGTGATGGTGATGAGTCACGCGTAATCTCCAAAGTACTTTGCAAAGCTGATCGCGCGCCCCCTGTCTCTGCTTTATTGAACGTCAAGGTGTCGATGCATTTTGAGAATAACTTTTTTTTCTGATATGTTTTCTAGTCCTAATACGAATCGGTCACGCAAGGCAATATCAAGCTCGCTCTTAAATCCACAGTATTGTGCAAGACTTCGTACTCTGGCCGCCCATTCAGCCAATCCCTCGCCTGGACGTTGCTCAACCTTATAAAACTTAAAATGTTCTGCGAATGTACACTTCCTTGGCATAAAATGTTTGTCTAAATAATGTATAAGCACTTTGTACTCTGTATCATCAAGTTATTTCGGTGTCAGTAAATCTCTGAGGGTGCGGAACGTGTCTTCTGATAATGACGACAGTAAAATTGCTCGACGCTTAACACCGGCTTTGTCCGATTGTTCCGTTATATCATTAGCGTTATAAAACTGAAATAATTGGCATTTAAAAATACTCGACTCGTGAATTCGGTGGTCAAAACTGAGACTGCCTCCGAACACTACATTAGCACTGCTAGCCATAATTTATTTTCTTAATAACACTTTTTACACACGTAGATAACGAAACTCGTCGCCAAAATGTTATATTTGTGATATTATTTAGAAGTAATTTGCTAACGTATATGCTTCGTTTAATGCTCGGACAACCGACTGAATGTTTCTCGTCTTACCCTCTATGTGAGAACATTACAATACTATTACTGTTGGAGTGTTCATCAGAGGGCATTTGATGGTCTGTAATGAATGAATGATAAATTAAATTTAACTTGCGACAAGATCTAAATACTGCTGGACGATATCAATAGCCAAGGAAGTACTATAGTACCGCATTCTCGTCCTTGCTATGTAGGAAATAATGCTCATATAAACAAATATTCACAGATAAGTTCTGAAAACACATTAGAACTAAACGAAATTAATTTTAATGAGAGCATTGAAGTAAGATGTAAAACTTACTGTAGCAGACACTTTGAGCAAATTACGTGCGACAGTGTAAGGCGCGTGGAAGGAAACGCAGAGTAATTTTTATGGCACAGACTAAGTAAGTTTGAGCTCTTTGGCTAAAAGCGTGTTGTAAACAACCAAACTTCTGCTTCATTTTTAGTACGAAGAACATATTAATTCATTGAATGAAAGATATTTAAGTATATGATATATCAACTGAGAACAAGAATGGAATTTAAATGATTAGCAATATTTACAATCTATAACATGTACGCGGCAGAGTATAGGCCTTCCTCAAAGATTGCTACAACGCGTCCGCGTTCCAATGTTACCTGCGCTCATTGCCGCGACTTCGTTCATGTTTCATATAGTCGTCACGCCATCTAGTGGAGCGAGGCGACTGCGGCTGCTCGACCTTGCGATTGCTATTACGAGACAGCAATAAAATCCTTTCTTCCCCATAACTAGTAGGTATTCGTACATTGCTGGTCCATTGCTTCAGCTTTCTGATCCGGTGAGCTATGTCAGACAATGATAAGGAGGTGTTTACATGCTATTTTATAAACAAAGAAGTGAAAACGTTCGTAAACTACAAACAATTACATATATACCAGCGAATCAGGTAAATAAACTATCATGATCAGTCACATTTTATGATTTTTTTAAATGATTCTATGACTTTTAGTCGTCGTTGTGATGTCATTTGACCATGTTGTGCACTGAGAGATTGCTAGTGTTGGTTTGCATACTTCAACTATTCCATTGTTATCTTGTTTCTCACTACTTACTATGTTATTTTGAAGCTACACTTTTTAATAAAATAATTTTAAGAGTAATTCTGACATCAAAAGTAATAAAATTTTGGCACATATCCATTCAAGAATAATATGTTTGCGAATAACTGGTTGCGAATAAACTGTAATTTGGATTTTTATGAATCAATATTGTATATTGAATGAAAATAATCATTAATATTTCAACTTGAGAAAAATTGTAATAAAATTCACAGTACTGAAATCTTGAGTTTATTGCCTTTTTCATCCGTTTATTATAAAATCTATCGACATCAAATAATGTCTCGACGTATGTATTCAATTCTCAATATCGTTCAAGCTTCTTTGTTTCATATTTACTCACTAATAAATTTGTCTCTCGTTTGAAGTATAATCAGTGTAGTATTCATTTTTACTATATACTTTGTGCCAATGTTTTGAATAATTATTTTTAATATTTTAATATTATTTATAATGTCTTTTATCAACTTATATTCACATTTATATTTATTTATTATTTATTTTAACTACAATTACACACAGTGTAACTGTGTGTAATTTTTAAACAACAATTAACTCACGATATTTGAATAATTTTTGATTGTTTTTCGAAATATATCACTTCATAATTTAAACATAACTAATAACCACAAACTGCTAATAACTAATATAACATACAAAACCAATTTACTCTTATTCATTCATTCATTCCAGCCTATCAAAGTCTACTGCTGAACATTAGCCTTATGTACTACAGTAACTAATTAACTTAATGAGAATATATCAACTATTAGCTAAGCGCGTGTTGTAACAAAAAGGTAACCACTCTGATCCGTCCAACTATAGGCCTATCGCAATCATCTCCTTGTTTTCCGAAATAATGTATTCGATTATTAACAGCCAGCTCATGCGGTATCTTGAGGATCACTAGCTGATTAGTGACCACCCGTACAGTTTACGCCGCGGTCACTCGGTAAGTGATCCTCTTGGTTACCTGACTTGTAAATGGGTGGAAGCATTTGAGTCTACGAGGGAGGCGTTGGCCTTTAGTTTGGACCTAGCAAAGGTCTTCGATCGGGTTTGGCACAAAGCGCTTCTTACAAAGCTTCCTTCCTATGGGCTTTCCGAGTAAATGATGCAATTGGATCAAGGTCATAGTAGATGGTTCATGCTCGGATAACAAGCCCAATGACGCTGGTGTTCCACAAGGCTGCGATCATCAACGCTGTTTCTTCTGCATACCAATGACATGTTGCAAACCGGTAACATTGATTGCTATGCAAACGACAGCACTGATGATGCTTTATACACCGGCCGTGCCAATATTTCTGGGTAAAACGTAACCGAGTACCAGGACTAACTTGTGTCTAAAGTCGTGACTTTATTGAACAAAGTCTTGGACTGGGGGCGACTAAATCCAGTCCAGTTTAATCCCCAGGGGACACAAGTTTGCACGTTTACCACTAAAAAGAACCCCTTTGTCGTATTTCCTCAGTTTTAAGGCACTCCGCTTGAAGCCTGAGCGAGTATCAGAATCCTCGGCATCGACATATTGAGTGACGTGCAATTTCGTGGTCACATGGAAGTTAAGGCCAAATTGGCCTATAAAGAGCTTAGTGTGCTCAGCAGAGCGGGACAGTATATCATGCCGGCTCACCGCCTGCGACTTTACAAGGCGCAGGTTCGGCCGCACATGGAATATTGTTCCCATCTCTGGGCTGTGGCTCCACAGTGCCATCTCCTTTCAGCAGCAGAGCTGTTTGAATCCTCAGTGACCGAGCTCTTTCCGATTGGCTTGACTCACTGGCACTGCGAAGAGATGTCACAACTCTTTGCGTATTTTATCGCATATACCACGAGGAGTGCTGTGAGAAATTGTTCGGAATAATTCCAGCCGCACAATTTAACCATCGCACATCGCGACAAAACTCGTGTTATCATCCATACCATCTGGATAACCAGCGGTCCACAACCATGCCATTTAAAAGAAGTTTCTTCCTCGCATAACTTCCTTGTGGAATCGACTATCAGCAGAGAATTTTCCGGAGCGATACGTCTTAGGGACCTTCACGAAAAGAGCCTACTCCTTCTTAGAGGAGCCTACTCCTCCGCTGGTGTTGCAGTTGTTAATGGGCAGCAATAATCACTTACCATCAGGTCAGCCGTATACTCATTCCCCCTCCCCCACCCCTTTAAAATAAGAAACTTTTTGTTTTACGGGGTTATTGATTCAATACTGACTGAAAGTACCGTGAATGTGAATACGTAATTTTCTGATGATAAAAATATTCTCATTAAATCAACAAATTATCCGTTATTGTTATTTTTATTAGCTTTTACGAACTTTAAATAATGGTGCTTTTGTAATATATATATATATATATATATATATATATATATATATATATATATATATATATATAATTTTGTATTGTAAAAATATTGTACAGCTCAAACCTCTGTACAATTGCTCGAAACTGGGACAATAACTTCCTTTTATTACGTACACATCACTTAAGAAAGTATTTTGAAAAATTAAATTTTTTCGAGGATAAATTTTGTGTGCGCAAATTCCCCCGCAAATCATTACAGATAGTTCTGTATCGGGAAAAAGCGTAATGCTATATGCCTGTTATACTAATATTATAAATGCCAAAGTGTGTTTGTTTGTTTGTCCTTCTTTCAGGTCGCAACAGAGCGTCGGTAAGGCATGATTTTTTGTATGGGAATAGTTCGGTGGCTGTAGAGTGACATAGGTTACTTTTTCCGCGGAAAAACATCTCATTCCCGTGGGAAAATAGAATATGTTGCAAAAGTTTGTCCTTCTTTCACGTCGCAACAGAGCGTCGGCATGGCATGAATTTTGGTATGGGGATAGTTCGGTGGCTGTAGAGTGACATAGGCTACTTTTTTCCGCGGAAAAACATCTCATTCCCGTTCCCGTGGAAAATATTCTATTTTCCCACGGGAACATGCACAAATTTTGGTGCATTGTAATTCACAGAATAGGCGATAACCTCGCAGACGATATTAAGTAATCCGTTGATGCTCTGCCTACCCCGCAAGGGTTACAGGCGTGATTATAAGTATGGATCAGAAATACTATCACCACCTGTCAGGCTTTCCCCCTTAACTATTACCTAACTGTGGTAGAAACAGTTCTTAGTAAGCCTTATTAATAAGCCTTAGTAATATTTATTGAACGGAAATTAATACAGTTCTTATTGGTTGGTACAGTTATTATGTGGTTATGAATGAATCGGTAATACAATAAGAAAAATTGTGCAAAATTATAAGAAAAATATTTTTCAGTTTAACTAACGTATACATAGTTTAAATTGATTCCGCTAGATATCGTTACTAGGTTTTTAAAACGCTGTAATGAAATGTTTCCTGACGTGTACTTAACTCCCGCCGTTGAGCCGCGCGTCAACTTATTGTGCATACGGTACCTATACGCTTAAATTGTTTCTATTTCGTAGCTTATTCGACTACCTGCTTTCGATTTTGTTTGTTTGTTATTTGCTTTGTGATTTGGTTAAGGTTGAATGGATTTATATTGGCTTTCATTTTCGGATTTGTCTATTTTCTTGGATCGGTTTTGTTGATTTGGTTGGTATTCCTTTATACATATTTAGAGTCTGGCTTTGGTTTTGGATTTTGTTCATTTAGAATCGTGAATTGGTTTTCGTTATTTTGCTTGCTTCCCGAACGAAAAACGAGTTTTTGACAAAGTATTAGGACAAATTGAATCTGGAAATGGTGCACTTTTCTTTTGAGATACCCCTGGAGGAACTGGGAAGACATTTTTGTTAAATTTATTATTAGCGCAAGTACAGAAAGATAAAAACATTGCTGTGGCCGTAGATTCCTCCGGTATAGCCGCCACGCTGCTAAGCGGGAGCCACACTGCACATTCTGTTTTAAAACTGCCTCTAAATCTAGCCCAGGAAGAATCGCCGATCTGCAACTTTAGCAAAAATAGTGCACGAGGTATAATGCTACGACAATGCAAACTTTTAGTGTGGGACGAAAGTACAATGTCGCATAAAAAGCTGTAGAAGCACTAAATCGAAAGCTCCAGGATTTGCGCAGCAATACCGATGTAATGGGAGGAATGGTGGTTTTACCGGCTGGTGACTTTCGCCAAACTTTACCTGTCATTCAAAAGGGCACACCTGCAGATGAAATTAAAGCATGTCTCAAGTCGTCTATTTTATGGAACAAGGTGACAAAATTCTGTTTTACTACGAATATGAGAGTGCATTTGTATAATGATATCAATGCTGGAAACTATACTGACACACTATTAAAAATTGGTGATGGGCGGTTAGAAACGGATGCTGAGGGCTGCGTTAAATTGACGAGAGATTTTTGTAATTTAGTACAGAGTCGTTCCGAATTAATTGCGAGCGTTTATTCAGATTTAACGAACAACATGCATGAAGATAAATGGTTATGTGAAAGGGCGATTCTTGCACCAAAAAATGAGAGCGTTAACAAAATAAATTCAGATATATTAAGCGAAGTAGCAGGAGAAATAACAGAGTATTTGTCAGTAGACACAGTTATGGACACAGAACAGAGCACTTCAAATCCCGCAGAGTTTCTAAATTCTCTAGAGTTATCAGGTGTGCCCTCACATAAGCTTCAATTAAAATTAGGCGTCCCAGTTATGCTAATGCGAAATTTAGATGCTCCTCGGTTATGTAACGGGACAAGGCTGCGTGTGACACATCTTGGACGGAACATAATCGGTGCTACAATTTTGACAGGCGTAGGAAAAGGTGAAAATGTTATTATACCACGGATCCCTATAATTCCCACAGATCTTAATGATTTCTTATATTTACGCGAACACTACACATTGAAATAATACTAGTTTTTACGGAATTTATCGCGTATATTTAACTTTTTAAATACCCGACATTTCGAACGCTTTACAGCACTCATGGTCACGGGCGGGACTGAGATGTTCAACGTCTATATGTCATAGTTAACTGCAGTTACCATAGATTAAAATTTAACGATCCCAAGCAGATGGTAGCACCCAGCCATCTTCTCTATTGAAATTAGGATGTTTTTTGATTTCAATAGTCTCGCGAATCGAAAAAAAAATCGAAAGAACACCGATTCCTTCCAAGGATGATTCGCGAGGCAATTGAAATCAAAAAATATCCTAATTTCAATAGAGAAGATGGCTGGGTGCTACCACTTGCATGGAATCCGATAATAAATAAAATTAAATCCCAACCCAAGCATACAACTGCAAGACTTCAAGATACCATAAGTTCATACTGTATAGATCGAAACAAAAGCTAAATTTTAATCTATGGTAACCGCGGTTAACAATGACATATAGACGTTGAACATCTCAGTCCCGCCCGTGACCATTAGTGCTGTAAAGCGTTCGAAACGTCGGGTATTTAAAAAGTTAAATATACGCGATAAATTCCGTAAAAACTAGTATTATTTCAACCCACAGATTACTTTTCAATTCAAAAGGTTGCAGTTCCCTATTAAGTTCAGTTTTGCAATGACAATTAATAAAGCGCAAGGGCAAACGTTACAGGTAGCGGGGGTCAACATAGAAAAACCGTGCTTCTCTCATGGTCAGCTGCATGTAGCATGTTTGCGTGTGTCAAATGCCCAGAATCTCCACATTCTTTCCCCGAATGGAAAAACATATAACATTGTGTACAGTAGCGTCTTAAAATAGTGTTCAGTTAGTTTTTTTTTCCAAAATTCCCACAATCAATTAATCAGAATTCCCACAGATCTTCCCTTTCAATTCAAAATTTTTATTTAACTCATCATCATCATCATCATCATCATTACAGCCCTTCACAAGTCCACTGCTGAACGTAGGCCTCCCCCAAGCAATGCCACAAAGCACGGTCCTGAGCCACCTGCATCCATCGACTTCCTGTATGTCTTACCAGGTCGTAATTCCATCTAGTGGGGGGTCGCCCTACACTACGCATACCGGTACGAGGCTGCCACTCGAGAACCTTTCTTCCCCATCGGTTATCGGTTCTTAGAGCTATATGGCCGGCCCATTGCCACTTCAGCTTACTAATCCGTTGGGCTATGTCGGTAACTCTGGTTTTACTGCGGATATCCTCATTTCTGAGTCTATCACGCAGAGAAACTCCGAGCATAGCCCTCTCCATAGCTCGCTGAGCGTCCTCATACGGCCAGCAGTGAAGGGCCACGTCTGAAATCCGTAAGTCATCACTGGCAACACGCACTGGTTGTACACTTTAGTTTTTAGAGATTGAGGTATACCTGACGAGAAGATGTGTCGTAATTTCCCGAACGCTGCCCAGCCGAGTTGAATCCGTCGATTAACCTCTCGGCCGAAGTTGGACTTACCTAGTCGGACTATTTGTCCCAGGTAAACGTACTCGTCAACAACTACGAGCATAATGCTCCCAACAACTACCGGCATAGGTGTGACATGGACATTAAACATGATCTTTGTTTTGTCCATGTTCATCTTAAGACCTATCCGTTGCGAGACACTATTGAGGTCATTGAGCATAGTGCTAAGGTCCTCCAGCGATTCTGCCATAAGGACTATATCGTTGGCAAATCGAAGGTGAGTGATGTACTCGCTATTGATGTTAATACCGTATCCTTTCCAGTCCAGTAGCTTAAAAACGTCTTCCAACGCAGCGGTGAAGAATTTCGGAGATATAACGTCACTCTGTCTTACACCTCTCTGCATATGGATATGTTTCGAACTCTGGTTCTGTACTCGGATAGCCATCGTAGCCCTACTGTACAAACACTTCAGCACTTCGATATACCGACAGTCAACTTGGCACCGCTGAAGGGACTGTAGCACCGCCCAAATTTCGACGGAAACAAAGGCTTTCTCATAGTCCACATAGGCCAGGCAAAGTGGCAGATTGTACTCTTCGGTCTTCTGTAGAATCTGCCGCAGGGTATTTATGTGGTCTATGGTACCGAAGCCCTTTCGGAAACCGGCTTGTTCGGGAGGCTGGAAGTCGTCGAGTCTGCGTGCGAGACGATTCGTAATGACTCTCGAAAACAGCACGTAGATGCGGCTCAGAAGGGAAATCGGTCTGTAGTTCTTCAAGAGAGCGTTGTCGCCTTTCTTAAAGAACAAGACCACAGCACATCTGCTCCACGCCTCCGGGGTAGTGCCACCATGGAGGACGGAATTGAAGAGCTTCTGAAGGACTTCAAGTACCGGTGTTCCACCCGCTTTCAGAAGCATTATACAACTCAGTTTCTTTTCAATTCCAAATGCTGCACCCTTTACGGACCTATTAAGCTCAGTTTCCTTTCAACTCAAAAGGCTGCATCTCTGACGGATCTTTTATTTGGCTCAGTTTCCTTTCAATTCAGAAAACTGCATCTCTGACGAATCAATTTAGCTCAGTTTGTTTTCAAAAGTCGGCATCCCTGACATATAATTATGCTCAGTTTCCTTTAATTAAAAAAATATCCCATTTCCATTTTAAATAAACAGGCTATTTTCATGCTATCCTATACGCTGCGTTTCAAAACTTTTAAAAAGGCTGACGAATCAATTTTGCTTTCCTTTTAATGGCTGCATCTCTGACAAATCTATAAAACTCAGTTTTCTTTCAATTCAAAAAGCAATAGATAGTTCATTTCCCAGTGACCATGTGGGCGAAGCCGCGGTAACAGCTAGTTATAAATAAATTTATGACTATAAACAAAAGTGTGGAAAGATAAAAGGAACCCTTTGCACGATTGTTAGCCACATTATAAACCAATTAAAAATGGAAACAAATTATTCTATGTTTAAAATGGTTGTTTTAATTACGTTGGAATGTTATTTTAATTGAAATACTTTCTCACTGGCACTGAAATAATACAGAATATTTAATGAAGCGCTAAAATAACGCACGAGTTCTATTTTCAAGTTTATAAGAAATCTGAATGTGTTTCCAGTACAAAAAAAATCATCCAACTGATTGACCACACGATTTCTATGTCACGTACAAGATGTTTTAGCTTTCTTTATCTAGCCTAGTATTTTGAAGCATTATTTTTAAAAAAAAATAGTATTTTATAGCCCATAATAACTTCCCTGCTGAAAATTGGCATGCCACAATGTACAGTCCGTAAGTGTCTCACCGGTCGACATTTCTTGTCTTACACTTCAATTACTGCTACGAGGTTGTCACTTGAGAACCATTATTTTCCATCAGTTATCGATTCTTCGGGCTATATGGCTGGCCAATCGTCACTTAAGTTTACTGACTCGTTGAACTATGTCAATTACTCTGGTTCTACTTCGGGTATCCTAGATTCTATGTTTATCACGCAGAGACATCCCGAGCTTAGCTCCTCCATAGCTCTCTGAGTGATTTTGAGCTTTTTCATAAGACCAAACCACGTCTAAGATTTATAATCACTGGCAACACGCACTGGTTGTACAATCTTGATTGATCAAATATAAACCTACTCCAAGTATTTTAACATTCATATCTTCGAAATTTTTGTCAGTATTCCCCCATTGCACCTTACTAATATTGTAATATTAGCACATATATTAACCTTTACGATACCTTATTATATTATTCTTATTATAATTATCTTCTTAGTTTTAGTCTTAGTTTTAAAAGGTTTCTTGATAGACGTAAAGTCCTAGAACGTGTGAATAGGTTACGTTCTCTAGTACTGATCATAATTTTTATTCGTGCCTTGTGACTAGGAGCAGAGACGTGATGGAAATACTACGGTACATTTATTTAAAGTGTAACAGTGAGATGCTTCACAACACGATCCAACATCGAGTCTATTCTCTCAAGTTATTGTAAACTTAGCCGAAAATGTACTTCTTCACAATAATGTCACTTCATGACTCCTTAGCAGCACGAAACCATGATTAATTCAAAAAAATAAATACGTTTAATTTACTAAGCAAGTTGCGAGGCTTATTTAGAACTGTGAGCATACACTTTGTGACTTTTCGATCTTTTTTTTTAATTTGAAAACAGCTCATTTATGTGTGTTCCCTGGCTTATCAAGATAGCTGAATAGATTCACTGATGATGTCTTTTGAAACAGAAACAGAAAATTTTATTGAATATAGATTGTAAAAAATACTTATTGAAAGCCACTTTTTCTATTTATCACTGGTTCGCAAAAAACACCTCTGTCCCGGGAGAACCAATAAGAAACCCAGCGGTACTATTTTCTTCAGTCGCTGTTTTAACAGCTAGGTTTGATATCATTTTATTCTTCTTCTTAGATTGTAAAACTATACTGCTGAACATGACACTCTCAGTTGTGTGGTGGACTCACCATAGCAAAAAGAAAGATTGGTCTTAACAATTTATTCATTTTTTTCACACTAGAGTACACGCGCGTCCTACTATAGTAGACCAGGGTAACTCTTTTGCAATTACTTTTTAGTTTAGTGCGCTAAAAGCTAGTGATTCCAGGAATTCTCGTCTGGTATATTTGTCATAACCTCAGTACCCCGAATGAACTCAGCGCGTAAGCATGCACAAGTAATTTGGCTCCAAAAGCGTGTGCCTACTAAAGTATTCCGCGCGTGTATTAGTGTACCAAATTCAGGTATGAACTTTTTTTCGATTACATCATGGTTAATTCACAAGTAGAAAGGTGGCTGTATGAGCAAGATACTGGAGATGAAAAAGGGATTGATAGTGAAGATGATGAAGTTCAGCCAGAATAGCAGGCCCTAGTCCGCGAGTGAGAACTCCGTGAATATGAAGAGGAAAGATTGATTGAATCCGACGAAACATGAAGTTCACATGATATTCCGCTCACGCAACTAGCTACCAGAAGGCGTGGTCCGAACTATTAGTCAACTAACGGATTATTTGGCACAAATAACTTCCATCAGCAACGCAAACTCGATCTCAAAACATAAGGATAAGACCACCAGGCCTAAAATGAGATGCAGCAAAGAATGCTTAGGATCCGTTATCCTGTTTTTAACTATTTTTCACGAAAGATATCTTGGACATCTTGGTAATATGCACTAATATATACTTAGATAAAGTAAAAGTCAATTTTCAAAGAAACAGGGCTGCGAAATCCACTGATGTAGTAGTAACGAGAGCATTTCTGGGCATATTATACGTCATGGGTGTGCAAAATGGACGGCGTAACATAAAGATTTTGTAGTCTGTAAACTACCTAGACAAAATGTGCAAGCAGTAGTAACTACCGTCAATGGCCGCTGGTAATATTTTTTGATTAGATAAACATTTTTAGAATCAATGCTCTGGTAATCAACCAAATAAACGCCTCTGCCGAAAAAATTGTCCTTCTATTTGATAAAACTGCTTTTGATTCCCCGGGCATAAATTGAAACACTTCCACGACAACTTAAATTCAAGTTAGATGCACTTTTGGGCAGCACAGTTCAAGAACCCCAAGTGTCTCAGCTTGATTTGAATTCAAAGATAGGACGAGTTGGTCGATGTGCACTCTGCTCGAGAGTCCGAAATCGGTCGACAAAAAAGTGGTACAAGACTTGCAACAAATGGAATTTTCCCAATCACCAAGCAGTAGTGTGTCCTAAATGCTATGAAGACAAAGAAAATAGTAATAAAGTTTCGTTTTAAGTTATAACAAAATTACTTTTATCTCAGAAGTGCCATTTATGTTATTTTTTCTTATGTATTTACAAAATTGTTGATTCTTAATAGTTTCTTAACAATTTATCAAAAAAATAAGTTTGTAAACCTCAGTAAAATAAAAACCTTTTCCATTACATTTGTTGTTTTAATACAATAATTAGGAATATAAAAGTTATTGACATTTTAATATGGCCTACTATAGTAGGCCACGCGTGTACTCCAGTAAGAAAAAGGGCGCTTGTACTGTAGTGTTAATAAATAACATGGGCTATAATAAGTACTTATTGTTGCGCGCTCTAGCTTTCCAAACTGCTTCCAATCTCCTTGGCATATTAATAATCATCTAATCTATAAAATTTTGAGAGATTGCGTTCTATTCTTCCTATAATGCATTTTTAAGATCTATCAAATTAGCGGTGTCAGATTTTTTTCTTAATTTATGTTCCAGGCTTATCTTATGCATGTCTATGCCTATGCATGAACCAGCACACCATGAAGATTCTTTGGTTCATCTCTGGCCACCCTGCAAGTCTCATATACTCTCTGATCTGCTGGTACCTCTTGACAACTCGGTGTACCACAGTTTTTTATTCATTTATTGTTTGGGCCACATTTTTGTAGGTGTACCTAGTTTTATTTTAAATAGCAGCAATAGTAACTTAAGTGGCGTTTAGATCTGGAATTCCCAGTTTATTTGGAGTGATAATTCTCACTGAACACGATTAACAAGGCAGTCAAGGTAAAAATTTAAACAAAATCTAAATTTAAACTCTAATTAACAGAATGCAATATTACGCAATAATTACATAAAAATAAATGAAATTCTAAGCAAAAACTGCAAAATTTCTTTTTTTATTAGCATTTACTACACGATACTCAGGAGAAATTAAACCTATTCTTTGATTTCTTCTTAATTTGTCCATAAATGTATTTATAGTTATTGTTACTTATTTAAAGGCAAATGGTACCACGATTCTTATTAAAAACTTTATTCAAAGTCCTAAACAAACAGTTCAAACTTAATAAGGTGAAAACAAAATAACAAGGTATTATGTTTTCTCGCTTCGAGAAGTTCGAGAAGTTCAAGATATTTTGTTATTTCGGTTAAATAATTTTGGGATAAAATGTCGAGAGGGTAGATTTATGGTCTGTAACTTGAGAAGAAAATATCTATAAAGATATTTTACCCGACTGCCAAGGCAGGATTATGTTTTTCGCGCGATTTTGTATGTTTGTAAATTTCTTTATTACCTCGTATCTTCTAAACGTATGGATCGATTTCAACAATTAAGGTATCGTTTTATTCGTCCAAAAACCCAAGTGTTCTTAGATATCTTTTTTCAATAAACAAAATGGCGGATTTTTGACATAACCAAACCTATCGAATATGGAATATAAATTTAAATTAATTAAGAATAATAATTTTTTTAAACTGATTTATAAAATGGGCAATGTTTGTGCTGGAACTCGTTATATGCAAAAAAATAGTTATTAATATCCGTCGTCCAATCACATTTAAAACGAAACAAATAAATTATTTTCAATAAATTTTGAACCGTATACTTTGAAGTTTTGAAGAAAAATGTAATAAATAAACATTGTTCATTTCAGTAAATATACATAGACATTTCTAAGTCGCATAGTTATTGAAAAATCGTCAAAAAACCTTTACACGAGACTGGGACACTGAAAAGTCTTAAATAAATAAATAATAAAAAAATCAAAAACCCGACTGCAAGAAAGACAATTTAAAACTAATGCACTAAAAAGACTTAAACAAGATTGAGTAAAGAAAACAAAATTAAAAAAAAACTATAAACAAAGTAAAATCTACTTCGGTTTAACAGACTAATATTATGAGCTGAATGCTTAAGTAAAATAGCCTAAGTAAAATATTAAGTTTAGTAGCAGGCGGGACCCAATTAGAAATTATTAACCGAAAGAAAATTAATGGCAATTGCCGTCGGGTTTTTGATTTTTTAATTATTTATTTTATTTTATTAAAATAAAGTGACAAACGAACTTACAATCCTGGTGGTAAATGGCAACTACAAACCATTAACGAATGCAGCCAATTTCAAAAAAAAATTCTTAAATTTTATCTAAGACCATAAAATCTGTAAGAATGTTAAAAGTCTTTGCCTTTTACGACGTATGCAAGTCGAAACAGAATGATGGTTAAACAAAACACTTAGGGCCTTAGCAGTCACTTACCATCGTGTGAGCCGCATGCTCCTTTGCCCTCTATCCCATAAAAAATAGCAGCCATATAGCAAGTTTTTTTTACTATTTTAAGCCAGCGTTTAAATACTATCTCACCTGGGTGATAAGTGGTGATGGTGAAGTGCAATTACTTAACAAAATCCTATTCACTCTTGCCTTAGCCTTATTTCACTCATTTGCCAATTCCAACCATTTTACATACAGATCACCCTGCCAAGCGTCTGGTTGTCCGATGGTAGAAGGGATAAGGAGAAGAAAAGTTATACAATACCTGCGCACACTCCTTGAAACGCATCCTATAGAAAAATTAAAGACTGACTATTAAGCACCTGTGTTCGAGAGAACAGGCTATTAAGCCTCTTAGGGCCATTAAGCTAAGTTCTATAACTTTTGTCCAAATTCGAAATATTGGGGATCATTTCGCACAAAGGCGCAACGCAACGCGTCGTTGCTTGAAGCAGCCAGTGGTATCGCATCGCGCAGTGCACTGCCGCGAGACGCATCGAGACGTCGCGAGGAGCATCGTAAGTCACATGCAGCGTCGCGGGGCATTTTTGAATTATCTCAATAAAATGTGTATCATATTTTGTAGTAATTTAAGTTATATTTTGTATCACTATCTTAAAAACTGCACATCGCGTCGAGTCCCATCACATCTTAGTGTGCACTGACCCTAATAACATTAGAAAAAGTGCTTGAAATAAGAAAAGGTATTCTAAGTGGTAGGAATCCTCGTCAGCATTCATCTGGGCAGATAACATCGTCTTACCTCTTACTGTTCCAGCTTAAAAGTCAGTATACTTACAGGTTGAGGGATTTCCATCATATTCATAGTCCGCAGTGACTTTCACGGAAGGTGTCCACTGACTGCAGTAGTCACTTACCACCACGTGGACTTTTTCTTCACTTGACACTTCAATTGCATAAAGAAAACGACCGGTTACACTCCGGGAGTGCCGGCAGAAGTGAAACTTGAATATCAACGTTGTGCATTTTTGATATTTTGGAATGGTTAGTGAATAATTTTGAACGAATTGCTTTAATTATCAGTGTAAAAGTACTATCATTTATGTGGTAGAATACAATATTTATTTATTGCGCTATCGTACACAAACATGACAATTTATATTACATTCGCGCAAGCATCGTGCGCCGCCTAAACGAAACAGCAGGCGCAGGCATATATTTTCGCCGCACCGTAGAAAGAGAGGGGGATACTTTCTCTTCTACGCCGCGCCGGCTGTCTACTCTCCATCCGTCTTACGAATTTTCGATCAGGTCGAGTGTCGTGACGCGAGTTTAACATTTTTTACCCATTACAAAAAAAGTGTACAACGCCGCTAAAGAAGTTTTCATCTTACGAATTTTCGATCAGGTCGAGTGTCGTGACGCGAGTTTAACATTTTTTACCCATTACAAAAAAGTGTACAACGCCGCTAAAGAAGTTTTCACTTCAAAAATAACAATATATCAAACCGGTGTTTCTAAATTTTTCTTATCATACGCAATAACAAATTCTTTTTCGAGAAAAATATTGTAATGAAACATTTTTGTCCCAAACAACTCGTATTTAAAGCAACTGTGTACCGTACGATAAGAAGTCTGACAACTTAATTTATATGCAACGCTTTCGAAGTTTTCGTTATACCTGTAAAAGAAACGCAAACTCGGTAGCAAATGTGTTCACATTTCTCCTTTTTTTTTCATTTCATATTGACTCAGCTAATTTACAATGTAACGCTTTAAAGATTTTTATATGGATTATTTTAATATTATATCGACTGTCTCGTTGGTGTAGTGGATATAACTACGACTGCTGATCATACAGCCTCAGGTTTGGATCCCGAATCGAGCCTAAACCAGTTATTAGGCTTTTGCTGACAAAACATCCACATTCAGGAAGTTAGCGGTGTTTCACGGTGTTTTTTTTTTTTCGAAAATTCGCAATATTGGTCAGATCGTGGGATTAGGATGATAAATTTTAACTATGACATACTGTTAGCTTTGTCGAAAATACGAAATAACCTATAAAGTAATATCAGTGACAGAAACTTGTGGTGCGGGTGAGGTAACCTTCGGGCGACCCAATAATAAACATAAAAAATAAACAATATTCACACTGTATTGCAGCAACAAAAAGTCTACCAACTCAGCATAATGCATATACTACCACAGCAAAGTTACCACAGCGCTGATGGTGACTCTGACTAGTGTGTAACTGCTGAACATAGCATTATGATTTCCTCTATTCATCCATTTTTTAATAAAACATCACCTTCACAATAGAATTTTCTCCTGTACCGTGCGATCGAATTACATACATAAATTTTGGGGTAGATTTTTTGTTTTCAACAGTAAACAACATTATTTAGTTCATTTGGATGTGGCAATACCATATTCTTACTGTCAAATGTCAGTTTTGGCATATTTTTTTAATTTGTGGTCGCGACCGCAAACAATTGTAAATATACAGTAAAAATACATAAATTTTTCAAGGAGAACATTCAGACTAAAAACAATTAATTGTAGGCTAAACAAATATTTGTTCCGTGCGGGATTCGAACGGTCTTAGTACTGTAACTCATTGCTAAGTCAAATTTAAAATAACTACTATGCAAAGTTCACATTAAAATTAAAAACAATTATTTTTCGTTTATCTTCGGTATTTCACAAACAGGCAACAAAAAAAATACAAATATAGTGAAGAATTTGGGTGAATTTTCAACGGTCTTCGCGTCTATTACAGACGATTCAAGCAGTGTACAGCTGGTGACATTTCTTCTAGTGACTATAAAGACCGATCCGGGAGCAGCTAGTGTCCACACCGTGTGACACGACGGATGCAATATTTTCGTTACATGAATGATATAAAATACATCTACTTTGATCTCGTGAATATCTTTCTTCTCTTTGATATTCGATATTTTATTTTTGCAAAAATTTCGTATATTATAATATAGATGACAACATTAGATTGACTGTTAAAAGTACCTATACTATTTTATTCTCTTTATGAAAAGATACAAAGGGCGCACTCAATGCCCTTTGTATCTCTTCATAAAGGGAATAAAATAAATATGATGTATTTAGCGTTTTATATAAGTAATATAAAGACCTGATGTATAAGTGGATTCTTTGGCCCATAGACCTTTTTTGTTTCTTTTTTTTTAAACTTTATAACTAACCTAACTAAACTAACTAACTACCCACTCATGGATTTTCTCCGATATTTTGGAGGCAGCTTATATCCATAAATTACACAAAAATAAAGTTTTACTGCTTTTCACTGAATTTCCCTGAATGGTTAGGAATTAATTTCTTATATTTACACGAACATTACACATTGAATGAAACTAGTTTTGTTTTGTGGTTAACTACGATATTGAACACCTCAGTCTCCAGGTGACCAATGGAATACTGCACCGGTGCTTCAAAGTAGTTACTCGTCGGTATAATAAAATTAAATTATTTAAACACTTATACTAACAAAAAAATAAAACTGAGCGTTAAATGAATTTTAAGTGATGCGAAAACTAAGCTAAACCATACACCGCGAACTAAATATGTGTGGCAGTGTAAAGCGAGTAGACAGTTTGAGTTCGTAGGCTCTACTGCGTGTTGCAAACAACTACGTCTAGAAGTCTCTTCTGGTACTTGTCATGTTCAAAATGTAGTAAGAACAAGCATTCACGTACACATATGTATTTACAATTATTTTCAAACAACAAGGTGCATGTGTATGCGGCCAGCAGTAAACGATTACGGGCTAGTAAAGAAAAAAAAAGAATGATGTGTTCTGGAATGCGTGTTAATTTTACGTCACTTGAAATTGACGTATCGTCGTACCGTCCATCTATTCTCAGCTCCGTCTATTTCTCTTTTTATATTCCGATGTTAAACGCAATTAAATACGCAAAATCTAGTTTTATTTAGTAGTTATATATACTGACAAACTAGTACACAGTCCACCTCTTGATAAGTAGCTGTAAGTTGCTAAGTGCTGTTGCTCAGACTTCTATATCGATCATTGAATAAGAATACAGATGCGTTGTCACCCTTGAGGACTAAGATGGAATGCCTCATTCCCAGTTAATAGTAACTCTGGTTTTCTACACTCTTCATATGAAACAGCACCATTGAGCAGCTATTTTACGCTGGTATTCTGTTAGAGTGTGATCCTACCCCATTCTAGCCGACCCATTGGTGCTTAGTGTGCTCGTTTGTTACCCTTATACTATAGAATAAATAAATAATTACAGACTCCATAAAACTAGCGGCTCTTTTTTATGTAGATGTATAATTTTTATAACGAGATTCTCTGTAATATTACCGATTTTCCTTTGCATTAATTCAAAGTCATCATGGGTGCCGTGGTAGCAACCTTTTTCGATCCCTGCCAGAACCAATGAAATAGTTAATTACAATTTTATGTACTGATTTACCACGTGCTTGACGGTGAAGAAAAACACCGTAAGGAAACCTGTAAGACTGAGAAACAAGAAAACAAAATTCGGAAGACATTAGATGTTCGCCGACATGCATTGGGGCAGTGCGGCGGATATTTCCTTCCCTAAAACCCTTTCGGAAATGAGAGGAGGCCTGTGCCCAGCGGTGGGACGTATACAGGCTATAACTTCGACTTAAATTTTTTATATTAAGGATAATATAAATTAAATGATTATTTAAAAGCTAAAACGATTCAATGAACTTTCTTTTCTTTACTTATATTTATATTTCGTACGGTTGAATTCTAACTGTTGGCAGAAAAATAGTCTACTTGTGAGCCTTTTGCCGATTCTTCTCAGAAGGTCTCCCGCAGTAGGGACTTGTTGAAGCGCAGGCGTGGCTTTTTACTTTATAAAAGTACTTTTTAATACTAAGGCAATACTATATAAAAAATATTTTGACTTATAGGTTAAACAAAATTCTCTTAAAGGCATTTATATTTCACCGTTGTAAACAGATCTTAAATAAATAAAAAATAACCTATACATACTACAGTTTATACCTTTACTGAAAACCATAATTATACTTATTTAAGCTCAGATTTGTGTTTTTTTCAACCGAGCACGATTGTTATTGACTTCAATAATTGGCTCAGTCAACTCGTCTACTCGCTTATTGTTCCCCGCGACTTCGTTCGCGTGAAATTTATTACGATTGAATTTCTTGGATTTGAATTGGATTATGACTAAGGAAATATGACTAAGTTACTCCTTATAACATCAGCTATCTGCCAGTGAAAGTCCTGACAAAATTGGTTTAGCCATTTCGGAGATTAGCCGGAACAAACAGAAAAACAGACACAAAAATTTTATAAATTGTTTTTTGTTTTAAAATATTTCATACACCTGTGTCCCGCGGTTTTACCCGTGTATATCACGTATCTGGATCCCGACATGACACCTCGCTCATTTAGCTAAAACATTGGCAAAATTAATGTAGTACTTTTATCTATCGGCATATGTGCGTTATACAGCAAAGTTAAATTTTATCCACTCTCTCCCCCTACCGGATGAAGGCCCCAGAAAGTGCCCGAAAACGCAGTTCTTTCCAGTTTTAAAGATAACATGTACACGGCACATGAAAACTGTGGAGGAACGACACGATCCTTGATGAATTTTCTATCAACCTTTTAGAAACATTCGAAAGCGATATCATTTATACTTAGTTTTTGCGCAATCTGGCACAAGATATGAACATTTCTTATCTTTAATCG
Source organism: Parnassius apollo (assembly GCA_907164705.1). Classification (NCBI taxonomy): domain Eukaryota; kingdom Metazoa; phylum Arthropoda; class Insecta; order Lepidoptera; family Papilionidae; genus Parnassius; species Parnassius apollo. The sequence goes on from CAJQZP010001706.1 coordinate 260,685, forward strand.
ATTTTTTGCTCAAAGTTTAGGTTTATTAAAATTTCCAACTTTACCACCAAAATATGTATGACTAAAGTAAAGAGTAGAATATCCATTTTAAAAGAGGTACAAATTATTTCTTAACGCTTTCATTATGATAAAACTATTTATTTTAATTAGATTTAATACCGATACGACTGCAACCGACTTTTGTTTCGACCGGTGATCTAATTAAATTTTAGAACACAAAAGCTACTACTGTGACTTAATCATAATACCTAGTTAGATATATTCCTTACGCGGACTCTTTTGCAGACTTTCATATAGCCCATAATTTTTATGTATCATCAAGTTTTCTTTCTTTGCCGTGTAGTTGCGGTTAAGAATATCCACTACCCTATATTTTTCCGTGGGTGTCGTAAAAGGCGACAGAGGGAGACAGGCAGGAGATGGGCAGCAGCATCTTCCTGATAATAGCAACTGCACAACAAAAAAACTGCGGTTGCCAAGCGCAGTTTTTTTGTTTGCTCGCCAAGCGTGGCAACTATGGCAATATACCCCCATGAAGAATTACACAAATAGACGGCTCCCAGTCCCCGGCAGCCCCGCTATTGCAACGGGGGAATGGTAACGGTGGGGCAGGGGGTGCTAAGAATCTCCGGTGGAGGTTCGGTTGCCACCTACGACGACTTGACCTGGCAACATTTAACGCACGCATCCTGAGGACTGACGAGAAGATCCTGGAGCTGGAAGAAGAGATAGACAAGTTGCGCTGGAATATTATAGGATTATCCGAGGTCCGAAAAGAGGGGGAGGACACGGTGATTCTTGAATCCGGCAACTTGTTCTATCACCGGGAGGGTGACCATCTGTCCCAAGGAGGTGATGGATTTATCGTCCACAAGTCTCTCGTTAACAACGTTTTAAAGATTGGGAGTGTATCGACGAGGGTTGCGTACCTTATCGCAATTTTTGAGTAATAGTCAACGTCAGAACATCCCGATGAGAAGGTGGAGGAAATGTATGAGGACATTTCTAGAGCCATGCATTCCTCCAAAACTCACTATACGGTGTTAATGGGAGAATTCAACGTAAAACTGGCCACAAGAACGAACGTTGAGCTGAAGGTAGGGAAATTTGGGATAGGGCAACGAAACCCAAGGGGCCAGCAGCTGGCCGACTTCATGGAGAAAGAGGGAATTTTTATGATGAACGTTTTCGTACTGGTTTACATAATGATTTCTTATATTTACGCGAACACAATACATTGATTAAAACTACTTTTACGGATTTTATCGCGTTTTATTTATTTTTTCATGGTCAGCTTTTTAATTATTGTCTTTGGTCTGATCTACGCAGTACACGTAATAATTAAAAAGCTGAAGATACTCCGGGTTAACTTTGACATCGGGACGTCAGTCACCTCAGTTCCCGTGACCATGGGTGCTGGAAAGCACCCGAAACGTTGGGTATTAAAAATAAATAAAACGCGATAAAATCCGTAAAAATAGTATTAATCAACGAACTCTTTCTTCCGGAAGCGGCTCTACAGCAAGTGGACCTAGTCGAGCCCCGACGGTTCGACAAAAAACGAGATTGATTTAATTTTGATGACCAGACGCCAACTGTTCAGTGATGTATCAGTGATCGCAAGGGTGAAAACTGGCAGCGATCAGCCAATGATTAGAGGCACACTGTAACTAAACATTAAGTTGGAGAGGTCTCGTCTAATAAAGCCAACGCTCCGTCCCCCTCGTGCTCTGATCCAGAATTCCGAAACCTTTCAGCTCGAGTTCTGTAACCGCTTTCAGTGCCCAGAGGATTGCAATGCAGTGGACGATATGAATGACAAGCTCGTGGAAACTGTCCATGCGGTCGGAGCTAAGTTCTGCGAGACCCGCCGCAAAAGAACACAAAAACTCTCCGATCACACTCTTAATCTCATGGATGTTAGACGGGCGATGAGACTGTAATCATCAACAGATTTGACGGCGTACAGGCAACTGAACAGACAGATCTCCAATTGTATGCGGCGAGACTTACGCAACTTTAATACTGCCCGTATTAAAGAAGCGATCGAGCAGAATCAGGGCTCCAAATTCTTTGCCAGAGATCTGTCTGCCAGAAAGAGGCAACTGTCAAAGCTGAAGAATGAGTGTGGCAGCATCGTTTCGGGACACCTAAGTCACTACACCCCTAAAAAAAATACAGGACAACATACATTCCCCACCTCGGCAGTTCTTTCTTAAGGCACAACCTCTTACACAACCACCCTTCTGAGCCGCGTAGTCTGATAACCCAGTAATAATTAAGTAAGTTTGTAAGTTATGTAGTCTAGTAGACTCTAGTGTAGTCACATTGTCACAGTAGTTAGGTTAACTTGTAAGTTATAAAATAAAAGTAATATAGGAAAAAGTTTTCCTCTCCGTTCACTTTAACCCTCCCAAAGCGGCCGCAAACGTAAGTAGGGTGAAACATGTGGGCGCACTATCAAGTTTTATAACTTTTTTACGGATTCTGAAAACAGCGGTTAAAATGAAGAATCCTCAGAATCTAATCGTTATTTATGGTAATATGTGGAGCAATACTATTTCAAAAATTTGATGGTAAGCTAAAATAAGACATACATTATTTGTAAATATAAAAATACGCTTATATTTTAAAAACATTCATATGATAATTATACATGTCATTTGAATGACTCCCTCACCTCAATATAAGGCAGTTATAACGAACAGAAAGACGCTTCAATTTTATTTATTTCTCCAGATTAAAAGAAAAAGATGTGTTGGCGTGAAACATAATAACCTACTTAATAATATTTGATGTTTATTTCAGATCAGACTTGAAAACGCATCTACCTACCAGAATAAATAATAATTTACCCGACCGAATTACCCGACTTCACAGAGTCAGGACCTAATTGGTTTTTAAAGTAATTTATAAAATTTATACCGAAATGATGCAAAATTTGTTCATTGCCAAGTTCAAAAATTAAAAAAATATGGTATAAAAAGCGTTAATATTTTAAGAAGTGATAATAACCTCTGAAAATGAGGTGGTCGCTAACAAGTCGTTTCTAATATGATATGTATCATTGACTGCCTCGATGGGCTTTTCATCAACGCGATTGCCGAGCATGAGATCCCTGGTTTGAATCCTGGGTCTTCCTGCCAAGGAATTCTCCTGGATTCCCCTACTTCTTGGCCAGTGTAAGGAAATTGAGTGTCTTAGTCCCGCGCCTCGGAGACGGATAAAGCTGTTGAGCCTACGCCTGATCTCTCTTCGGTCCCAATAAACAATGAAATTGAGGTAGTGAAGAGTGTACCTGGGTTTCGTGCACCAGTAAAAACACGAATTGCAGGCGCTTCACTACAATCGTGTTCTGACTTCATATGCAGACGCTACGCCTCAACTTTGAAACTGGCCGTTGTGATAAAAATTTGGAAAAGAATATTATGACATATTATGATTTGTATTGTTGAATACATAATACATTATTTTAAACTGTTTTTTTTTTCTATAAAAAATGTCCCGCTGGGTTTCTTGTTGCTTTGTATCACGATACACACCGTGGTAGCAGCGTAAATGAAATCCAATAAATATCATTAGTTATATAGTAATGAACAAAAACTCTATTTCAATTTGTATCCCAATCGTTGCTTTTAAGGTTCGATATATCGACAGTCCACTTGATACTACTGCAGCGACTGCAGCACCGCCCAAATTTCGACGGAATCAAAGGCTTTCTCATAGTCTACATATATGATCTCGTATATACGCAAGACAAAGTAGCAGATTGTACTCTTCGGACTTCTGCATAATTTGCCGAAGAATATGTAAGTGGTCTATGGTACTAAAGTCTTTTTGGAAACCGGCTTGTTCGGGAGGCTGGAATTTGTCGAGTCTCTGCGTGCGAGACGATTCGTAATGACTCTCAGAAATAGCACGTAGACGCGACTCAGAAGGAAAATCGGTCTGTAGTTCTTCAAAAGAGCATTGTTGTCTTTCTTGCAGAACAAGACCAACGCACTTCTACTCCACGCCTTTGGAGTATTGCCACCATAGAGGGCGTAATAAAAACTTTTTTTTTTGACTTTAAGTATCGGTTTTCCACCCCCTTTCAGAAGGTCCACCGTGATTTCATCCTCGCCCGGGGACATGCTGTTTTTAAGGTGCGGATAGACATTCTAATTTCGCTCAGATTGATATCCAGGATATCATCGGAATAGTGTCAGATAAGACTTGCTCTTGCATCGTTACTCACACTTGCGAGTGGGTTCAACGATGATGTGTACAGCTGCCTATAGAACCTCTCAATCTCACTCAGAATCTCAGGTGTCCCGGAAACGAATCTGTCTTTCCACATTCGGTCTTCAGTTTCAACAGTTGGCTCTTTTTGGCAAACAGATCTCTGGCAAAGACTTTGAAGCCCTGATTCCTTTTTCTTATTAATATTGAGTTAGTCCCGCCGCATGAATTTGGAGATCTGTCTGTTGGTGGTGGAAAATTGATAAACAAAACAGTAAATGGTTAAGACTACTTTTACGGATTTTATCGCGTTTATTTTTACTTTTTATTTTTTAATTCCCGACGTTTCGGGCGCTTTCCAGCACCCATGGTCACGGGGGACTGAGATGACTGACGTCCCGATGTCATTGTTAAACCCGGAGTACCTTCAGCTTTTTTAATTATTGTTTATGGTCCGATCTATGCAAAATGAACTGACTATGTCCTGAGGTCTTGCAGTGGTATGCTTGGGTTTAGTTTTAATTTTATTGATTAGAGGATCCCAAGCAGGTGGTAGTACCCAGCCTCCTTCTCTATTGAAATTAGGATGTTTTTTAATTTCAATAGCCTCACGTATCATCCTTGGTAGGAATCGGTGTTCTTTCGCGAGGATTTGTGGTCTATCAAATCTGATGTAATGGTTGGGGTCGTCTAGGATATGATCACAAACTGCAGACTTCCCGGAACGTTGATGCTTCACATCAGCTATATGTTCCTCTACGCGGGTCCTAATTGATCTTTTGGTTTGTCCTATATAAGAGAGAGGCTATTGAAATTAAAAAACATCCTAATTTCAATAGAGAAGGAGGCTGGGTACTACCACCTGCTTGGGATCCTATAATCAATAAAATTAAAACTAAACCCAAGCATACCACTGCAAGACCTCAGGACATAGTCAGTTCATTTTGCATAGATCGGACCATAAACAATAATTAAAAAGCTGAAGGTACTCCGGGTTTAACAATGACATCGGGACGTCAGTCATCTCAGTCCCCCGTGACCATGGGTGCTGGAAAGCGCCCGAAACGTCGTGAATTAAAAATAAAAAGTAAAAATAAACGCGATAAAATCCGTAAAAGTAGTTTTAATCATGTGCAATGTTCGCGTAAATATAAGAAATCAATACAAAACAGTAAAGTTGTCCATCTATTATGGACAGATTAGTATTATAGATGGCATTAGTGCTGAATTAAAAGAAGGTTTTTGATCAAAATAGATTATACTAAAAAGTTTTTCAATATCATTTTTTTAATTTTAAAATTTTATTTTAAGTATTTCTATATTTGAGTATATAAATGTTAAATGTTTTTAGTAATGTATACTTTTAATTTTTTTTATATTTTTACTGTTCTCAATATACCCATCGAACACTTCAGGCCAAATTTCGGTCATGACAGCCGGTCTAAATGGAGACTAACCATTTATTGTGAATACTGTGAGAAGTGAATAAATATATTTGTTGATAAAGAGAGACACAAATCGACTATAAGTTTATTTCATATATGCGGCAGAATAAATTATTAAGTAATTATAATATAATTTTACACATCGCATAATGCCTGTGGAAAATACCTTAAGAAAGCGATAACAAAAGAAGCAAAACACTTATTGAATCTCCAAATTCCTCGGCTTGACGGATTTTTGAAGAACTCCACTGAAGGCAGCTTCATTGGTACATCATCACAAAATGTGGTGTAAAGATTAGGGCTGCATTTAATTCCCAAACAAACACGATTAAATTCGTAAAGCTTAGAATTTTCCTCATTAGAGAATCTATAAAGAAAGCGTAAATAGCGACGGGACTCAGGGGCGACTAGAATTTTAAAAAACATTTGTCTTATATAAGCAGTAATTGCAATAGGAAATAAGCGAAAATGTGATATTATTTTAATTATATCTGCCTGCAAGTTTGGTCCCGCATATAAATAATCATTAAGCGATATGTTAGAAGTAGTAGGCTTGCTTACTTCACTGACTATGCGAATTATAGTGGTTGACTTTCAACCGTATGATGCGGTATATTATAGCACTTAGCGTACGGAGATAAATCTTGCGCAGGAGATATATTATTTCTCTAAATATTTATAAATAATCTCATCATAATTTTTATGCAAGTCAGTATTATGTTTGAATAGTTTTCTCAATGTATTATGTCTACGCATAGAGGTTAGCACTGAGTCGCCTAAGTCATTAGAACCGCGACAAAGTGGTAAAACTGCGGTATATTGACCTAAATTATTACGTGAAATCCTGTCTGTATAAATACTTTCATACTTGGCATCTTCCGGAGAAGGTGTGTGCGGCAAGCTACCTCCTGTATTTCCCAAAATCGGGACATAAGAATGTCTATTCGGTCATTGGTTACTAAAAACGTTTTTAGACTTAATTCAGAATGTGCGCGGGAAAACAATGTTACGTTGTTAAACCCTTAATATTCTGGATGTTGTCACCGATATCATGTACCGAAGTATGTTTATTATCAGGTATTTATTTTAAACCTGAAGTACATAAACAACGCGAAGTAATGAAATGGTTCTGTGACCCCATATCAATCAGTGTACGAATGTCGCTCACCAAATACATCAGCTACCTGTGCAATAGCTGTACCTAAAACAACACTTTAGTAGTAGTAGTTTAGATAAGTAAGTGGCTACTGCAGTCCATGGACACCTGCAACAAACTTCAAATAAAAAAGGCTACAGATGTGTAGTCACACTTGAGAATTTGAGAACTTAAATATAACGCCTCACACTCTCTATAGAGAATACCTCACGCTGGCTCTTTACCCTTCCGACCAGATCTATTTGATAACAGAAATATAGATACGAGGGTGGTATCCATCCAGACAGGCTCCTAGGCAAAAAAGAGTCTTTTACTTTTCTAATTACAATATCATTAGAACCGGCGGACATCAAACTCGGGTTGCTTGTGTAGTTTTGTGTGGCAATGTTAACAATTGCGTATCTTTTTTGGGAATGTTAACAGTGGGTTTAAGATTTTACACTAGATTAAAATATGTCGTACGTTCAGACAAATAACACAACAGTGTAATCCTTTAAGAGTATTAAATTTATCAATCAGACTTAATTGAAACAATTCGTTACATTCATATAACAAGTTATGTTTATCGCTATTACAATAGCAGCAATTTTTTTACATTAGTATTTACTACAAATGCTTGAGTGCGGGTACCGGCAAAACGAGGATAAGCCGCTAACCTTTAAGTTCAACACGCAGGGACCGCGCGTACGTTATTAATTTGTGGGTAGATGCTGTACGCTGCAATATCTTAGCTTGTCCGCGGATGAAACAACAAAATTCTTCTTATTTCGCAAGGATTTTTACCCGATAAAGACATTTCGAACATTTTATAAGTATCACTCTCCAGTTTACTCAGCGCTAAATGTACCAACAGAAATTCGGATAAATCGTTAATTTGTAATTGACGCAATGCGGAAACCGAAGTAGAAAACAAATCAATAAATGACCTTAAATTATTATCCTTTGCGTTAGATAATGATTTAAGGAAATATTAAATACTCTCAATAGAAAAAAGATTTTAATATTTCAAAAAGATCAATCGACATATTCCTTAAATACCCCAGAGCGTTTTTCTCATTTAGGTCAAGAATTCTAAACCAGGACGCGCCCCGTAACAACAGATACTTGAGATCTAATCTGACCAATAATTCACGTAGTCTTCAACACACATGTAATAATAGAGAACCGATAATGAACAAAGCGCAAAACCGTATTCAATTGCAAACTACTGAGAGCTGAATACGAAGCCGTAGATAGCAATCAATATGAGGGATGCACTTAGGGTTGTCAACTGTTATCTATATTATCCCATTAGGGGGCTGAATACTAATATTATAAAAATATATAGCAGTCGAAACTTTAATTTGTAGGGTAAAGTATATAAATTATCTATCATTGGAAGTAGGATACCTTTTCTGCCTAGGAGTCCGTCTACTCTCTTTCTCACATTTTACTAGCTATTATTTTTCTGATTCTATTTAATTCTATATCTTATTGTTTTTTTTTTTTTTGTAAAAAGTGTGACAAAAAATTTATATTTCACTTCACAACTTGAAATAAAAAAGGCCGCAGATGTGTAGTCACCCTTGAGAACTTAAATATAATGCCTCACATTCTCTATAAAGTACACGTCACGCTGGCTCTTTACCCTTCCGACCAGATCCATCCAGACAGGCTCCCAGGCAAAAAATGGTCTTTTACTTTTCTAATTACAATATCATTGGTGCCGGCGGACATCAAAATCGAGTTGCTTGCGTACTATGAAATTTACTGCGAGTGCTTAGAACCTGAAATGAATTTTACATAAAAAAATTAAAACTGTGTAGTACGTACCCCGACTGACTACTGTGTTAAAAGTTATTTTTATTACAAAATGTGCATGTAGCGGCGCTGTCGTCGCCGCCACAAGCGTAAACACCCCGAAGCCTAAATCGCGCTATCAACATTCCGAATCATAAACAGTATATATAGAACATCTCCGAACTATCACATGGAGTGTCGGCCGCTCCCTGGGCAGAACACCTTGCCCGGCGGGAGATCTCCCCTTTTCCTTACTTCCACGACCACATGCATAAAACCATATAATATATTATTTCACTTGTTGTAATGTATTTGTACATATTCCAATCATCTGGCAACCCTAATAGTAATAGATTTCTGGCGCCATCGAGCATTACATTCCAAGACGTGATGGTCTGCAGGAAGCACCGTAATATCGAGATTTCTGTTCACTTCGCTAGATTATCAGAGTAATGTAAAGTTGAACAGCAGTTTTAATTGTAAACAATTTTTTATAAGATAAAGCTCCATTTCCGGATATTGATGCGCTTATTTTTTCTATATTATGGTTTCAACACGAATGGATCGGCTCGATCGGGGAATGATCACGCTTTTATAGAATATCAGCGTGTACTAGCAACTTAATAATGTTATGTTTCATATGACGAGTATAGAAAACCGAAGATCATTTTCACTGTAAAGGCAGCATTCCATCTTAGTCCTCAGGTGTAACAACGCATCTGTATTTTGATTAGTTATTGAGGATAGATGTAGACGTGTTTGAACCACAGCTTCCACTTACATTAAGTGGACTGTGTGCTCGTTTATCACCCGTATTCCATACACAAGATATACCTTATTGTTTAATTCCCGACGTATGAAGTTCTTGACGGCTCCATGGCGCAGTGGCTTAGCAATGAGTTGCAGCACTAAGGGCCGCGAGTTCGAATCCCGCAGAGAACAAGTATTTGTATAACCTACAAATAATTGTTTCGGGTCTGAATGTTTGTCTATCTATTATAATGATATGTTTCACGTTCAGATCAAATAAGCGCATCGTGATGCAGTAGCTAAGCAATGAGTAGGGCCGCAGGTTCGAACCCCGATCCGTATATGGTCTACAAATAATTGTTTTATATCAAATTTTGTTAGTAAACTGGATCCACGGTACAGGAGATAATCCTAGTGTTTTTTTTTTGTTGTTTGGCGGCAATCTCCACACCGTATGAACATAAAAAATGAATGTTTTATTTTATTTCATTTAAGGGGACTGCAGGAGCTAACCACAAGTTTCTAAATGCCTCAATGCTGTAAATAATTTTTTTTTTTGATTGGAAACGGTGGAACTACGAGAAAATTATCACGTTCACGTTGATTGTTTAAATGTGTGCATGCGTTATTCAAGGTCACTTGGATCTTGTAGTAATCCTAATGAATTTATAACACATATTTGCTTGTAAACACACAAAGGCCGCACACACACACACACACACACACACACACACACACACACACATATAATTACGAGTCATAACTCTTTTGGTCTATATATATACATATATATATATATATATATATATATATATATATATATATATATATATATATATATATAGTACCCGGTTGACCGAGCTTTGCTCGGTATTTTTCGCTCGTTTTTTTTTTAATTCGTGTGTTTTGGAAATTATATTTAGATACAAATTACATACTGATGAAATACGAATAATATTTTTTTGATCGTAGCGACATAATAGAAAAAACTGAACTGGTTATTTGAATAAAAAATCATGAGTGCAATTAGTTTAATTTAAATTTTCGTGTTTTTTAAAAAATACAAAAAAAGGGCAAGAAAAAATAGATTTTCTCAAAAAAAGAAAGGAACTTGAAAAAAAAATTAAAAAAAAATTCGGTCGGTCGGTCTGGGCTCGAACCATGGTATAACGTATTTGTGACCGCCCTATTTACCAATTAAGCTATTTGTAATCATTAATATACTGTCAAAATTTACCTTCTTATTCTAACGATATTGTAGCAGTTTTTTCCTTGCCTAAAAACACGGACAAAAGACATTTTCTAAAAATTAATCCTAGCTAGATCGATATATATATATATATATATATATATATATATATATATATATATATATATATATATAGCACTCATGGAACAAGGATTAAACTATAAACTATTGCGTTAAGGTATATTTTATAAAAACGCAAAATGTCAGGAGGCGTAGCCATCCGGTTCACTAATTAACGTGTGTGAAAAACAGTGAATGGCATTACGTGTTCACTCTCACTTGGGCATAGTGCAGCGCAACGCTCATTTCGATAACTTTCTATTAAGCGTCGTTGATCGTTTGATCGTCCAGGAATCTCACACCAAGATATAACTAATTAACTGAAAGTGTCTCAGTAATAGATACTTTTGGTCTTAGCTTTAGCTTTTAGACGTTTTATAATTAGAGAAAAGAGGATATAATAAAACGTTAATTATAAACGTTAATATATATATATATATATATATATATATATATATATATATATATATATATATATAACTTAATACTGTTATGTTTCATATGACGAGTATAGAAAACCGAAGATCATTTTCACTGTAAAGGCAGCATTCCATCTTAGTCCTCAGGTGTAACAACGCATCTGTATTTTGATTAGTTATTGAGAATAGATGTAGACGTGTTTGAACCACAGCTTCCAATTACATTAAGTGGACTGTGTGCTCGTTTATCACCCGTATTCCATACACAAAATATACCTTATTGTTTAATTCCCGACGTATGAAGTTCTTGACGGCTCCATGGCGCAGTGGCTTAGCAATGAGTTGCAGCACTAAGGGCCGCGAGTTCGAATCCCGCAGAGAACAAGTATTTGTATAACCTACAAATAATTGTTTCGGGTCTGAATGTTTGTCTATCTATTATAATGATATGTTTCACGTTCAGATCAAATAACCGCATCGTGATGCAGTAGCTAAGCAATGAGTAGGGCCGCAGGTTCAAAACCCGATCGGTATATGGTCTACAAATAATTGTTTTATATCAAATTTTGTTAGTAAACTGGATCCACGGTACACGAGATAATCCTAGTGTTTTTTTTTTTTTGTTGTTTGGCGGCAATCTTCACACTATATGAACATAAAAAATGAATGTTTTATTTTATTTCATTTAAGGAGGATTTTTATTTCATTTATTTCTGCAGGAGCTAACCACAAGTTTCTAAATGCCTCAATGCTGTAAATAATTTTTTTTTTTGATTGGAAACGTTGGAACTACGGGAAAGTTATCACGTTCACGTTGATTGTTTAAATGTGTGCGTGCGTTATTCAAGGTCACTTGGGTCTTGTAGTAATCCTAATGAATTTATAACACATATTTGCTTGTAAACACACACGCACACACACACATACACACACACACACACACACACACACACACACACACACACACATATAATTACGAGTCATAACTCTTTTGGTCTATATATACATACATATATATATATATATATATATATATATATATATATATATATATATATATATATATATATAGTACCCGGTTGACCGAGCTTTTGCTCGGTATTTTTCGCTCGTTTTTTTTTTTAATTCGTGTGTTTTGGAAATTATATTTAGATACAAATTACATAGTGATGAAATACGAATAATATTTTTTTGATCGTAGCGACATAATAGAAAAAACTGAACTGGTTATTTGAATAAAAAATCATGAGTGCAATTAGTTTAATTTAAATTTTCGTGTTTTTAAAAAAATACAAAAAAAGGGCAAGAAAAAAATAGATTTTCTCAAAAAAAGAAAGGAACTTGAAAAAAAAAATTAAAAAAATTCGGTCGGTCGGTCTGGGCTCGAACCATGGTATAACGTATTTGTGACCGCCCTATTTACCAATTAAGCTATTTGTAATCATTAATATACTGTCAAAATTTACCTTCTTATTCTAACGATATTGTAGCAGTTTTTCCTTGCCTAAAAACACGGACAAAAGACATTTTCTAAAAATTAATCCTAGCTAGATCGATATATATATATATATATATATATATATATATATATATATATATAGGAACAAGGATTAAACTATAAACTATTGCGTTAAGGTATATTTTATAAAAACGCAAAATGTCAGGAGGCGTAGCCATCCGGTTCACTAATTAACGTGTGTGAAAAACAGTGAATGGCATTACGTGTTCACTCTCACTTGGGCATAGTGCAGCGCAACGCTCATTTCGATAACTTTCTATTAAGCGTCGTTGATCGTTTGATCGTCCAGGAATCTCACACCAAGATATAACTAATTAACTGAAAGTGTCTCAGTAATAGATACTTTTGGTCTTAGCTTTAGCTTTTAGACGTTTTATAATTAGAGAAAAGAGGATATAATAAAACGTTAATTATAAACGTTAATATATATATATATATATATATATATATATATATATATATATATATATATATATATATATATAAAGGATATAAGGATAAGAAATCGTATTGTAAGGATGGTAGACTAAATTCGATCTGTAAGAAGCCGGGTAACTGAAAAATAATAAGCAACACAAATTCAGTTACAGATCTTTAAAACTAAAAAAAATTATAAATATGTCACCCATGCATATATTTACTTGTTTGCTGTTTATATAACGTTGTATTAATTTTATTTATACATCTGTTTATTTAATACCATGCTATTACTTCTAAATAAATAAAACACCAAAAAAAAAAACAAAAAACACGCACACATATATATATATATATATATATATATATATATATATATATATATATATATATATATATGTATATATAGGCGTAATTGTGTACGTATTGTTTGTCTATGTGTAATAGCTGCGAACCGGCGACACGCGTCCTGATATTAAGAAACGATAGAATGCATCTCTAGTGCCTTATTATTTGGATTTCTGTGGTGCCAAAACTCACAGAAATCATTTTAGGTATCTATTTGATTACACGCAGTGATCACAATGCCGTAATGGCTAGCAACAAACTGTAACCCATATCTTCATCACTTGTGACACGATCTACTGAAGAGTACGACTGTTAGAAGATCGTTCCAAGTCGGCCAACAGTAGTCAATACGAGACAAAAGCCTTCCACTACACCATCAAATAGTTATCATTCCTGTATGACTGACAAGTAAATCGCTGTTACAACTACGCATCAATGCGTGCCATGCGACTAAATAGTAACAACCAAGTGACGAGGAGTTGGAAACTTCGGCAACTTTTTCAATACCCAATTCGACTTTTACTAGATTACATAATTCACTTCACTTATTATCACATAATAAAATGTACAGGAGCTTTTTTAATCGTTCGTTATGCAACAAATGTATACTATACTACACTTCATTTTATTTTTACGATCAGTCATTCAATCTTCAGTCATCGCCGTTACTTGGACTCTCACTAAACTAAACTACTCAACGACGAATAAACTAGACCTCTACCAACACCAAACGCACACCGTACCCACTTTTTAAGCTACGGCTACAGTATGGCTTTGCATATAGTCAAAATACGAAATAAAATGAAGTATGCGACTCTACAATTTAACAGCGTCATTTATCACCCAAATAAACTTAGACTCGTCAATTAAAATAAGTTTTCTTTCAGGTATTTCGCGCAACCAATTAATTATTTAACCACTTGTTACTACAAAACATTTTTCAAAGCAATATTTAAGAAAAATTTACTTTCCTTATGCATCAATTGTCGGTCGGCAGCTGTAAATAATCCGCCCGTAGCGTCCCACGCAGCATATTTCTATTCAAGAGCGAGCGGCACAGCACCACGCCTTCATTACACTATTCGAAGTCGACATGAAGGCAATAACAGGAACTTTATCCCACTTCTGATGTAGTCGAAATTGGAGCATCCTCAGGTGTACTGGCTTCGTTCTTAACATAGAATACAATAAAATACAATAAGCAGATCATTAGCAATCCGTCGCAAATATATCGCATCCCGGATGATGTTTTTCTCGAAAATCCTATAAACAACAACGATAGCCATATATAAAATATGCGGCAACAATATAAATATATATATATCAATGTAGCTTTCTGCACTCCTTCTCCATATAAACTTTATTATTCTACAATACTACAAAATCTTGTACCAACATATTGACAATACAATAATTTGATGACTTTATCCAGGATAAAATACAATAATGATCACGACCATCACATCTCATGATCAATGCGTATTGAAGTTTTTTATACTCTTATTTATGATTTTTAATTACCACCTCGGTTCAATTCAAATTCGTAATCAAAAAGAATTATCTAACTCCAACCAATGCAAAGCGATCGTCATTAGCATTTTCTATAAATAGAGCAGTGACAAGCATTTCAATATTGCACTAGCTTTGGTGCAATTTGCAGCCTTTGAGGACACGCTTGCTGCTATTCCATTTATTTCAATTAATAGTACGGATTCGCTTTTGTCCCTTATTTCAATCATTTTACTACTTGCACGAGCGCGATAACTTATGCTTGGAAGACTTTGGATATCTGATTTAAATTTTTAGCCGACTTCAATATAAAGGAGCGGGTTCTCAGTTCGATTATATTATGTTATTTTTAATACATATATTTTGCAATAACATCGTCAATTGTAAACCGATTTTAATTTTTTTTAACTAAAATAGATTAAATGTATGTCAAGCGTGACCTTATATAAATTAAAAAAATTACTCTTTTTGAATACACTCTTCAACTATATTATGGTTGTGCATGAATGAATTGCCTCGACTGTGGTAATACCATGCTCTCACAGAATACCATTGAAATAGTAGCTTAATGCTACTGTGTTTCGCTTTAACAGACTAACGGTAACACTCCAGTGCTCAATAATTTTAAAAATCCCAACGCTGGACGTGGGCGTCTACCAATTTTGGGAGGATAAGTATAAATGATTACGTTTGGCAGGCAAATTGACAATCGCAGTACAAAATTATTGTATCTTTGATGTGTATGTATTATGGCAAATATCTATATTTTGCGTATGATTTAAACAAGAAAATATCTGTGTACATTGTTAACTGTAAGATTTTCCGCACATTTCCCATACGATACCTCATCCATTCCTTTTATGACACTCACGAAACGAATTGGGTAATAGATTCTCTTACGCTGCTACTTTCTATTTACCAAAGTATAATTATTATTAGACTCATTTGAGAAGAAATTTACAATCTCAAGGTTACATATATATATATATATATATATATATATATATATATATATATATATATATATATATATATATATAAATAATATACAGTCATACTAAAAAATATTTCTTTGGATCTTCTACTTTCGTTATAGTTTTTTCTTAATTTAAATGTACCCTCATTATCTTTATATATATATAAATTACATGTCACGTTGTTTTTCCACGATGGACTCCTAAACCACTTAACCAATTTTTTTTGCGAACTTAAGGATTTTTAGTAGTACATGACAATAGTTCGTCGAAAAGGGCAGAACAACGTCTACCTGGCAAGCCAGTGGTCTTATAAAAAAGGAATCTTTAAAATTGGTTCCCAGTTGGCAGAGGTATTGCGTAAAATATATTCAAATTGTGAAAGTGTAAGCTTGTCACTAGCTTTCTTGATTTTGCCAGTATATTTCAAGCAAGCTATTACTTTTGCTGAGGAATTGTTTAAGCCCAGAAATACTTAAACACCCAGAAATAGTTTCAGTTGTAATAGGTTAGAAGGTTGTTGTGGGAGCGAAGGCAACCTGACTTTATAGATAAGATATCTGATCTGATCTAATCCGTACCAAAATTGAATCAGCACGACCCGACTCCACGGAGTCTTGTCTGCCCAACTCCTAAAGTATTTTGTAAAGTCGTAGGCGTGGAGGGAGAGCAGAAGAGTGCCTGTGATTCGCTATGCAAGAGCGAAGGGGCTGCACTTCCCGCAGCGCCGAAGCCGTTGTAGAAGTCAATATTCCTGTGTAAAATGTGAGGTTATGATTTTCCAAAAAATACTTTTTATGATGACTTTTTATGATAGGGCCACTCCTGCTCCCCTCTTCCCCCCTCCTGCTGGAGACAATAAATGTTATCATTTTGAGGTTAGGTCTATGGGTTTTTCTTTTTGATTTTTCTCAAGAATTTAATTCAAGTGGATATAAATTCACAATGATATGAGATTTATAGTGTTGCCAGTGGAAGCTCATATAGGTTGGGATACCAGCAAAAATCTTATATTTCCATCGAAAGGTTAAAACTCGTGTGACTCGGTCCGTCAATTTATGACTACATAGTATACAAATACGGAGGAGGCGTCAACTTCATATAATTTTGATCAAAGGACCCTGACATGTAAGTTATTTTGATCAAATAATTTTATCAGTTATTTAATTTTAAAACACGTATGCATATTTTGAATTTAAAATACAGCCTAGATAACTTCTGTCATTGGTGATTATAGGATTCGTGAAGGTTCATTACACGCGGTACAGCCATTCCTAAGATTAGCCTATACAGACAATGAATACGCCAGGGGTCGCTTTATATCCTTATCTTATATAGTCTATTCCACCTCGGGTTATGGAGTGTAGAAGTAAGGACTACCAACTCCCATAGTAGAATAGTTGAAAAAGTGGCCATCTGTAAGCAGTAAATAACAGTTCAAAAACTCTCCACAACAGCGCAGGAGTAGCTACTGGGATGAAATAAACTAGCAGTTGTCGACGGTTTGAAGTGTGCTGCTACACGGCTCAGTAGTTCTAAAATCTAAAATAATTTTATTTAGTAAAAATAACCTCGTAAAAGTCGTCTATCCCACTAATATTTTGGCACGTTCTTTAAAATTTAGCCCGTAGAGCTATAGTGGCGCCACCCTTATTTAACGGTTTTCTATGGACACTTTTTAATACACAGTCTGTACTCCTTACTTCTACACTCCATACCTCGGGTGTTGTATGTGTCATGTGACCTTGTGGGTAAAAACCCTGTCACCGTATTTGCGTTCCAACAGTGTGCACACACGAGCTCAAAAACGTCGTAACAGTTGAAATTTGAGGTGCTTTGCATTTGTAATCAGCGGGTAATTGCAGAGATAGCCTATAGGATCAACCGTATTTTTATAATAAAACTTCAAATGTAGTACGCAAAATAAAGAGAGCTAAAAATATCTTGTACGTGACATAGAAATCGTGTGTTTAATCAGTTGGATAATGATTGTTTGTACTGAAAACACACTCAGATTTCTTAATAAACCTGAAAATAGATCTCGTGCGTTATTTTATTGCTTCATTGAATATATCTTTATTATTTAAGCGCAAATGGGATAGCACTTCAATTAAGCTAACGTATTTCTATTTTAAACTTAGAATAATTTGTTCCTATTTTTACGAGTTTATAATGTGGCTAAGGACCATGTAAAGAGTTCCTTTTATTTATCAACTCTTTTCTTTATACGAGTACTCATAAATTAATTTGAACTGTAATTATGCACAGAGTAAAATGGTTCACCGGTGGATCGAAGGGGAATAGCCATAAAGCTTTTTCCTGATACATAATTACTGTCAGTCATGTTTTGCGGGGCAAATCTGCTCACACAAGAACAATCGTCTGTCACTACGACTTACACGTAACAATTAAAACAATATACTAACAATAATTGTACACACACACTTAGATACGTTATAACAAATGCTTTATAAAAACTTACGGTTTAATACGTGCAGCTCTCAACAGTTTTCATACATTGGAATGGCAACTGTCAAAATAGCGCCATCTGGCATGAGTTGATGAAAAAGTTATGAACTATGCAAAACTCGTTGTTGGTACGTAGTATTTCAACAGAATTTGAAAATTTTGTGCAATTTTACACTGTACTAGAAACAAAACCTAGATAATAGTTTCTGACATAGAATACTATATTATAGTTTATTCTATGGTTTCTGAAGATTTCTTGGGGGGTTTTAAAATAAAATTAAATCTATTAATAATGTGAAATTTTCTTTAATTTTCATGTTTGTAGAATTCAATCTACTTGTTCGCGACTCATTAAACTAATTTACGTATGCTTTTAGCAGAACTTTGAAATACTTGTCTACAAAAATCTTATACATTCATCACATAATATTTATTTGTGCATATACATTTGAAATGAATCTACCTTTAACATTGATTAGAGAAATTTTTAAAATTTTGTCTATATTTTCTTTGAAAATTTTGTTGATAACGTCTGAAACTCTCTTGGCATTCTTTATTAGTATATTTTCTAAACTATAATCATTATGATTTCTTATATTTACGCGAACATTACACATTGAAATAATACTAGTTTTTACGTATTTTATCGCGTATATTTAACTTTTTAAATACCCGACGTTTCGAGAGCTTTACAGCACCCATTCTAAAGAATGATTTTGGGTCTTTTTGTTATTCATAATTATTGTTGCAACCATATACAGCACAAATTGAACCACGTGAAAAACTAGTTTTTGCAGACATCTTTTAATAATTACTTATGTAATTAGTAAAATAATACAAACAATGTTACCGCGCGACTATTTACAAGGTTGTAAACGAAATGCAACAACTCATGCCACTAGAGGCGCTAGTGTGCATGATTGCCAAGTTTTGAGCGGAGCTGCACGTATTACACCGTAGGTTTTCTATAGTATTTGGTTATAACACTATCGCTCGGTGACAGCGACAACTCGAATAAAGCCTCGGATCGGTCGCTCGACTAATCTGAATATTTATGAAACCGAGAGGCCTGTGTTGGTATACAAATCCGAAACAACACTACTGTTATTATAGAAAATTTTTAGTCTAATAAGGAAACAGAAATAACGTGATCAAAAAATACTTACATATGAACTGTCATGTAATATACCAGGTATATGAGGAAATATACCAAAAACAGTTAAAACTATACAGAGCTCAAAACACACCTAAATTTATAAATAATGATTTACTTAAAATATTTTTTTATTTGTTTAATCTTAACAACTTCAAATATCAATATAACACATTTGGAAATGTAGAAAAATTATATTTGAAACCTATATTTGAAACCTATACTAACCTACTACTAGCGTAACCTAACAAAACCTTCTAATTCAGCGCTAACGCCATCTAGTTGCGAATTGCAGTAATGACACAATGATAAATAGGCAACTTTACTTACCACCTTACTTACACCATGCAACTAGAAAATATCATCAAGCATAATAAAGTACCCTCGTCTTAATACTTTAACGTGTGATTTCCGGAACATGAAAAATAAATGTCTTTTAATATTTTATTCTAATAGTATTTGTTAGGTATTTGTTTCAAGTAACAAAAGTTATTTAATAATTTTTCCATACAAATATGAAATCAAACCGTACGAAAACTTTCTTAAAATCTGGAATACCATAATTCATCCTCTAAGACATTGGATTTTGCAAAATCCTTTCTTAATGGCTGCGTACGTAACAAAAGGAAATTACTGTCCCAATTTCACGCAACTGTACAGAGGTTTGAGCTGTACCATAGGCCGGCATATCCTTGAATTGCTTAGTCCCAGGATTTTTTAAAGCTTTTCTAAACAACAGTGTGTAGTAATGGCTCTTGCCTGAATGTGAATTTATTTTTACCTTATCTTAAGGCTTTTGAAGCAAATTTCGATCAAAAGCCCGGATTAAAGTTTAAGAATTTTTTAAACCTGATGTATCAGACCAGATCTTAAGTGATTTATTGTGATAAAGAGTTTCAAAGGTCAATCGGACTAGGCTTTTTGAGATTCCACAAAATGGATCGGGTCTGAATTGAGTACTCTTTGAGTCCTCCCGTGCGAGCTTGTTGGCAAGTTTATTGCCTACAATACCCGGATGACTTGAAACCGATCTTAGAACGACCCTATTGTTATATCCCTGGGTGTTTAGACTACATATAAGACTACCGACCTCACAGATAACCTGTCCATTCAGCCAGTCATCTCTGAAGGGTAGTTCCACTATATACTTTTTATAAAAAGTGTATAGTGAACGCGTTTTGTTCTGACGTTAACTCAGATTATTGACATTTGACTTGGTTGTTTATTTTTGATATTTTTCTATGTTTGTTTTTGCATTCGTCATATTAACTTATTTGTTTATATATTTACATCCTGCAACACTTTTGACGTTATGCACGTAGTGCAACTTAACAACGTCCCCGCATTCGGTTAACATTTTTTATCAGCGTGTATACCCCTGTGTAACCTATTATAATGATTGAATCTAAGAGAAATAAGGTATAACTTTTTGTATGAAACTTTTTATTTTACGGGGTGATTGAGTCATTACTTATTGAAAGTGCTATAAATATGAATACGTATTTTGCAATTTCTTGAAAGAAACCCTTACGGAAGAGGCATGGAGGGCAGTGGGTGTGCAATTTTGTACAAATAGCCCTTACTTGTGACTGAGTCAATCCCTAGCGTATCATTGACTTGTCCTTTTAAAATCATTGTAGCGTACATGTAAAATATATTGTATAAAATGTATTTACCAAATTAATGCAAATTGATATTAATATCAACAACATGAATTTTTTCTATGCAAATATCAAAATTAACAAAATAATTGAAAACGTTCTATTTTTCCAACAATATAAATATAACATAAATTTTAACCAAAAATGGATGCGTCTTATTATTGACGACGACGTCTTGAAAATTTACCTGTGAAATGTGCAATTATTAGGATTATTTCTGTTATTGACACCACAGTCACTCACGGAACATGTAACCATTTTGGAGAACTATACATTACAAAAATTAACACTACAATTATCAAAAAAAAAATACAAAATATCTAGGAGCTTACTTCTTGAGTGCCGACTTTTGCCGACCTGTCATTCAAAATCGGTTACAAAGTCATGAGATTTGTTATCCTTTTCTATTTTTCTATATTGCTATAAGGAATTTTCTCTCACTTGCACACTATGTTCAT
This sequence comes from Parnassius apollo, assembly GCA_907164705.1. Classification (NCBI taxonomy): domain Eukaryota; kingdom Metazoa; phylum Arthropoda; class Insecta; order Lepidoptera; family Papilionidae; genus Parnassius; species Parnassius apollo. The sequence continues at coordinate 282,272 of CAJQZP010001706.1, forward strand.
CTATTACTATGCTAAGACTATGCTTTCGCCACAGCATTAATAACAAAATTATTAATCCAAAATAATAATTTAATGGGCGAGTTAACCGTCAAATGCCTTTTGTATGCCGATGATCAAGTCATATTTGCGTCATCGGAGGCTGAGTTGCAAATGATACATTAATGAACTGGGAATTAAAAGAAAGGGGAATGAAAGTGAACGCAAGTAAGAGGAAAGTGATGGTTTTTGAAAGAGAAGAAAGCAAAACGGTATGTGAAATAAGAATAGAAGGAGAGTTAATTGAGCAAGTGGATGAGTTTGTGTATTTGGGATGTGTATTTAGCAGGGATGGTAGATATGATAGGTATATAGAACGACGAGTAAATGCAGGGAATAGAGTGAATGGGGCACTACACTCTATTGTGAAGAACCAGAATGTGTCAAAAGAGGCACGTATGGTAATTCAAAATGCTGTGTTAGTCCCTACTTTAATGTATGGTAGTGAAAGCTGGGTGTGGCAGAAGAAGCACGAAAGTAGAATAAATGCTGTAGAAATGCGGTCTTTAAGGAGTATGCTAGGGTTGAATCTGAATGACAGGGTGAGAAATTGCGTGATAAGAGATAAATGTGGTATGCAAGATGATGTTGTGACCAGGATTAAGAAAGGAACGCTTCGGTGGTTTGGTCATGTAGAAAGAATGAATGAGGAAAGAGTGACAAAGCAAATTTATATGGCAGATGTGAACGGCCGAGTCGGGAAGGGACGCCCTAGAAAAAAGTTTATCGACCAAATTGGCGATATTTTGAAAAGGGGCCACGTTAGAAGTACCCTTAACCGACGAGCATGTATGCGTAGATATATGGATGTAAAGGAGGCGAAAGAGGTATGTCAGGATCGTGCCAAATGGAAGTCCGTAGTCTCTGCCTACCCCTCTGGGTGACAGGCGTGAGTGTCTGGTCTTCCCTTTAAGAGATTTACATTTCACTGTATACAATAAGATCAAAAATCATTAACTTATAGTTGCAGAGTGTAGGTAAGCCTCCTTGTGTGTAGAGTAATAGTGTGTGTATGTGTGTAGGAGTTTGAGTATAATTTTTATCGAGATACATTAAGTAATCGCTTTGGAAAAATCTGAAAAGCATAGTATTACCTCCAAAGCATACCGTAGAATTACTTTCTCACTTTAATAATGCAAATTAAGTAAACAATTACTTTTTGGCATTGAGCTATTATGTACTACGTACACATATTACTTCAATGCTTTTTGGACAATCCACGAAAATCACAAGTTTCAATGCCATCTCTAACTTACTTTGAATTTCACAGGTTCGTCGATGCAGCATTCACAATATCATCGATCAGTCAAAACGATATTTTATGCATAATTCTCAGTTTAAAATTAAATGCAATAGGAATCGACAATTAAAAATGATAATCATGACATTACCTAACTCTTTAGAAATCATATACACAATCATTAATAAGCATTCATACTCCCCGTTACTCACTTTTATAGTTTGCCGTAGATAATATAATCTATTCCTATCTTGTTTTTTGTTACGTTCTGTATTAATGGGATGACCACAGATCTGCCCTGATACGGAAGAAGGCGGCTAAGCCACAAAAGTACATTTCGAGAAAAATTGAAAAAAAGCGCGAAATTGGTTTTCTTGATAAATATCACCGAAAAAATATTTTCAATTATTGGAATCCATGTAAAAAAAATTACGAATCTTTCACAAATACTTTTGAATGAAATTATTGGCATACTGTTCTGTAAACTCTAAAAATGTAGTTAACGTAAGTATTGAAACATTATATTTGAATATTAATTACAATATAAAAGGCCGTTAAGTATACCTTAACTGCTTTTAAGTATAGCATTGACAATAATCATACGCAAAAATGCGGCTAACCTACTTTAACTTATTTTTTATTTTTGACGTTTTGTTTAAATTATACACTTGGACTACACTTTATTGCTGTTAAGTAATATGACTGCCTTATAGTATAGTTTATCAGAAAACAATGAAATTAAATAGGAATGCAACTAAACTAAAAGGTAGTTAAATGTACATCAATCTCACGGAACCGCTTTTTTGGTTAGCATTAGCATAGGTATATTTTTGTTAAATAAGTATGAAAAGTTACAAGTGTAAAATAAATTGCGCTTTTTAGTTTAAAGAATATTAAAATTTTATTCATGCTTAGCACAAACAATTATAAGCAAAAACAAGGGATTGTTTTTTTATTCTTAAAAAACCTTTTTTTTATTTTGATATGTGATTTTCTGCTCTTTTAAACCGTTTTCAATTATATTTCTTCATTTTCTGCTAAATCCGATCTGAAGAAACTGATTTATTAACTGATTTTTTATCATGGAAATTGGTAGGTGGCATAAGGTATGATCGATATACTAGATATAAAGATGAGTAGATACTGATTGTCGTCTTCTCCGGAATCAGAACTGTTTTGCGGCATCTCCACAGACGGTACATAATCCATCCTTTTACCGAATCATCGGCCTCAAAATCTTTCCCGCTTTATTCTTAATAATGGCGCTCTTCTACTGGTACTGGACGTACTGTAGATAGCAAGGAGTAGGTAATTTTACAGACTTTTGCTTATAGATAGAAATAGACTTCTTTGAATTTGGAGCTATTCGGCGGCATGTTAACTGAATTCAAAGCTTCACCGGAGTTAAAATCTTTATCGGCTAATTCAATGTAACGATACTTTTAGGCATATTTGGAGTTACTCTGGGACATGTTCATCGGTGGCACACAGTTTTTATCTATAGCGATCAATTCTTAAAAAAATAAAATTTAAATTAAATGAATGTATTTCAGACTTTTGGTCCATAAAAGTGTTAGTACAAAATATTATATTACAAATTATGTGAGTAAAACATAATAAAAACAACACTAAAACATTAATTTAAATATTTTCCGGGCTAGTTTGTGGCACTTGGTATACATGCATATGTGTATATCCAGTGTTTCCATGTATGTATACCAAGTGTCCTTGACTGCACGGTCTGGTTTGTCCAGTCAGTGGTAACGTATAATATTGACTTTCAATAAGAATTACTTGTAATCTATATTGAATAAAAATATTCTATTCGACCACTAATAACCTTCAGAATAGTATTGGAGCTCCCTCACATTCTGCATATAAGAGATATGATACGTTGGCGTAGTACTACATCCCTGATACACTGCAAAATCACGGCAGTCCCGACATCACTTGAAAGGCTATATTGAACTTTACAATTAAATATAATATCATCATTACAATTATATACAACGCTTATGGATGGTACCATTTCTTCATAATAAAAAAATTTTCAAAGCGTTTTATTCGTTATCAGTTAGGTGAATTCATTGTTTATCTTTATTTTGGTGTTGTGAGATATCAAGTTTGATATCTCTCATTAACTTCTGGAGTTGATAAAATTTTGTAAATTGATTCAGAATCACTTATGAGATCATAGAGTATGATCAAGACCAAAGTGAATCAATTATTAAAGAACGGGGAGCCAGTCGTGTCCAATGTGCCCACTGACTAAGTTTAAATGATTTACAGTCTTCTGCTGTCTCTTCTCCCGCCACGTTCACTAACTTCTTGCCTTTGTTAAGACAAGGTATTATTCAAGATGTAAATTAAAAAAATATATAAATACTCAAGTATTGTAAGAAGGGAGAGGTAAGCTCCCTTACGTTCGGAAACGATTTAATATTAAATTAACAATTTAATATTAGTTATGAATTTGGTGTAATGGTAATCAAAACCCACTTATGCACAATAAAAAAAATTGTTAGACCTTTTTGCTTGGCACCCTAGCAGCATTAGTAGCAGCGTAAGCTACCTCAAAATTGAATTGAAAACTCCTTGTCCGTAACGTATTTTAAAATTATTTTGTAATGAATATAACGCTCTTTTTTGCATATTAGAGAGGATTTTGAATAAAATGTGCTATTATTGACTACTTTTTAAGTATTAACTAAATCAGGATTTTAAGATATAAAAATAGCAAATTTTTATTTTTATATTAATTTTAATTTATTTAGGTCAAGTACTAAGCTGTATGTGATATGACTGTGATAATTTCCAGTGGAGATGCCAGTTTAATAATATTCATAATAATAAAAATAAATTTAAAATGAGTAGAAAATATAATTGTAAAAATAAATATGTAACGATTTCTCATACTTACGCGAACATTACACATTTAAATAAAACTAATTTTTCGGATTATCGCGTATATTAACTTTTTTATATTCCTGACGTTTCGAGAACTTTACAGCACCCATCCTATAATTAATAAAATCAAAACCCAACCCAAGCATACAACTGCAAAACTTCAAGATACCATAAGTTCATACTGTGTAGACCGGAACAAAAATTAATAATTTTAGTTTGTAAATAACCCCGGGTAACTATTACATCGGGACGCCGAAGACCTCAGTCCCTCCCGTGACCATAGTTGCTGTAAAGTGCTGAAACGTCGGGAATATAAAAAAAGTTAATATACGCGATAAAATCAGTAAAAACTAGTTTTATTTTAAAAATAAATATAACTATTTTATTTGCTTTAAATTCTATTAAATTTCTTCCTCGCAATTTAATTGAAATTTAATGGGAAAATTGAGTCTTAAAGTCCTTTTTTATCAGAAAAGACACATTTTTTCGGAGAACTACTAAAACCCAAACCAAAGAATATACCTCTGGCGCACTCGGACAAGAGCTCTGATCATACTTTTTTTTAACTCTTAAAACTTGCTGATCTTAATTCTCCACGTACACATCGATCGCTAAACTTACACTTAAGTAGATGCTTTTTAGAGTAGCACATTCACTTTGCCGCTGTTTAAATATTGTTAAAAATATAATTCAAAAATTCATCATACACTAAAAAGCAGTGAATGCTTTTTTGGGAAGTATGTGATTTTAATATATTGTTTAAATTCTACTCTTGAAAACAGTTAAGTGTTTTTAGCCGTATTTTAGCTTCTACTACCAGTGTTTACCGCTTTTTAGCATATTATTAGGTATAGCCGAGCAATGCTGCAACTAAGGAATAAAGCAGTTATTTACACTTAACTGCCTTTTAGTTTAGAAAATGTGTTTAACTGCATTTTTTCTTAGTTTTATAACATCAAATATGAAATTTCAACTAAGAAAATAAATCGTTAAAATCTCTTAACGGCTATATAGTGTAATGGTGTATAGTAACTGATTTCTAGCGTATGACAGCAAAGAAAATTTTGCACTTAACCGCTAAAATGCTTAATGTATCTCAGGAACTATCAATCGTAAAAATATAATTCCAATATTTGTCGATAGAGAATTTTTTTGCTTAGTCTAGTGGTGCTGAAAGCTCAAAATCGCCAAAATGCACTTAGCCGCCTTTTTCCGTATCAGAGCAGAGATCATCTTTGCTGCCATAATTATATATTTTTTTAAGAAAATGAAAAACTGACTATGCTCTTAAAATTAAATTCCCACATTTATATTTTTATACATAATATAAGAATATTTAATAAATTATAACATTTTTAAAATATAAAAAAGTATGTTTGTATATATGAAATCGTTTAACTCAAAATCTATTTGATCTATCACCATGGAAATTGTTATATATCAATGAAAAAATAGAAACAAACAAAATTAATTTATGTGATTTATTGCTGGACCTAGTTCACTTTATGTCGTTTCAGTGCATTTATAAGATTTCCCAGATAGCAACTATAATAAAAATCGTATTGTCTGGTTTTATAGCTTGTTTTACTACCGCTGACGTGTGACTGTAAAACAAAAGTTAAGTACTTAACTTTATAATTTTTTTAGCAGCATTAACATATTATTTAACTTTACAATGATGTCTCTCTAGACTATCGTCAGGCACGAGATCTCAGTGGGAAAAGCAAAGAGCACCCAAAGCATCAATATTTAATACTAACGTTTTCCATTTGTTTGGCTTTTCATGCACAAAGTAGTAATTTTTGTTGGAGTCATTGCCAAAGGGCATTCTTTTCAAATCTTAAGCTCCCAGTCTTAGGCCCAGCAGAGATAAACATATAAGAGGCGGTGCTGCATAAAAAATAAAGGATATAAAAATATCGTTATCGACGAAAATTGTATGGATATATGAACAGCGCCCCTGCTGAAGAAAACTAGTTCTATGTCTAAACAAAGATCCAGTTTGTGACTTTGTATGACTAATCATACAAAGTCACTCGATGGCGGTACAGCAATATACCACAAAAAGTTGGGTTGGTAGTATAACCTCTTGGATTAATGAATAATTGTTCTTAACTGCTAGGAAAATGTTCGATTCAAATCCGTAATTGCTCACACTATAAATTAATTATTTAATTAGTTATTAATAATTAAAATACAAGATAATGAGGATATTCGCTAAAACCATGACCGACATAGCTCAACGGATTAAGCTGAATGGCAATGGGCCATCTCGACGAAGTTTTTCTATTCACACTATGGTAGTCCAGACCCTGAAGGACCCTGATGATAGCAGGAACGATGGATGCAGTGTGGTCAGACACGTGTGGCAAAACGGGGAGGCATATGTTCAGCAGTGGACGGAGGGTGTGTGTGTCAGTTATAAAATGAGGTATTTTTTATTAATGAGGACACGTGTGTTTTTCTTTTCCCCTTTTTATAGAATATAGATTTATTTTTATGCATGATAATGCAGGTCCCCACACTGCTCTTATAGTTGTAAAATATATTCGAGACGTTGAAATCATATGCTTAGTTGTGGCCAGCTTGCCCGCTCTACTTACACCCATGGTATTTAAGTCGAGCGCTAGCATATGCATAGTCATAGGCATATATAGGATAAGCCCGGAAGACAAATTAAGAAAAGAAATTCTGACACTAATTACTAATTTGAGAGTTTTATAAAATGCATTGCGGGAAGAATGGAACGCAATTTGATAAGATATTATAGATAAAAAAATTTGAAGCGACAGTAGCCTAATGGCAGGGTGCGGACCGCGAACTCAAAAAAAAGGTCGTGGGTTCGAATCCGCCATTCGACTACTGGCGTGAACCACTCGTAACACAAACAATTTAAGCTCACCACGTGTTAAGTTTTAAGGTTAAGGTTAAGGGGAATACTCGTATTAGTAATGTTTATTGCATTGTTAATATTCTTTAAAAAATTACTATTAATATGCCAAGGAGACTAGAAGCAGTTCGAAGAGCTAGGGGGGAAAACACAAAGTTCTGATTCTAGCCCACGTTATTTATTTCCTAAGCACTAATGAATAACATGTTAAGAAGAAAAATGTTGCTTTCGGCTGTGGTAAGTCCACCATATAACTGGGAGTGCCGTGTTCAGCAGTGAAGATAAAGTGAAGTGCCTATGATGACTGATGAGGAATAAAATATTATCCAACCTTTCGGTTAACCCTTCAATCCCCATAAAATTCTCATTCAGTCGCATGCACCTGGCAAATCTCAAGCGATCGCATGCGACCGCACCCACCCACAGCACTCAAAACCATTAAAACTTATGTTTAGAGACTACATTTCTATGAAGAAGTTTAGCATTATAAAATCTATACAACATTTTCTATCTTGTGGTCTAAACAAAGCTCAGGTTTTAGTTTATTATAAAAAGATTTTATTCTATTTTGATAACAAAAAATATATCAAGCGGATGTCGGCAGCGTGAAAATAACAATTATTTCTATATATTACTCGAAGTCACTTACGTAAAAAATATATATTCACACAAAAGCTTTCATAACAATTTTATAATAAAACACTATACTAAAACACTAATAAAACACTAAAAAAATCCAAAAATCAACACAACAACATCCAAATGAAAATGGCGTACGTAATGAACGTAGAATATAAATTAATATGCATAAACTGTTTTTTATTCCACTAGAGGATATGAAATTTCATATTGATTCTATAATGCCATACTTGTTTATAGGAAAGTAGTCTCTAAATATAAGTTTTATGGGTTAAAGTGCTGTGGGTGGGTGCGGTCATATTTGACCGCTTGAATTTTGACGGGATATCGAAGTGGTCAAATTTGTGCGCTTGGTGTTTTAGAGGTTAAGACAGCGACTGGGTGAATAAGTTCACTGAAAATAATTAAAATTTAAGTATTTATACGGGTATAAACATAGGAAGTGACAAAGGGATGTCACTTCCTCAACTAAAACGAATTTAACGACACCCCATTTATGTTAAAATCCATCAAGTGGTTTAGGCTACAGAGCGAGACATTAAACAGACATATGTACAAGCATACACACATACACCCGTTACATTATATTCCTTCTTGAGCAGAGAATTCTATATACCTAAATTTTTATTTACTTATATTTAGAATTTAATGTATCTTAAGTGAATTCTAAAATAATATATAGATTGTTTTACGAGTCTGGCCACAACTGGTGTTTCAATACATTTAAATGATAAAAATAATGTTGAATAGTAGAATAGTAAACACAAGACGTTTTTCTACATGGACGAATATGATAAACCATTTAGCAATCCAAGTGACCAGTTATTCGTACATATTATGGTGACCCGAACGTACAAAGCTGAGTGACTGTAAAATATGCTTGTTTCAAGCGATATTAATTGATGGTGCAGTACGGGATATATTTCACCCCGGCAATACATGTTGACCAAGCCTCAGTCAACGCGAGCGTAGGCAAATTGATGCAAGACGAGTGCTACATACAGTCTACACGTTGGTCAAGTTCGAAAGAGACCAATGCCAAGGCCAATGTTCATGAGTTTTTGTGGAGCTATCGAGTAATTAGTTGTCATTGATAATTGGTATGATATTCTGACGGCCCAACATTTTTATTAATAATTAAATTCAATATAAGGGGGCGTCAAAAGTAATCTTAAAAGATATATATAAAACAATAAAATTACATTAATAAGCATTAAGTTAAATGAATACATTTCAGACATTAGACAAATATTATAGTAATTTAAAGGCAAAATATTGTCTTTCAAATTAAATAAATTTACTAAAAAAAACTTGTGTTTAAAAATGATAAATGGCTTGTATGGAGGAGCTGCCGGAGACGCATACCCAAGGTCGTACATATTTATGGGGTGGTCTAGTGCCCGATTGCTTATAGTACTATAGCACAATAACTAGTCCTATATTAGGAACTTATGATAGTAAGCTCCATTATACTAAAGTATTATTATAGAAGGTCTCCATGATACATAAACATTATGATACTAGAGTTATGGGTTGAAGTCCCATATATAAAAGACATATAATAGTAAGGTCTATGATACAAAAGCAATACTATAAAAGGTCTCTATGATGAATTTGCATTACAATAGTAGAGTTGTGGGTTGAAGTCCTATATATTAAAGACATATAATAGTAAAGTCTATGATACAAAAACATTATTTAGAAGGTCTCCTTGAAGCAAAAGCGTTATATGATGTGGTTGGGTGACCGACTGCTCTTAGTAATGTAGCAAAATGACTAGTCCTATATTAGGGACCTATGATAGTAAGGTCTATTATACTAAAGCATTATTATAGAAGGTCTAATTGATGCATCAGCATTACGATAGTAGAGTTATGAACTAAAGTCCTATATATTAAAGATATATAACAAATAATTAAAAGCATTATATTAATAGAAATGGGACTTGATAAGGATTATTATAATGGCGTGTATGATGTTTCACGAGCAATTTGTCCGAGGTAAACTTGGACTCGCTAACCGATGTGTCCTAGACATATCATCTTAGTGCCGATGGTAAGCGGGTTTGTTGTAGCAATACGGCTTTCTCGTGGACATCCCACACCCGTGCCGCTTGTGGGCGGCGTAGTTGCGTATAGCGATGAGTCGTCTATCTTTCGAATTGGGATGAGTGTGTTTGGTAGCACTTTTAAGTAACCTATGTACTTGTAGGTGATATTCGATGTATTATAAAGTAAGCCAGTATTAAATAAACACTCGAGTTGAACAAACGTGTTGATCTTTCATTCCATTATAAATAACATAATTCATGGCGACTCATGCCAAGCGCGCGTGTCTTGGTGCAGGCTAAAGGTGCGGACTTTGCACATTCCTGTGTGCCTCGGCAGTGAATGCGAGTACGTAATAATAATGAATAAGAATATGATTATTAACTTTGTGACTGTGTATGCGCGTGTTCATGCCAAAAAACAAAATGGGGAATATAGTAATTCGAGAAATGAAGAACATGAAACGACGATTGCTCAAACTGGAGGAACCAATACTGTGGAAATAGAAGAAAAGGATTATCATATAAAGATTAACAATATATTGATCACAACATTTTTAATTTTGGCATCAATCGTCCTGGTTGTTATCATATTTTTGAAGCTGAAAGAAAAATATAAGAAATGGGTAGAAAAGAAAATTAATGCGGAATTTTTAAGAAGAATGCGCACTAGACACGTACCGCAAGAAGATGTATAAATTTGTGTTGCCTTACTTTCTCCGAGTGCCTCTACACCGTATATCTACGTAACCGGCCTACCCCTGTACTGAACCCTGGACATAAGTGAGCGATCCTTGACTTCTCCGAGTACCACACCGTATATCCACATGACGACGCCTGTTTTTGGACTCTGCGCGTGAGCAGACAAGCAGCATGAAACCGTGGTGTGTTTTATATTAGTGCAGTTCCTAAAAAGTGCATTTCCGTTTAGATTTTACGAGAGTGAGTCAAACCCTTTTTTTTACGTGGCAATTATAGTGACATTGGTAATTTTATAAACTTCTTTACGAAAATTATGTTAAATTTAGGTAGCATGTTTAATTTTATTTCTCTATAACATTTAAAATAGTTGCTGTTATGTGTTAATTCTAAGAATTCCGACCGCTGCGATCGGTCGAGATGCAATTCAGCATTTTGTAATCGGTACACTGTATGACTGTGCTTCGTTTTAGAATAAAATTAAAATCAATTGAATGAAATATGAACCGAGTGCAAGTTAATTTTAGTTTCTATATGAAATTAATGGTATTATGGCTGAGAAAATAATAAAAGATTATGAGCAATTGTCAGAAATAAGGAAATATTTGATTAAAAAAGGACAAAGTAGGTATAAAGGTCCTATTGCGTTAAAAAGTTAAAGCCGAGATATATTTAAATAATAGTAAAGATATATTTTCTACATTAAGTAATATTAAGGATAAGTCGGAAATATCTTTAATTACTGAAACATATGACAAAATTTGTTCTTTGTTTGCAGAAATAGCGAAATTGTGTGTTTCACCCAGCTTAGAGATGAAATCAGAAAAAAGATGGATTTTGATTTGAAAACTACTTGTAGCTTGATACCTCTTTTAGATGATAGGGAAGATACTACGAAACGATTGATTGATGCTGTGAAAATGTACGCAGACATGCTTAGTAGTGAAGGCCAGCAACTTTTAATTAAATTTGTTCTCAAGGGCAGGCTATCAGAAAATGCTAAGTTGCGCGTATCCAATTCTTATACTTCAGTAGACTTGATGATTCAAGATTTTCGTAATAAGTTATTGACAAAAAAATTTTTCACTGCAATACATAATCAGATACAGTCTCTGAATCAGGGCTATAGGACTATTGAACAATACGGATCTCAACTTGAAAAACTATTAACCGATTTGAATATTTCACAGGCTGACGATGACTTCACTAAAAGTACAGTTGTGAAACCAATTAATGAAAAAATAGTGATTAAAAAATTTACGGATGGACTTAAAAATGAAAAGTTAAGAATAAGTTAATTAATAGCTGCTAGAAATTACACATCGCTAAAAGAAGCCATTCAAGCGGCCAAGGATGAATCCACTCCATCGTCAACTACTCAGGCAGAGGTAATGAAAATTTCATCTTTTCCTAGAGGTCGAGGTAGATACAATAATCATTCTTTTAGATTCCAAACCAGAGGTCGAGGGTTCCAGACAAATTACCACAACAATTACAACAACAGAGGTACTAACTTCCAAAATAATAATAACAATTTTAATAGATATCAAGGTAATAGATTCCAGTATACGCCGCGAGGTAGAGGACAAAATATGTTCTACAACAACAGAATACAACAACAAGAAAGGTAATTTTAACAATAGAATATTAGCGTTACAAAATGATAGGCCAGTACGAACTGCTGAAAACGTAGAACACCCAGCTGATGAGAGAGAGAGTAACCAGTTTTTTCGGACTTAATAACTTAGTTTTTGCTTGTAGAGGTAACACTAAATTCGTAAATTTTTATGTTAAGAATAGGAAGATTATACTACTGGTAGACACCGGTGCATCTATTTCGGTAATTAAGGAAGAACAAATTCCTAAGTCGAGTGAAATATTTTACAATAATTTAATAATAAATGGAATCGGAGGAAAAATCGAAGCTTCGAGTTATATTATTTTAGACATTTACAGTTCTAAATATGATAAATTTACGAGCAAGTTTTATAGTTTCAAGAATTTACCTATCGCCGTTGATGGAATATTAGGATTAGATTTTATGACTAGATATAAGGCTAAAATAGATTTAGAAAATAGTTTACTGACGCTGCAAATTGATGGTAAGCATTGTATTTTACCGATTTTCGATAAACCTGATTATAGCAACTCGTTAATACTCGCACCTCAAAGTGAGTCTATACATTATCTGTATTTGAATAAGGAAGTGGAAGAGGATTGTTTTGTGTGCGCGAGAGAGATAGAAAAGGATGTATTTTTGGCAGGAACTATTGTTCAACCGAAAAATAAACGCGTTCCAATTAAGATTTTAAATACTAGAGATGAGGAAAAAAGATTAAAAAATTTTACTTTAGATGTGGAACCTTTGAGAGAGTATAACATTTTTAAATTTGGTCAATGTAAAAGTAGCTCCAATAGGGCTAAATCTTTGTTACCTTTATTAGAACTTAAACATTTAAACAATGAAGAGAAAGAATCTATTGAAAGCATTTGTTCTAAATATTGTGATATTTTCTTCTTACCAGGTGACAAATTAGAAACTACTAATATTTGCGAACATACCATTACATTAAAAAATAAAACTAATCCAATATATATAAAACAATATAGATTACCACATGCATTAAAAACTGAAGTAAATAAACAAATAACAAAGATGCTCGATGACGACATTATCGAGGAATCTTCTAGCGAATGGTCAAGTCCTATACTATTAGTACCTAAAAAGTCTGAAAGCTCACAGAAATGGCGTTTAGTAATCGATTTCCGTAAATTAAATGAAAACATTGTAGACGATAAATTTCCGTTACCCAACATAACAGACATTTTAGACTCACTATCTGGTTCAATTTACTTTACTCATCTAGATTTACAACAAGGATACTACCAAGTAAAATTAGCACCTGAAAGCAGAAAATACACAGCTTTTTCAACTAGTACAGGACATTACCAATTAAAACGTTTACCGACGGGTCTTAAAACTTCCTGTAGTGCTTTCAGTAGGGTCATGTCAATAGCAATGTCAGGACTAGCGTTTGAGAAGTGTTTCATTTATTTAGATGACCTTATTACGGTTGGAAGGTCTTTAGCCACTCATAACCAAAATTTGATAGACGTTTTTGAAAGATTGAGGAAGGTAAATTTAAAACTAAATCCCGCTAAGTATCAATTTCTAAAAAAAGAAAATTTTATATCTTGGTCATGTAGTAACCGCTGATGGTATAGCACCTGACCCAGAAAAAAACTAAAGTTCTAGATAAGTTTCCAGTTCCTCAGAATGCCGATGAAGTAAGACGCTTTGTTGCTTTTTGCAATTACTATAGAAAAATTGTACCTTCATTTGCTACCATAACAATGCCTTTAAATAATTTACTAAAAAGGGATGTACCTTTCATTTGGAATTCAGATTGCCAAAATGCATTTAATTTCTTAAAAAACGCTTTAATTTCTCCACCAATATTAGAATACCCAGACTTTGGTGAATCTAATGAATTTGTATTGCAAACAGACGCCTCAGACTTGGCTGTAGGAGCTGTGCTGTGTAATAAAAATAGAAAACCTATAGCTTATGCTAGTAGACCATTAAATAAAGCTGAAAAGAACTATCCCGTAATAGAAAAAGAATTAACAGCAATAGTGTGGGCAGTTAAATATTTTAGACCCTATTTATTTGGCAGAACTTTTACTATCATGACAGACCACAAACCTTTGATTTATTTATTTGGAATGAAGGATCCATCTAGTAGGTTAATTAAATATCGTTTAATTCTTGAAGAGTACGATTTTAAGATTGAGTATGTGAAGGGTAAGAATAATGTAATCGCAGATGCATTATCCAGAGTGTGTATAACATCAAGTGAACTGAAATGTATGAATGAGGAGGTTTTGGCAGTTGTAACGAGACAACAAAATAAAAAGATGGAGCAGAATAGTACGGTAGAACAGACTGCTCTTAATAAGTGCCCTGATGAGTGGCCTGATCAACCAAGCATCGTGGAACTATTAAGATAGCCATGTGATTCCGTAGAATTGAGATTGACTGACAGGGAAGTAACAGGAAAATTTAAAAAGGAAATAATAAAGTGATAGAAGAAGAATGTTTTATGTATGTACCAAATAAAATGTTATTGTGTGTTAATTTAGGTTTTAAGTTGCATTTCTCGCGAGCCGAATTTGCAATTAAACTTAAAAAGTTTTGCAAAAAATAAAAGTAAAAGAATTATGTATAGTAAAAGATGGAAATAATACTGAGTTTATAAAAGGAATACGTAGTGAAGTTAAATCGTTGAGTGAATGGTCCGGACTCCGAATATGTGTACTGAAAGGAATAGAGAGAATTTATGATGAAAACGAGAAACAATTTATTTTAAATGACTATCATTTATTACCCACTAGTGGACATGCTGGAATAACTAGAATGACGAATGATATTAGGAGAAAATACTATTGGCCAGGACTAGATTCGGATATCCGGAAATATATAAGTAAATGTGATTTATGTCAGAAAATGAAACAAGGTAAATATACCATACAACCTATGACTTTAACCTCCACTGCGTCGACTGCGTTCGAGAAAGTTTTCCTCGATTTAGTTGGAACATTGGATAAGGATGAGAATGGAAATTGTTATATTTTAACTCTCCAATGCGAGTTAACAAAATATATAGAGGCGTATCCATTGCCTAATAAAGAAGCTGTTACAGTTGCAGAAGCTTTTGTAAGTAACTTTATTTTAAGATTCGGTATTCCGAAATGTATACAGCCTACAGATAAGGGGACAGAATTCATGTCTCGGGTTATGGAACAGGTATGTAAGTTATTAGAAATCGATAAGTTATCGTCAACTGCATACCACCACCAATCAATCGGTTCTCTTGAGATATCTCATAAACATTTAGATGCGTTTCTAAGAAGTTATTGTACTAATTCGAATTTTTCATGGTCCCATTGGGTTCCATTTTGGTGTTTTAGTTTTTTTTTTTTTATAGGATAGGGTGACAAACGAGCACACAGTCCACCTGATGGTAAGTGGTTGCTGTGGCCCATAGACATCTACATCTATCCTCGATTACGAATCAAAATGCAGATGCATTGTCACCCGTGAGGACTAAGATGGAATGCCCCGTTTCCAGTAAAAAGGGTATCCGGTTCTCTACACTCACCATACGAAATACAGCAGCATCAAGCCACTATTTCACGCTAGTATTCTGTGAGATCGTGGTCCTTCCCCGGTTGAGCCGACCCATTCGTGCTACAACTATACTACTAATATAACTGCAGCATGGCTCTACCACGTATAAAAGTTGTGTGAGTTATAATAATTGTGTGAACACTCAAACTAAGTACACTCCTTTTGAACTTGTTTTTGGTAGACAATGTCGTTTGCCAAATAATTTGAATTATGATGTTGAACCACTTTATAATCCTGATAATTATTGTTTAGATTTAAAATATAAATTGCAAGTAGCCTTAAGAGATGCTAGAAATAATTTGATAGCTTGTATGGAAAAAAGGAAAGATAAATATGATGAATCATGTAATCCTGTATTTTATAATAAGAATGATCTTGTTTTACTTAAAAATGAATGTGCTCGTAAATTAGATTGTGTTTTTGATGGACCTTATAAAGTTGTAGAAGATTTAGGAGTAAATGTGAAAATTGATATAAATGGTAAAATTGACATTGTTCATAAGAATAGGACTAAGCCATTTAGTACTTAAGAATATTCTTTTTTTCCCTTTTTTTTCTTTGCCCCCAAAGGTGAAGTAACCTATGTACTTGTAGGTGATATTCGATGTATTAGAAAGTCCATCGGTCGCTGGTTCATATCCGGCTCGAAGGACCAAAAAATATGTATGTGTAACTATGCAAGTATGTAATGCAATACAATGCATGATTAAATGCTGCTGAGGAGTACCACTCAAATACTGAGATTGTAGGATGCAAAATAAAACACTGTTTATCGTAACGCCGTGCTAATGGTACTGAATTTATTATAAGAACAATATGTGTACAATGCATTGAAATGACGTCAAACACGAGCACGCGCTCCAATTACGCTAACATATAAAAATGTACGGGTTTACTCGTACACCAGTATTAAATAAACACTCGAGTTGAACAAACGTGTTGATCTTTCATTCCATTATAAATAACATAATTCAGTACACACATACTCAACTTCATGTCTTAGTGCATTAGCGCTATGATACGAGGGGTTTTGTTGACTAACATCTTATTAGAGTGATAATATGATACGTTGGCGTTATTTTTTAGCTAAGAACAATACAAATTTTGTTACCAAAGTCGATAGGGATCATGTGGGTATAGCTTACTGCTACTTGCGGTATTGCGCCTTGTGATGGATCTGCGGGTGTGGTGCGCCTGATTCGACGCATTCTTGTGGTTCTGGTCGATAGGGGTATGCGGGTGGTGATGTCTGCTGGGATGGATGGGTGACCTTGGGATGGTTTAAGCCCGACGATAGTCGTATTGATGCTTGTTGCGTTGCAGCATTGCGTCTCTGCGATGGTTGTGATGGTGGGACGCTATTCTCCATGGCGCTCTGTGCGTCTTGATTTGACTCACACCTAAGTTTTGCCCAAGTCGGGTCCCTTCATTACGGGGATGCAGACTGTCTGACCTCCATGATGTTTTATATAACAACGTAATAATATATCTCTGTAACTTTCCCACCTTTGAATGATTGAAGGCAACTTGTTGGTGGGTGAGACAAACATAATCGAAAAGCATATACTCAACGTCAGGTTACAATATGCATTTTCAGGGTTTGTGTAAACAAACCCTTTCTGATGACAAATTATTACTAACATCTTATAACTGCCTTTTTGCTATATCAGCCGTTGTATTAGTTGGTGGAGCATATGTGTCGCCTCACGCGGGTGGTAGCTGGAGGAAGAATCTGAGGAGATTCTCAAGACTGCGGCCGAAATCCGCACAACGTGGGACCCCATTCTCTTGAGGTGAACGGTAGACTCATGACGTGCTCTGCGGCTAGTAACCGTGCTGATCATGCAATTGGTGGTGATACCATACACTTACATCAAGTCTGCAGGAGCGGCGGTCTGGCAGGTGGTGGCGCTCACGGAGGGTTTACGGCCAGTCTGCCTATTTGCCTAAACCGTGTGACGAACATTCACAGTGGCTGGATTCGTTCGTATTCTGTATAGCGTCTACACGCATTGACATGCGCGACTTCGGTCGATGTTTGTGCTTACGCACTACCAAGGGGCCAAGCCTCTTTTACTGATTCGCCAGTTATTTTGCCGTGGACTACGGTTCAGTTTCCGATTTAGCGTTCCCTTCGGGGGGGAGCGCATCAAAATGGTTGGCACTCACCGCGCACCTACCACCCTACATTATTTTAAATAAATGTAGGCGAGCGAAACCCTTGTTACGGATACTTTGTATATATACATATTGTGAGCCTTTTGTAAGCGGAAAGGAATAAATAATAATTAACTAATAATGTAAACCTGATACAAGTGGAATAGGGACATTTTTATTTTCTTAACCTTTCGCGAGCCCCGTCTTGGTGAACGGGGTTCATTTAGCTTATAAGGCGCTACCAACAGCTTTCAATTGCTTTAGTGAATATTCATTCTTCCAACGTAAATGAGGGTCGTAACTAAGACGATCACGCGAAAATATTACAAACCGCCTATTATTAAACTTTTAGAAAGATCATTTAAAAAGATCAAAACATATTTTATTTATCCTGGTCACATATATTTATATATTTATTTCCCTTTTAATTAGAGAGAGGGAGCGTTACAATATGAACGACGTAAAAGTTTTTGAAGATTCTGCTATACATTTAATGAGTGCAAATAATTATTATGTTCAAAGTTAAAAAAATTAAATATGTCTTCGTTAGTACAGTGATATTGCCGAAATTATTTTAATGTTGCAACTTAATTATATAAATATCAGACCGGGACGGACGCCAAGCACATTGGCGACTAACTTGTCGACGCGACTTGCCGAGTGCAGGCGAGCCTTTGATTTGTGCAGAAAAAACCGGCGAACGTCGACAAGCAATAGCGAAGATGTACAAATGTGCTATCTATACGTTAGTGCTCGCCTTCGCACGGCCAACATGTATAGCCGGCTTCATAGGTATTTTCACAACTTAAATAAAAATGTACACTCGGTAATAAGGTGCATTTTTGCTTGCAGGTAAAAATATTAAAAGACAGGTCTTTACTCAATGATTTCTTTATGCTTACTGAATTAATACATTATGATGTCTGTTGTTGAAAGAAGTTAAATTTACAGCCTATATACATACGTCTCAATGCTGGGCACAGGCCTTCTTTCATTACTTACAGGGTTTTAGGGAAAACAAATGTCCCTCACATTGAGATATATTATGGTAATTTATTCTCGAACGAAATTAATTTATAGAAATGTCGATGAATTCCTCTGTTTTAAGGTAGGTTTCAAATGTATCCGAAAAGATGAACAGAATTAAGATCGAATTTCAAAGTGTAATCCGTCATATTGTTGTTATTTGAACTCTCATATAAAAATGTGAGGGTTTTCCGATTTTAGATCATATGTAAAACATATATAAACCAACACGTCTGTCACCCAGGCAGATAGGCAGATACTTTGAAATTTCATTTGACACGATTCTGATACACCTCTCTCATTAACATCCATAATGATTCTATTCAGATGCGTTGTTCCTGAGGAATGGTCGAATCAACCCATTCGTGCTACAACCATTGAGGTATTACTACTGGTTACGCGGAAAACGATTCGTGTATTTTAATTTTATTCGAGGGTATATTTGGCCAAGTTTCTATCCTTCCTGCGACCTATTGTCCCTTCCGTACACACTAAAAGGGGGGGGGGGTGAGAGGGGAAAGAAGAGATTTTAGAAGACGGCGTGATTCTTTCGACCAATGAGAAGCGCGCTCGACCGAGATTCATTGATAGGAAGGCCGAAGCAATATAAGGTCGCGCGCTGCCCTCGAGTGCTCTCTTGCCTTTGCGCCGCTAGTCTAAACCGCACCTGGAGAAGTCGAGCTCCAAAAGTAACCGCCTCACATAATGTGACATATCGTCGCGTACCGTCTCTCTCTTCCTTCGCACAACTGGCCTGGATCGCATCTCTGGGGCGCCCCAGAAATCGCACCACAGCAACGGAAGCGCCTAAGCCGCATCGAAGTCACACCCCGGTAAGTGTGTTTTTCCTATAATTCAATGCGTGTTTGAGCATTTGTTTGTTAGCTAACCCGCTCCATTTCATTCCTCCTAATGAGCCCAAGCAGGATTCCTTTGTAGCAAAAAATAGATATCGGAAGAGCGAGTGTATTGTCAAGGAACCGCGTGCCACATCCGCCATCTTGTTGAGGCAGAAGAAGCTTCCCGCGTATACAGTCCATCTAGTATAACATCTCGAGTAATAGGGTCAAGTCTCGATCGGGGAATCGACCTCGGGAACCCTAAGGCCCACCGCCCAACCAACTACTATAATACGTGTATATATATATATATATTATACGTACAGAGAAGAAAACGCCTGGCATGATTTTGCGCCACGCTTTGCGGTACACACGAGTCGTGTTCGCTTCGCATAAATAACAACTTCAAAGTGCCTGGTCGTGTTCTTAAAGACTGCAGTAAACACTCCAGAACATGAAAAAAGTGATGGTTTAACATTTCATCGGTAAGTAGACATTAAAACGCTTAAAACTCTTTGACTTATAGCTTTTCGCGTTGTTACAATGCTCACGATAATCGAGCAAATTGTGAAATCTATGGAAGCGACTCGTTGTATAATAATAATTATACACTAAATCTCTGGCGCTTATGACACATATAATCTGCTTTTTGTTTTGTTATCTATATTTGTTTGTGGTGTACATTAAAAGTTTATGCATTCATTCGTTCACTTTCCAAGCGTAGCAATTATGGCAAAATCCCCCTATGAGGCACTTATGGGAAAGACCTAAGTTCACCAGTGGACTTACATAGGCTGTAATGAATGAAATGCAATAGAAGCAGCACTTTGTCCATTTTCCCATTATATATGTTGCGGGTTGGGGGGACTACCAAAAATACCATGAAAATTGCATGGCTTCCGATAGATGATATGTCCTAAATGGTAGAACTTCTGCCAAGGAGTCCATCTGTAAATGTATCAGTCTGCACTGCTGTGTTCCGGTTTGAATGGTATAGTAAGCTTAGTATAATTGAGAGGCTGTGAGTGTGAACTTCTTTGTTTTAATTTGACAGTTTGTTGGATCTCCGCGGCTATAGAAATCACTTACTAACAAGTGGAATGTAAGTTTGTTCGTCACTTTAGTTTTCAATGATTCGAGGTATCTGGGCTTTCGATCGCTAATCCTTCTGAAAATTAAGGCAAATACTCTCAATAACGGGAAAGGCCTATGCCTAGTAGTTTATTTTCACGGAATGATGAAAGTAAAGTGCTGAAATGTGGGCTTTTAATTATTTTCCGTTGTGCGGGCAATGTTCTATTACTAAGAGAATGAACGAAATGTTAATTCCACGCTATAGAGTAACGCCTTTCAGGCAAAGAAAATAAACACAAATAAACAGTATTATATATTATACAAATACAAGTTGTAGTACCGGAAAAGTAACCTTCTCCCCATCTATTGATATATTGTCTTTGCATCTGATTCACCATAAAGCTGTGGCAGAAATGCGGTGTGTAACAACAAAAAGGCATCCGACTTCCCCAGTTGATGAACGATACTTTACATCTAACTCAGCATAACGCTGAAGCAGCTTTGCGTATTGTAGCAATGAAAAGGCATCCGGCATTGCAGGTACGGATATATTTGACAATTTAATAATAAATAATAATAATTTTGTAGTTATGTCGTTATGGCGCTGTTAATTAAAAAAATTGTGTGTGTAAAAAAATTATTTAATCCCAGTGGAAAATGTTTGAAATTCGAGTTCTTGGTTTTTAAGCGAAAACCAAATAATATTTTTCGATATTATGAAAGGCATAATATTGAATAAGATATTCAATCGGCTTTGTTTTTATTTAGATCCTTTATTTCACTATAGTAAGTAAAAACATTTTAATTTAACTTAAATTAATATAATTAATTAATGTCAGAGCACATAGGCAGAATTGGCGAGAAACTAGTTCGCCTTCCTTCTGGAACCCGTGCATTCTGGTCTCTCGCCAAGGCTGTCCAGGGGAATTTCTGTCAGCCATCTCTTCCATCTCTGCACAGGGAGGACGACTCACTGGCCCATACCGCAAAGGAGAAAGCCGATCTTCTAGGCTCTTTCTTTGCGTCTAACTCGACTCTCGATGACGGGGGGAGTACTCCGCCGACCATCCCGCGGTGTGAGTGCTCCATGCCGGAAGTGCACTTCACACAGCGCTCGGTTCGCAAAGCACTCCTCTCCCTGGACATCCACAAGTCGAGTGGGCCTGACGGAATCCCCCCAATTGTGCTGAGGACGTGTGCTCCAGAGTTGGCACCGGTTTTAACGCGTCTTTTCCGGTACTCCTACTCCCTAGGCGTAGTCCCAAAATCATGGAAGACGGCTTACGTCCACCCGATCCCTAAAAAAGGCGACCGCTCTGACCCGTCCAACTACCGGCCAATCGCCATCACCTCCTTGTTCTCCAAAACAATGGAGTCCATTGTAAACTGCCAGCTCATGAGGTACCTTGAAGATCACCAGCTGATTAGTGACCGCCAATACGGTTTTCGCCGTGGTCGGTCAGCTGGTGATCTTCTGGTCTACCTAACTCACAGATGGGCGGAGGCAGTAGAGTTCAAGGGGGAGGCATTGACCGTTAGTTTGGACATTGCGAAGGCCTTCGATCGGGTTTGGCACAAAGCGCTTCTTTCGAAGCTCCCTTCCTATGGGCTTCCCGAGAAATTGTGCGATTGGATCACCAGCTTTCTTGCAGATCGGAGCATCAAGGTCGTTGTAGACGGTGCAAGCTCCGATTGCATGCCTATTAATGCTGGTGTTCCACAGGGCTGCGTGCTATCGCCAACGCTGTTTCTTCTGCATATCAATGACATGTTGCATACCCGTAACATTCATTGCTATGCAGATGACAGCACTGGTGATGCTCTTTACACCGGCCGAGCCAATATTTCTCGGGAAAACGTCTCCGAGTGCCGGGACAAACTTGTGTCTGAAATCGAGTCTCTGCTGGACAGAGTCTCGGATTGGGGGCGACTAAATCTAGTCCAGTTTAATCCCCAGAAGACACAAGTTTGCGCGTTAACCGCTAAAAAGAACCCCTTTGTCGTATCCCCTCAGTTTCAAGGCACTCCCCTTGTTGCCTCAGCCAGTATCGGAATCCTCGGCGTCGACATATCGAGTGACGTGCAGTTTCGTGGTCACTTGGAAGGGAAGGCCAAATTGGCCTCTAAAAAGCTTGGCGTGCTCAGCAGAGCGGGACAGTATTTCATGCCGGCACACCGCCTGCAACTTTATAAGGCGCAGGTTCGGCCGCACATGGAATACTGTTCCCATCTCTGGGCTGGGGCTCCATAGTACCAGCTTCTTCCACTTGACCGCATCCAGCGCAGAGCGGCTCGAATCGTCGACGACCGAGTGCTTTCCGATCGGCTCGATTCACTGGCGCTGCGAAGAGATGTTGCATCTCTTTGCGTATTTTATCGCATCTATCACGGGGAGTGCTCTGAGGAATTGTTCGGATTAATCCCAGCCGCCAAATTTCGTGAACGCACTACACGTCAATCGTCCCGATACCATCCACACCATCTGGATGCTTGGCGGTCCACCACTGTACGTTTTACAAGGAGTTTTCTTCCACGTACAACCTCTCTGTGGAATAGTTTACCACCGGCGATTTTTCCGGACCGATACGACCTGGGGACCTTCAAGAAAAGAGCTTACTCCTTTCTAAAGGGCCGGCAACGCACCCGCAATTCTCCTGGTGTTGCGGTTGATCATGGGCGGCGGTAGTCACTTAACATCAGGTGAGCCGCATGCTCGTTTGCCCCTTCTTCTATAAAAAAAAAAAAAAAAAAAAAACATGCTTTCCACCGAATATTGCACTTTTACTTTGTGCTAGACAAATATGGCTTCTACGGCGAAAAGAGCGCTAAAACCTCGAAAGTCCTTAAGGAGACTTAACGAATCAAAGTTTAAATCAAGCTACCAAAATTTTTTCTTAATGACAAAAAATTAAGTTCTTTATACCGAATTTTCAGTACCCCGAGCACGAATAATAAACAATTGCGTCAAGAATTCGTATCGAGTCAACTAAGCGAAAACTTATACCAAACTGTGGCTACAGTCGTCGGCAGCACGAACGCTTATCTCTTACTCACGTGTACTCGATACTATACTGAAACTAAATGTAAACAAACCTTGTGACTCAATATTAAAACGAACGAATGAAAAGGAATGATTACGTTTATAAATTGATATTATTGTAGTTGTAGAGTCTTTTACTGTGTGTAAAAATAAGAAAAAGTATTGAAACTTATTAATAATAGTGTGTTAATTAATTTAAAACAGTTAATTAACAAAATACTGCTTGTATAATTATTTACGGAGGAACATTTTTATGTTTATAAAACCATGTTTCACGTCTTATGAATTGTGATTTCCGAACGCGACATTCTTAAGATAAACATATGACTTCGCGCTTCGTGTCGTTTTAATAGTTTTGTATTTTAGATTGGTTTTAGTTGATTTTTGCTGAATTTAATAATGATGTCGTCAAGAACTAGCCACACAGTTTACAACAATAGGAGATTTCATGTAAACGTAAGTAACTATATTAAAACATGAGTTTGGATTATTTTTCAGTCTGTGTATTCATTGTCTATTGATATTGATTCATTCTGTTAAACAAAGATTATTGTTTATTTCTAGGGAATGGTGATTAATAGAAAGCACAGAATTAGTGCACGGACTACAGTGGTGTATTCAAAAGTACGAAGAGCTACGTAATTTGCTCCACAGCCAAGGAGTCGAAGTCTCGGAGTGAAAAAAGTAGCGAAAAGTAAGTTCTAGTTTCATTGTTCTAAAACCTTCAATACAAATCAAGAGCGCTTAGATAAAGTTTTTATTAATTTCATAGTTCATTTCATGAATTTTGAGTTCACTGTCGTTTTATTTGGTTTGCTTATGGATTGTGGAGTGATTTAAATAAAGAAGTGGCCAAAAATGAATAAAGCTGCTCATAGCACTCATTAAAAATATTTCTCACATACCAAGAGAACAGGGTGCTTTAACATAAATAGAACTTTAGTAGAAATCAACTGACAAACTTTCACTTTAACATGATAATATAATGACTACACTTTCTCAATAAAAATATAAAATTCAGAAAAAAAAATGTATATTTGAATATAAATAACTTCAGTGTAAGACTAATAACTTATTATTTTACAGCCTATGTGGTTACTGGTTACCTATACAAAATTAATAAAACAGTGATACCTGCAGAGCTACATACAGATTTAATGATTATACCACCTGAAATTCCTGCTATTGGTATGTCTCCAACTACACATGATGTAAGTACCTACATTTTACTTAAATAAAATTAATAATAATAATTTCATAATTTAAGTATTAGTTGTGTGTTAGCACGTTAACTGTTTATTTGAAATTAAGATAAAAAAAATTTAATAAATAATAAGAATTACTTAAAATTCAAGTTATTAATTATATCTTTTAACCTTTAAATATTTTCAACGATACAATAAGGAAATAACTATGAAAGAAATATAAAAAATTATGTAAAAAGTTTAAGTTTTTCAATCGATCTTTTTCAGATGATGAAGACTAAAAACACTCCTGGCTGCAGCAAGGATCCAGTACTTATCTCCAACCAATCCTAGATTCCCGACGCAACCTACATCCCTAACACCTCCCAGATCCCAGCAGCACTAAAATCTACTACACCGAAGAAATCTCCAACTGTTCTCAATAGGCAACCCACTTCCATTTTCGCGCCGTCAACCCAAAAAAACATTCAGATCATTAGAATAATGTTATTTTTAAGTGAGAAGAACACAGAACGATAATAAGCAAATAAAGGATGTTTGTAGAATTAGAACAAGAGAGGATTCGACAGAGAAGACGTTGAGCTTCGTCAACATGATACTGAGCTGCAGTTTCGAGCTGTGTGATAACATATATTATAATAATCTGTACTTTTTTATTGTCCATGTTTTAAATAAAATGTCTCCTTGAAATTGTTGAAGTACTTTTTTATTAGAATTTAATATTAATACATAGGAAATAGTTTAGTAGCGACTATCTCATTCCCAGGGGTTATTGTCATCCATAAATTTCTTAATACATATTATATTCATACGTGGTACAGCCATGCTGCAGTTATATTAGATGTATAGTTGTAGCACGAATGGGTCGGCTAGACCGGGGAAGGACCACGCTCTCACATAATACCAGCGTGAAATGGTAGCTTAATGCTGCTGTGTTTCGTATAGTGAGTGTAGAAAACCGGAGACCCTTTTTACTGGAAACAAGGCATTACATCTTAGTCCTCAGGGGTGACAACGCATCTGCATTTTGATTTGTAATCGAGGATAGATGTAGACGTCTAGGGGCCGCAGCAACAACTTACCATCAGGTGGACTGTGTGCTCGTTTGTCACCCTACCCTATAAAAAACCATTTTTAAATTTAATATTTGCTTAATATTTTTTGAACTTGACAGTGGACTACATAGATTATAATATACAGCGGGCACACTCGGCAGGTGGGTTGTCAAACGCAGTTTTTTTAATTTTTTAATTGTTATTGCGAGGAGACTGCTGCCCATCTCGAGTAGGGTAGTGGACATTCTTTTACCGTTAAACTTACAACTTGCACTTTAAATAATGAAAATACTTTCGGCAATAAAATAAATGTTCAATCTCTTTTTCAGGAATAGTTTATTTGTTAAACATAGGTAGGTTTAAACATTTAAAGTCTTGCGTTACAATTATTAGTACGCTATGTTTTGTCTTAAAGACATACAAATATAATGATGTGTTCTTATGAGAATCATGCCATAAAAATAAAATAGAATAAAAATTAATGAAATTGCTACATTGATAAAATTAAATAGATGACAATAACAAAATAATATCATTAGTCAATATAATTGGTCAAAATTATCATTTAAGAACTCGTCAATTTTATAATAACATTTGTCTATATTCATTACTTAAGCACTTTTTTTAAATTTAAATAAGTTCATATTTTTTATTGTATCAGGTAGTTTATTATAAATTCGTGGGGCAATACCAAAAAAGCTTTTTTTCATTAGTAATGTTTCACATTTTATGTAACATAACTTATTAACGTATTGGGTGCGTATTGGATTCTTTCTAATTATATTTGTGGTGAAATAATATGCGGAAATGTGATCCATCTATACAACCAATAACACCCGTTATCTTGTATGTTTTAAGAAATCTGTAGAAAGTCACAAAAACACTAGTTATACTAAAACCGCCACAGTAGGATTTATCCAGTGTCGTGGAGGCAGTAATTACTTGTAGGCCATACAAATACTTGTTCCGTGCAGGATTCGAAACCGCGGCCCCCTGCGCTACAATTCCTTGCTAAGCCACTACACCACGGAGCCGTCAAAAATTAGACTAGAGAAATCAACACAGCTAAAAATAAGTATGTAAGTACTTTACATTGACGACGTCTCTCTCAGCCCTTGAAGTGGGCAACCTGATAAAGGTATTGGTTACTATTTATCGACTGTTAAGTGCCTCCGTAACTTGAGAGACACATTGGATAACACTTTTTTGGTTCAAGTTATTACCCATACCGACTAAACGTTGATAATAGCTTGTTGCATAAAATAATAAAGCATAAATAACCTGAAACATAAATGAAAATAAAAACTGAGTAACTACAGCAGGTCCTTTAATTTTGTACATTATTTTTTATACCTTAAGCTATAAGCTTATCGTTTTACTCACTCTGAAGTTTTCAGAGCAAAATTAACGGCAGAGTAATTTAAATGCATTTTTACTTAATCTGTATTTTTTTTTAAAATTCCAATTCAGAATTATCCGGAGGGTCTTCCGTTTGCCGAATAAAAATTCGTTGAGGTATATCACTGGAACGATTTATATATATTTAATTGAAACAGCTATCAAAATCTAATGATTTTTAATCAAATAAATAGTTAAAATAAGGGTACATATATATGTAATATACCAATTAGTAATACTTTAAATAGTAAATTTTGCGTACCTTAATTCTCATCTTTGCTTTCTTGCCTCGGCTGCCAAATGCCACACAAAATAATAAAAAGTCGTAGATCGCATTCTACTTGTTGTTAATAAAAATATTTTAAACTTAAATCAACGAAAACCCCAGGAAAACTTAAAACTAATACTTCTCGATAGCGTTCTCACCGTAAAAATGTCGGTGAGAAAGATTTCGTAGATCTCTACAGTGTATAGACGATAACGTACGTCAAAAAAAGATTCGTGCTACCGATTCCCATACATTTTGTGTCTTACTATACGTTAAACTATACGAAAGCGATACGTAACGTAGCGTTAGATGTTCGTGCTTCTGAATTTTAGTTCCAAATACGCCCACGGAGCGCTGTTCAAATTCCCATACAAAATTTAACTGAAACTAAACTGTGGCGTAAACTATACGATAGATCAAAATGTTCGTGCTAGGGGTAAAGAGAATTGATCGTTCCCCAGGCAATCCCCAAGCTCACATTTACTAACATTAAATCAATGTTTATCAAATTTGAGTTGATATTAGCTGAAATTTAAGCATTCCACGTATAAATAAAAAACGTGGGAATGCTGAAATCTTAGGATTTGTGTACCTTTCAAATATATTTTTTCAGCCATTTGATTCGAGTTCCTTTTTTATTCGAAGCACGTAAATGTCGTATTGAAGAAACATCTTTAAACCTTTCATATTTTCAACAAACAAGGCTATTTTATTTTACAGTAATTCGTTATTTGTGCGATCTTTTATACCTACTTATAACTATTCAAAATATTATTCTATAAACACCTTTATACAATACCTATTAGTTTATCAATAAAGCTCTTTATTTACAAATTAAGATTATTTATTTACACAATTACAATTCGTTTATACACATGTTACCTATTAATTTAAATAAAATAATAATAAAGGGGCTATAAACCTACTCATCCGTTTGAAGTCGGTGCCAAGCCAAATAAATAGGTTTGATAGTACGAAGGCTACGTATGTCCGCTCCGGTCACATCACATTACCCCCCGAGCGGGCAGACACGTGCGGGTAGACATCGTTAGGTACGCGTCCACATTGATTTAGTGTTGTATACTCAATGCGCGTCCACCGGCCCGCGCCGGAAGCATCGCACGCACGGCACGCAACGGATTTTAGTTTTATTTGTATGATTTCATATGGCGCTGCCTCCACTATCCGCACCGCCTAAACGGAACGCCGGCATTTATGAGCAAAAAAAAATACGTTACGTGCCGGTGACGTCACACAAATCAGTTTGTTTTGCTTAACCCTTATCCAGGCCTAACAAGTTTTTTTTTCTTTTTAGTGTTGAGTTTAGTAGAATATAAGGACATAAAAATAACAATACTATGTTTCTATTCTGTTTGCCTATTCCTTAAAAAAACCCTGTGGTCTCTATATGCCCATTGCACAATAATAATGTGGTCCGTATGTTACTAGTGTCCGGAAAGTCATCTGCACAGTTTTTTTACAGGATAGTGTGACAAACGAGGACACAGTTCACCTGATGGTAAATAGTTGCTGTGGCCCTTAGACATCTACATATATCCTCGATTATGGATCAAAATGCAGATGCGTTGTCACCTGTGGAGACCAAGATGGGATGCCTCGTTTCCATTAAAAAGTGTATCCTGTTCTCTACACTCACCATACGAAATACAGCAGCATTAAGCTACTATTTTATGCTGGGATTCAGTGACAGCGTGGTACTTCCCCGGTCGAGCCAACCCATTCGTGCTACAATTATACTACAAATATAACTGCAGCATGGCTCTACCACGTAAAGATGAAGAGACAATGATGATTCTTGGGAACAATGTATTTTGCGTGGTTCAAATGATAATTTCCTTGATGATTTCATCAAGTATACCGTTTTGGCATAGAGTTTCGTGGAAAGCAATGTACAGCTGTCGCAGCAGTTGTTTGTGCTGCATTTGATAAATCAATAGAAAGTGACCGATATTGATTACATAATAATTATTGGGGATTTTTTCTACCGCCAATGTATTGAAGCACGAGATAATCCTGATGCTGGGAAACTAAATGCTGAATATTCAGCATTAAAAGAAATTCGTCCACGTTTACTATTGAATCCACGTTCGAGAATTTGCCGTTTGCTACGAAACCATTTCAAGTACATTTTGAAATGATGATGACGGTGATATTGAGTTAAGAGACCAGGCGAACGAGAGTACTAGATACATTCGATTGCGTGATAATACACGAATGCGAATCAGAAATCATGCAGCAGTTCTACGTACTCGCTACTATACTTTAAACAGTGATCAAGAAGGATTTTTTAGTCTAATTGTATGTAACATTTCGTTTAGCCATGAAAATGAGCTTATTGTAGAGAATGAAACAGATGAAGCTTGTTTCTTACGCCGACAATCAGAATTAAGGGCTTTTTTTACATAATTTATCTCTATCTTAGACGAGACTAGATCTTTACGCTCTAACAAAATACCATATTAAAATAGCATTTCAATGCCGCTGTGTCTCATACAGTGACTGTAGAGAAGCGAAGACCCTTTTTACTTGATACTTGACATTCCATCTTAGACCTCAGGTCTGACAACTCATCTATTTTTTGATTCCTTATCAAAGTTAGATGTAGATGTCAATGGGCCTCATTATCTGCTTACCATCAGGTGGGTGTTTTATTCTATAAAAACAGCATGTATTTTGTGTTTTGCCTGTCTTTATTTGTTTATCTGAGGGTGTGACATCTGTGTGTGTGCGGTGATACTGATATTACGTTTATCCGAATGCAACGTAAACAGGCGTCTTTTTAAAAAACTGGCAACGCGCCTATAATTTCCATGGTATTACAGTTGTTCATTGCCGGCAGTTGTCACTTACCATCAGGTGAGCCGTATATTCATTTTCCGGTCTTATATAATAACAAACAACTTAATGCATTTGTTATCAACTATAGCACTTTTCTGCTTATAGCGCGTTTCCGTTTCTAGCTAGAGTAGTGGCCTGTAGTGGCGTTGTAAGAATATCCACTACACCATACCGTGCCGTGAGTGTCGTAGTAGTAATAAGCCAGGAGCTAAGCCTCTTCCTAATAACAACTTATTATAAAAACTGCAGTTGCCAAGCCGCCTGTCAAGCGTGGCAACGTATGGCAAATATCCCCCTATAAACAATCTGTGTGGAAGGCAGGTTGGCAGTGGCAAAAAATGTTTGGCAGTGGACATTCTAAAGTCTGTAACGGTAACAGAGGCATATTTATTGTCGTTTCTGATATTTTAGAATGAGATATTACACCAAAAATCAGATTAAGGAAATTTTTGTATAAAAATCGTTGTAATGTATTGTGACAGCACTCTCATCTATGTACTTGAAGAACCGATCTGGTTGAAGGATATCTTTAATAAATGACAAAAGTACTGTAGCAGCCTACATACGTCTCATGATATAAAAAAGAGATTTAACACCATAAACAAAATGAAACGAAAGAGTGCGTAAAATGAAAATTAGTGAGGAGATAAGGAAAAATATAAAAGACAGTGACCCTTATCTGGCAATCTTTCCAGCATTAATTGGAGGACCTATATATTGTGCACGTAAAAACAAAAGAAAAATAAAAAGAAAAAAAGTAAATTTTAAAATTACGAGGGATTTTGGTCTTGTTTTTAAATTACTGACAGTTTTTATTAATGTTCCTATATTGTTTAAAGCACGCATTGGTGGCGGCAGATCGTTCCAGCAGCGAGAAGCTGTATACCCGATGAACCCTCTAAATGCCATTGTTCTATGTTTTGAAATAACAAAGACATTAGAACATTTACGTTTCGAATATTTTGACTGTGTTCGCTAACTCATACTAATTAGTCATATATGTAACGAGGTGTTTTTGATGGTTAGGGTGGTGCCTGACGTCATGATGATATAGTTAACGAAGGTTTACATTAAATTTTAAATATTATTCGCACGACATTAACTTTTAAGTAAAATATTGTAATGGTTATTACATTTTGCTTTCGTTTTTTTGACGACGAGAAATTTGAAAAACCTAAGGTTACGACCGTAGTAGGTGGCTTGAAATATTTAAAATTGCATTTGTCAATGTACGGTATGACAAAAAAATGTTTTAACATTAATTACATAATATTTGAGATGAATTCATTTACATAATTAATTACAGATATGCTCAGTATATTTTATCGAACTCATTTACTGTCTATGAATTTATTTTCTTGAACAACTTTTATTTGGCTACGAACACATTTTGTTTTTAGCCAAATAAAAGTTTTTATAAAACAAACAAAAACTTTTTTTTTTCAATATAATGCTTAAGGAATTTTACTATTTTGCTTAATTCCCACTGCATTATGTTATTTTTATAAGTTTGTTTGGCTTTTATATACGTATGTCGTGATAAACTTTAAAATATATTCTTTAATAATTAAGTAAAGCTTTAACAGATCTTTACATTCGACGCTGATAAACCGTTAACTAACTCTAAGTGCAATATTTTTATACACCACTACTATGCACATTATCGTTGAGCAAAGTCTGAGCCAACTCCAGTAGCATCCAGCACTTGCTGGCAGGTCATATAATGTCGAATCGTTCCTGTTTTAAGTAGGCTATAGTTTATTTTATTAATTTAGTATTTTTTGAACTTACAAATATACACCAAAAAAGTTTGTGATCACATGAAAAATCGATATATCTTCTTCCTTTTAGATTCTTTACTTAAAATATAAATTTAGAATATAAACTATCCAACAATACAATAAAAGCAGAAATACTTTGCCTATGGGCTTAAATTTAGTACATAGACCATTGGGAATTGCTTACACCACACTGAATTACGAGGAAAGAGGTCTTTGCGAGCTTTTCTAAATTCACGGCATCGTCAGCAGCGGAGATTTTAGTGGGCTAAGCTCTGGCAAAATGAAGAAGATGAGGAGGAATACATTTGGCAATAGTGTCTATTCGTTGACGAATCGCGAATCAGTAATCATCCAGATAACCGACGAATCCGTGGCTGTAGAAGACTTGGAGATTCTGAAAGGAAAGAACTGCTACTGAAACCGTTCAGAAAGGTGAGAAATCAAGTGTCCTTTTTGGGTGGAATTATGATTGAAGCTAGAAATCCTTTGATCCCGTATCGATGCTCCATGACGGCAGATAGATAAAAAACAGTCACTATTGATAGAATTGTCAGACCATTCCGAATAAACCATGGGGATCAATTCGTACTGGTTGAAGATAATGCGCCCGTACGTCGAGCTTAACGAAACAATGCTGCTCTCCGAGAATACGACTACACAAGCTTAGACTGGCCAGCCGGCTCGCCGACTTGAACTCGTGGGATGCTCTTTAGCGAGCTGCTTGGAACCGTCAGCCACCTCCCCAGACAGTGCCAGAGATCAGCGAAGCCGCTATTAAGGAATGGGACAGGTTACCGCAAGAAATGCTGAATAACTTGATACTCAGCATGGTCAGGAGGTTCTCCACATGTGTTCGAGCCAGAGGAGGAGTTTATTGTATTAAATAAAAACCTTCTATTTTTTTGTATAAGTTTGTTTAAACAATCTTTTTTTTTCAATCAAATTTCTCCACAATTACATTAAGATTGAAATACTCAATTTTAGTTATTAAAAATAAAAAATGTATTTATTTTTTAATTTCAAAGTGTATTTGTATTTAAAAAAAGGATACATCGTAAACACTTTTTCTTGGTAAAGTTGAATTTTAAAAATATGTCAGCTTTTGCTAGTGATCACAAACTTTTTGATGTGTGAAACCACAAATCATTTTTCATGATCTGGATTTCCACATTCGAAGGAGCACATTTATTTGCCCACAGCTATGTTTTAATCTTTTTACTAATTAAACTATTTCTCGATTTCTTGTAGATTTCGCTAATATATAATATAACTTTTGTTGTAATTTTTGTTATTGATATTTATGTCACTCATTATGATAATTTCCACATTGTAATAACATTTTTAACTATACTAAGACTTCATTAACGTTTTTTCATATTGATCCACTCATGTTTATATTAAGTTTACTACCTGGATAAGAGTGCAACGAAGTCTCGTCAAAAAGTATTATTGGTTTAAAAATATTATGATACAAGAGTACCTTGCTCATTTTAAGTTTTTAGTGGTAATAATTCAGAAATTGAATATCACTAAATGTAATGTATATATAAGCAGCTCAACACCGGCATCAAATGACAAGTAACCTTCAGAGAAAACCAAATAGATTTTCATCCGGAGACCGGAGTAAGAGCAAAACAATGTTGCTGTTATTCGAATGATGGGTGCAGCGAACCGTAAACCTTTTTACTGGTAATGGAGGCACTGCATCTGTGTTTGGATTCTTATCGATATTAGATGTAGATATTTATGAGCCACAGCAGCCCTTTATCATCAGGTGAGCTGTGTGCTCATTTAAATAAAACTAGTTTTTAGGTTCTAGTTTTTACATCGCGTATATTAACTTATTTTATACTCCCGACGTTTCGGGCAATTTACAGCACCCATGGTCACGGGGAGGACTGAGGTGTTCGACGTCCCAATATCATAGTTAACCACGGCTACCTCCAGATTAAAATTATTAATTTTTGTTCTAATCTACGCAGTATGAACTTAAAGCATCTTGAAGTCTTGCAGTTGTATGCTTGGGTTGGGATTTAAGTTTACAAGCAGATGGTAACACCCACCCATCTTCTATATTGAAATTAGGATGTCTTTTGATTTCAATAGCCTCACGAATCACCTTTGGAAGGAATCGATGTTCTTTAGCGAGGCCTTGTGGTCTATCAAATCGGATGTAATGACGGGGGCAATCATGTGATCGCCCCCGTCACTACATTCGAACAATCCCTTAATAATACCTTCACAGACTGCAGACTTCCCGGAGCGTCGATTTTTCACATCAGCTAGGTGTTCTTTAACGAGCATTTTTATTGATCGCTTTGTTTGTCATATGTAAACGAGACCATAATCACATACAAAGTTGACACTTTTGCATCTTGCAGAGGGTTATTACTTTTGACTGATGGTCAAAACTGGCTAATCTTCTTCGGCGGCTTGAAGTATGTTTAAATGGAAGCACGCTTCAAGATGTAGCCATCTTGTTAGTGACACCTCTGACATATGGCAGTATCGCAAGCACACGCTCGGCTTCACTCGTTCACTGTGACGTAGGTGCGGGACCCGAATCTTGTTGTCATGTAAAAGTTGCATGACTTGTTGGAGCTCGGTGGCCAGCTCTGTCACAGATCCTTCGTGGACTCTAAAACAAAGATTTACCCACGGTAGCTATCTGTGAAGGATGGTGGTGAGAATCACCGTTTAAATATCTATCTGTATGCGTCTTTTTCTAAACACAGATTCAAGGTGTTATCAGAATTCTGAATTACTAACACATTTTGAAAAGCTAAAGCATTTTTGTCTCTAACTCCATTATGAACTGAATTTTAGAATTTATGGAGTTAAGATGGTCAAAAAATGCAGTTACTTCATATTAAATATGAAGTAACTGCATTTTTTTGGTAGAATTTTGAAAGTGGAGCTTAGGTACGGCTTGTAGAATCTTGGATTTACGGGAGAAGAAATACGAAACGTCGGGAATATAAAATAAGTTAATATACGCGATATAACCCATAGTTTTATTTAAATCTGTAGTGTTCGCGGAAACATTAGAAATTGTGTGTATGTCTTTGCTTTGCGTTTGTCGCCTTTATTCTAATTCAAACACGCAATGCGCTAACATCATCAATATCGTGTTTTCGGCTACTAGACCAACCCTAGACTCGACAAACCCAAGACCTAGAAAGTGGCAGTCAGTGTTGTTATATATATTGTAGTGACCAACGAACTATCTAGACTTAAAGCAGTGGAAATTTAATGCACTGTAATGATAGTAATTATGTAATCGAAACTGTTTTTAATACAGTTGCTCAAAAAGTGGCGTATTGCAGGGACGTATAGCGTTCGGGATCTGGGCTATTACATACTCGAGCTTTTATATTAACTTTTCCGAACTCGTGCGTTCTCTTTCCCAACTGTCAAAATAATTTCTAATAAAAAGAAAAAACCAACCACGAAGTTTTTACTGTAAAAAAATCATAGAAGTTTTTATGATTCATGCAAATATTTTTAAAAAAAAGCTACTAATTTGTTTCAATATCAGATTTAATGATTTGATTCAATGAGTTAGGTTAGGTTTCATTTCATTTCATCTCATTAAATTTCATTTTCAAAATTCTACTGAAGACTTTGCTGTATGGGCATAGTTTCCTTTGCCTACCCAGAATGGATGAATAAAACAAAAAAAATCTCTGCTTATATTCTTTTACGGTTGGCGCCATTTTCAAAAAATTTCCTTGCGAGTTTAGTTATTTGTTGAACAAAATGAGTAATTTCGACGATATTTTATTTGAATTAACACCACCGGAACACAGTATAATCGCACAAAATGCTTCGGAGAACATTTTATCGGAAAAGTCAAAAACCTAATATAAGCCTAATGTATAGTACGCATAGGCCTATAACCTACACGCAAATTCAAGCAATAAGTTGACAAAGTTTTAGCGCCATCTGATGAACAGTATGACAGCGCATAAAATACGAACAAACAAGCAATAATTTTTATATATTATAGATTTAGAAAAGTTAATCAATGCATTCTTCTTATTCTCCAGCTCGTAAGAGTCCACTTCTGGACATGGGCTTCGCCCGATAGGGTTATTAACTTTAATAGTCTTTTTTAGAGCACAAGGGTGACAAACGCAGTCCACCTGATGGTAAGGGGATGCTGTGGCCCATAGACATTTACATTTATCTTCCATCCTTACCATCCCTGCGGTAAAAAATAATGTAAATTTACAGCCTATATACGTCCCACTGCTGAGCACAGGCCTCCCCTCATTTCTGAGAGGGTTTCAGGGCAAGGAAGTGCCCGCCGCACTGCCCCAATGCGTGTTGGCGAACTTCACATGTCTTCGAAATATTTTTTTATTCTTATCCTTCAGACATGCAGGTTTCCTCACGATGTTTTCCTTCACCGTCGAGCACGTGATAAATCAGCACTTAAAATTGCAAATAACAATTTTATTGGTGCCGGTGGGGATCGAACCCGGGTTACTCGCGTTCTGTTATATTTACAGCGAGCGTTAACCATCTGAGCTAACCACGGCTGCCCCCGGCTGTCCCTGCGCACTGAGATGGAATGCCTCGTTTTCAGTAAAAAAAGGTCTCCGGTTCTCTACAATCACCATTCCAGCGTAAAATAGCAGTCTTAAGCTGCTATTTTACGCTAGTACTCTGTGAAAGCGTGGTCTTAGCCCGGTTAAGCTGACCCATTCGTGCTGCAATCACAATATACTGCAGCATGGCTCTACCACGTAAAACTTTGCGTGCAGATTGATTACTACAGTTTTATTTCGCACCTTTGATGGTGTTTCCGTCACTGGTCTGTGTATTTTATGTCTGCTATTCAGCTTTTCAAAACATATCTAGTGGTCGGGCTCAAAAAAGTGTTTATACCGCCGTCTATTAAATAATATTTCTCATAGTCGTCTCTTACGACACACTCGGGACCAAATTGAGTAATGGATTATCTTTACTTCAAAATCACTGAAATAGGTAGGGTAGTATTTATATTTTTTTATGAAAATCGGAATAAACTGACTGTTATATTATTATCTAAATCTTCTTTAAATGTATAAAAATTTATGTTCGTTTGATCGTATTTTATGCACTGCCATATTGTTCATCAGATTGCAATAAAACATAAATTATTGTTTTCACTAACGCAAAGGTTATTGGCATAGTACAATCAACTTACGGTAGTTGACGCGCGTGTCGTACCGAGAAATATATTTGAAAGTTATGTATCATTCAATTTTAATGAAAGTATTATCATTCCTAATTAAATAATATATCTTTTTTTAAATTTGAAACAATATTTCCACAATTACTTCTTCCACGACATTCACGCGCCAGGATCCAACTAGTTTCTATATAAATTATGTTAAAATTGAATTTCAATTAGGATAAGGAGTGAGCTGAAACAAAAAGAGAGAATCAAATAAAGAATTTGATAACCAATTGTAAAGTGATATTGAATTGTTTTAAATATAAGTTTAAAAGTGAATTTTCGAATATAAAAAAACGACCCCAGTTTCTTTCCGGTCCTTCACTGAGTAGGTTTCGTTTTTGCAAATCATAGTAGACAATACCTAAATTTATTGAGAGTGCGTATTAAGATTTTGTGTTGTATAATTTATTTAACCAAATTAATGTAAGTTATGCAGAAAGGCAGTGGCAGCCTCGTTCCGGTAGGCGTTGTGTAGGGCGACCCCCCACTAGATGGAGTGACGACCTGGTAAGATATGCAGGAAGTCGATGGATGCGGGTGGCTCAGGACCGTGCTTTGTGGTATTACTTGGGGGAGGCCTATGTTCAGCAGTGGACTTGTGAAGGGCTGTGATGATGATGATGATGATGATGATGCAGAAAGGGATAACCCTACTTATCATTTACGCAGCTGAGATAATAGATTTAATATAAAAACGTACGATTTACTCAATCCTAGTGATAAAATACCCATAGATTAAACATTATCGAGGAAATATTGAGCTACATGTTGTTTAAGATACCAGGTTTAAAGTTTGCATTTATTAAAATACGGCATTCTAGATTCTGAGATCTTATTGGATCAGAAGGTGCTTTACAAACATATCACGTTATGAAACGTGATATGGTTGTAAACACAGAAATAGTAATAATAAGACAATATAAATGAATTAGCGCTCGATTACTTCCAAAACCGATGTCGCCACATTTTAACACATACGCATTATGCGACCGATGCCTGCAGCCGTATTATAAACATACGCAATGCACAATGATACATTACATTGCTTGGCGAGTTCAACGTCGCATGCGTCGCGTATTACTGTAGAACAAAAGCAGCAACGGTAATTGAATAATACGAAAAGTAATAAATTAAAGTATACAAAGGTAAATATCACAGTCAAGTATTCATCTAGATGTTAATTATTTAAAACAGTTATGATTAGTGAATAATCATCTTACCGATAAAATGTTATGCCTTTATTAGTTGAATTACAAGTCCTTGATAAGTTTTTACTACTGATTATACTGCAGTTCACCATTAGAATAACATAAATTCACGTACGAAGTCCCCGCGTAAATAAATCACAAAATGGTGAATGATGTTCGTCAACACATCATAGCAGCTACTAGGTCACGCGTCTATGCCACTTCTATTGTCTTATTATTACGATTTCTATGGTTGTAAAGGATTCTTACCTATTTCTGCCACCAATATATATTTATCGCGCGTAAAATGTACATAATTTTACCTACATTTTCATTGAATTAAAGGAGACACACGAGTATACAGTCCACCTCACGGTAAGAAGGATATAAAAGGGGAAGGATATAAGGCAGTGTATAGAGCGACAATTTAATTAAAGTTTTTTCGTTATTCCATCTTATTCATCACGGCTAAAATGCGTATGTAGACTTTTTTTAATTTGATTCCAGGAGTCTATGGACTAGTCACTTAAGTCTGGAAGTTTTTTTATCCCTGCAATTTCATAAACAAAGTAAGAAATAACCGGTGACCCTATATACTTAAACCGAGGCATTCCATTATTATTTCTCAGTCATTAGTCCTCAGGTGTGACAACGCATCTTTATTTTGATTCTTAATCAATAGGGGTAGGTCTATGGATCACAGACAACATGCTCCCACTTACCTTAATAACCACATGATGGTGGAATGTGTTACCGTTAGTCATTCTCATTCTATAAAAATTATTCAAAAAAAAATAAAAATAACCATTATTCTTATCCAATATAGCCCTAGTCCATATTACGAGAGATCCGTATACGAAGAGTATTAACATTATAAGCTTGGTAGAGGATGAACATGTCTCCTGCTGCGAGCATCTTACACGGATACAATTCCTATAGAAACTTCGCCCAGAGCCCGATCCATTTGATTTCCGAGAAGTTAAATTGATTTAATAAATATTATTAAACACTAAGACTCCTCGTGATCGTTTTATAGAATATAATGTCCTACAGACCGAATCCCGGCCATGGCAGTCAGTCTCAACGGAGACGAGTCATCTGCGCAGGACAGGATTATAGTGCCAGAGTGTATTCACAAGCACAAGTGCTTATTCTCATAGTCTGATGCGATGGTAAACCAATACGACCGGAGAATAATCTGGTGCAGGACTAATGGGTTTACAAGCTTTCCGAAGCACGGGGGTGAAACATCGCAAACTTCCTCAGGATTTCTTGACAGATAACTTGGCTTGTTGTTGACTGGCGTTTTAAATAAAATCAAAAAACTACACCTTGAGCCATTATTAGCCATAACTCTCTCTTAAAAATGAGATTAAGCCTAACAGTAGGCCTTTTATAAACATAAAGATTTGTTATACAGCGCCCAAAATGTCGGGAATTCAAAAAAATTTAATTAAACGCGATAAAATCCGTAAAATAAATTTTATCCCTCATAAAGTATTCACGTTAATACGAGTTTTTTACAGCGTGAACCAACGTAAAACCTCATTTTGGCTTACTCGGCAGTGATAAGATATTTATGTAGGGACGGAATGTGAGACGACGAAAGAAATGGAATGCTACATTGGTTATATGTACAGTAAAAGCGACCAAAAATAAGAGAGAATGAAGCATAGATAGTTAAAGGCTTATATATAAAGATTAATACATAGTGTATATTTTTTTATATTTGTATAAAGATTTTTTTTACGCGAACACAGAAAAAGGTTTTTTTTTTTTTTTACCCGACAATAGAACAAAAAAAAACCCCAAAAAAAAAGAAACGGGAGACCCACACCACCCAAAAAAAAACCCCAAAAAGAAAGGAAAAAAAAAAAAAGAGGGGCCAAAAAAAAAAACACACACTTTTAAAAAAAAAAAAAAAAGAAACAAAGACAGCCCCCCCCAAAAAAAAAAAAAAAAAAAAAAAAAATTTTAATTATTTGTATTCATTGTATATTGATATTATATTCATTGTAACTATGCGTGGTAGAGCACCGTTGTATCTATATTATAGCTGTAGCACAAATGAGTCGGCTCGAACGAGGAAGGACCATGCTCTCACAAAATAGCATAAAATAGCAGCTTAAAGTTGCTGTGTTTCGTATGCTGAGTTTAAAGAACCGGATAACCTTTTCTTCTCTGGAAACGAGGCACTAGTGATTTAGTTAGCACCTAGTTCTAGAGGGGATTCGGTCTATGAATTAGTCTATGAAATTGAGATTCAAGCTACAGTATAATCTTAACATCATGTGGACTGTGTATTCGTTTGTCACCCATATCACAGCCCATAATTTACATAATAAAATATATTTAATCCAATACACAGTTTATGTTTGACAAACAGAGCGCATGTGTTAACCATTAACACCAAAACATAATCTGAAACAATAACGTTCAAAAAATGGACGCCGTTTTACCCATTCACTAACAATTCGGACTGCTTCAGACTGCTTCCATTTGGTGTAGCGCACGTTTTTGACATTGACTGGCCGCCGACGACGTCCATTTGAAGTGGACGCACGGATTTTAATCCGTTTGGAAATCCAGATGACGTCCATCCAAATGGAATATTTTTTTACCATTCACGGAACGATTTTGGACGATTACCACTCCATTTGGATTAATGGACGTATCGTCAGTGGGTAGTACCTTTATACACGTGGTAGAGCCATGCTTCAGCTATATTACAGTTGTAACACGAATGGGTCGGGTCTACCGGGAAAGAAGCAGGCTCTCACAGAATACCAGCGTAAAATAGTAGCATAATGCTTCTGTGTTTCGTATAGTGAGTTTAGAGAACCAGAGACCCTTTTTACTGGAAACGAGGAATTACATCTCAATCGTCAGGGGTGAAAAAATATGCCATTTGATTCTTAGTTTAAGATCAATGTAGATGTCTATGGGCCACAGTATTACACTTTTACACTTACCGTGAGGTTGACTGTGTGCTTGATTGTAACCCTAATTCTATATAATGGTTTGTTTTAGTAACTAAATATAACAACAAATCTGGACCTGAAAGGTGGAACTGGGACACTAATTTTATATTAACACTTTAAGAAGTCCGTCGTGAATTCGCGGTGAATTTTATTACTAACGTCATCTACCGAAAAAAGGCAGAACAACGCCCAAGCCAGCTAGTAAGATTTATTAATACATCATCTCGCTGCGCCTATAAATTATTAATACGATAATTTTATCCACTATCTCTCGTTAATTATTCTTATCACTGAACCTTACAGCATAATACATTTGATAAATAAACAATTAGGTTGCGAAGTAATAATCAGTGTCGTTTGCGAAAGAACAAGAGAAACATTAAAATTAAATGTTATTTTATTTATTTATATATTGACATTAACAGCGGAGTGAAAGTTATAAATTACTATTCTGTGACTTAAAAGTATGGTTATTTCCCGGAGATTATAAGGTCATTTGTGTGTATGTCATGAGTGATTTATTTTTTGTGATCCAAATTTGGAGTGTGAGCGTGGCCCAAAAAACTCTATTACTCCATTTCAAACCGTGGCTATCGTAAGAGGTGACTATGGGATATACCTACAAGATCTTATAGCTTCCGAGAGAGTGCAGTGTAACTATCTCGCTTAAGTCAATCGTAAAAAACTCTGGTACGCGATGGTTAGTACGTCAAAAGTGCGAGTCGTCTGGTACTGGAATCGCCAATCCTGGCAAAAGTATTTTTTTTTAGAATAAGAGTTACAAATAACTCTTAGTTACAATCCACCTATTGGTAAGCGGATGCTGTGGCTCCTTAGATAGACAGATATTTACATACATCCTCAGCTAAGAATCAAAATAAATTAAAATATTGTGTACTAGATTCACCATAAATATAATAG
The DNA here is from genome assembly GCA_907164705.1 of Parnassius apollo. Taxonomy (NCBI): domain Eukaryota; kingdom Metazoa; phylum Arthropoda; class Insecta; order Lepidoptera; family Papilionidae; genus Parnassius; species Parnassius apollo. Next base: position 324,939 of record CAJQZP010001706.1, read on the forward strand.
TTATAAAAAAAATATTGTAAAACTTAATTTATAATTGGTAGCTTCACTATAGGTTGTGTTTATTGTATTACTTTTAACTGCTTAGTACTTAATGTTTAATTATAAAAACCTTTCAGTTATTTTTTTTGTTATTTTCAAACATATTGTGGTTGCAAGCTTTTAATATGTATTAGATATCTGTGGAAACTTCATTGGTTTTAGGATTACTTTTATATGTTTTATAATGTATTTTTTATTGTACTGTATTTTCCCTTGAAAAGCAAATAAATAAATAAAAAATGCAGATGTGTTGTCAGCCCTAAAAACTAAGATGGAATGCATCGTATCCAGTACAAAGCGTCTCCGGTTTTGTACTCTAACCATAAGAAGCACAGCAGCATTAAGCTGCTATTTGACGTTGGTATTCCGTGAGAGCATGGTTTTGACCGTAAGAGGTAAACGGGCGTTCTCCCGCCGGGTAAGGTGATCAGCACAGTGAGCGGTTGACGCTCCGTGTGTTGATGACAGAGCTGTTCTCTTCTATATATACCGCAGTACTTCGGAACTTTGGTAGCGTGATTAAGCTTACAGTGCGTTTCGCTTGTAATAATAATAATAATAATAATAATGTTTTATTTGCTGTAACAGTTTAAGTACTTAGAATATATGTGACCAGTGTCTCCTTTTAAGCTTGAATCAGCCTGTGCCAGGGGACACTGCTCTTCCTTAAAATAGGTCATTTCTTACAAGAAAACTTAATAAATAATAATTACGAAACAAAATAAAAATATATAAGTAACAATAATATATGTGGTCTAACAAAAATGACTTAATATACTTATTTATTTACATTTATAAATCAGCCAAAGCAACTTAAGCAACATAAGCCTGAATGCGCGCGCGCGTGTGTGTGTATGTGAGTGAGTGTGTGTGTGTGTGTGTGTGTGTGAGTGTGTGAGTGTGTGAGTGTGTGTGTGTGTGTGCGTGTGTGTGTGTGTGTGTGTGTGTGTGTGTGTGTGTGTGTGTGTTTGTTTGTGTGTGTGTGTGTGTGTGTGAAACTGAGTGGTGTGTTTGTGTGTAAAATTCTAAAATAATATAATGTAATTTAATTATTGCTTCATTACTCTAGAAGAGCCTCAGTGTCATCGTAAGACTTAGGGAGTAGCCATATCTTAAGAAGTCTTCTACATTCAAAAAAGACTTTATCATATATTCCCAATACCTTGTTTGCTGTATTATATAGATGTCCTGACCGTTTGGTATATTGTCTTTTAGCAAAGGCAGTGTTGCTTCGAGGAGCTCGTACAACAATGTCATGTCTTCTCCTATTCTTGATATCAGGATTGTAAGGCAAGGATAAATGTTTTCTTAAAACTGCCTGCATTATGTATAATTTCCTAACAGAAAGAATACCAGTGTTTTGGTAAAGACGCTCGGTCGAGAACCCCAAATTTTGAAAACACATGGTCTTAATTAGTCTTCGCTGGGCCCGCTCTACCTCAATAAAACGGGTTTTGGCAGCACCACCCCAGATAGATATACAATATATCAAGATAGATTGCACCAGCGAGTAATATATTTTAATAAGGAGACCTTTTTTCAGAGCTAGTTTGATTGTCAACCATCCACCACCACACAACAGGGCACCACGTATCTCAGCATCCTGAAGATCCAGCTTGTGGCGCGACAACAGCACTGCCATAGTGGTTCGTCGACGATGGAGGCCACCCATTCGTGCTGCAACCACAATATAGCTGTAGCACGGCTCCACGTGGAGCTGCAACGATATTTTGCTCGAATTATCAACTGAACTTTCTATTTCAGAATGTCGTGCCTTAATGTTTCTTGCCCGACCTATACAAATGGACCAGCCGGTATTGCCTTTGCCGGTCTGATGACACACCTATTAGCAGCGCAATGTTTGATCACTGAGAACTGGCCTGAGGATGCATTTGGCAGAATTACATGTAAGATTGTCATTCACCCTACAGTAACCGTAGATTCAAATCGCCATTTACTTTACAATTTTTTTAATGATTTCTTTAATCAAGTATAATTACTTTAGTCAACCAAATCTAAGAAATACATTTTGACAGCGCTCAGACTTATTGCACCAAGCATGCCAACTAAAAAATGAAAACGTAACGATAAATATTCGATTCTTAAAAAAATCGATATCGATTATTTAGAGTTGGTAATCATTTACAGTTTAGTTTGAATAATACTAGAATAAATTAAAACCGGATAATTTAAAACACAAAAATTTATTAGTTTCTTCGTATTTGTAGTTACTGCTTATTTCCAGAGGCATAGTTATAAAAATTTAAGATTGAAACTAGATTAAAAATAAATTTATTCTAGTATTTCTTAGATATGGTTGACTATAAAATGTTGTGAGTTTGAATCTATTAGTAAATGGTTTCTTATATTTACGCGACACTACACATTAAATGAAACTAATTTTACGGGTTTTATCGCGTTTAATTTTGACTTTTTATTTCCCGGAGTTTCTGGTGCTTTACAGCACCATGGATTCGAAAGGGGGGAGGGATACTAAGGTGTTTTACGTATAACCGATATCGTAGTCAGCCCGGCTACCTGCCGTTTTTGAATATACATTATTGTTCCGATCTACGCAAAATTTTTGAACAACAAACAATGAACTTCAGCGTTGGACCAAAGGTTATGCCGGTGGACTCCTACTAGCTAAAACTCCTCTTTTTGTGTTCCTTCGCTATTTTGTTGGGACCACGGGAATATTTTCATGGGCTATCATGACCTCGATGGTTGTAACTCATCACAGAATCCTTCTCATTGATATGCGGAGCCGATGACCTAACTACAGGTGTATAACACTTCAAGGCCTATCGTACCTACTCGTATTATATTCAGGATGATCATTTGAGGTCCATACGGAGGTGTACATTACACTGGGTCGAACCAACCCAACATTTTCTCCTTTGATGTCCGACTCTCTAGCTGCGCTAGCACTGCTACTTTGCAGCAGAAATAGGTAAGAGAAAGACAGTGGTCCATATGTTAAGGAGTCCTGCCACCCTGTACCAAAGTAGTATCTTAAAGAACGTTTGTGTCCATCACTTTAGTATTTAATCACTAAAACTAATGTACTAATATTATCTTTTATTAATTTCTTTATAGATGGTGAAAATTTTGACTTTATCATTGTCGGTTCGGGAACAGCTGGTTCTATCCTTGCTAATAGATTAACAGCAGTAGAAGACTGGAAAGTACTGGTGATAGAAGCAGGTGAAGATCCCCCTTTAGAAAGCATTGTAAGTACACATATTAATATATATTAATCAAACTTCTAAATAAATCATAACTTTTAAAAATCCATCAACCCTTTTTTCTATCTTCTTATTTTTTGCCATTTGAATACACCGCATGGCATACGTAATTGCTTGCCTCCTTGGCCTAGAGGTTTTAAGCGCACCTGCTAATGATGTGGTACTGAATTCGAATCCATGGTCAATCAAAATAAATCAGTTTCATCAGGTTTTTCAATTAAGAATTCCGAATATCAACTAGGATTTAGAAAGTTAACGATTTGTTTAACATTTGTGCCTCAGGAAGCATGTAAAGTCATTGGTCCTGTGCCTGATCTCTTTCCGGTCGTGTCACATTACCATGTCATCGGACGATAAGCGTGGAATAATAAAGAGTACATCTACGCATAGTCCGATGGTGCACACACTCAAATATTATAATCCTATTCTGCGCAGATGGCCAGTCTTCTTTGAGCCGTGCCGCCGATACCGGAATTCGGTCCAAAAATTACGCCAAACCGCATAATTACTAAAACGCCTTTTCAAGATTACGCGAAACCGTACATTTATCAAAAGTTATGCCCACAGGCACCAGGTTGAACAGGCATGATATCCTCAAATCGTCAATGTTTTTAATACCTGTAAATTTAGTCCGTACCATTGGATGAATTTTGCGATATCAGCAGATCGCAAGAACAATTATTATTTTCTAAATGTAGATAAGATGGGCAATGAGCATTTTAAAAATAATACAGACAAATATTTAGCTTTTTGTTGTCAAAGATTGCCTCATAGGTATATTCCCATATTTGCCATTGTTGCCACACTTGGCAGGTAGGTTGACAACCGCAGTTTTATTTTTAGTTATTATTAGGAAGGCATTACTGCCCATCTTCTGTTTTGTTTCCCCCTGTCGCCTCTTAGGCCACCCTGGGACGATATGGGATCTTACACCGCCACTACACGGTGTTACATATTTTTCAACTCAGGCGTAAATTATTGTAAAACAACATGAAAGCAGAATACAAATATACAGTATAAGCCTAAATTTATGGAATTTAATTTTCTTGCGCGTCCGGAGAGATATTCAGTCATACTTACTAGATTAAACTCATTATTTAAAAACATAAAGTTATCACCAGCAAATTACAGCGTAACAGACATTTACTATTATACTTATTTAACTTAATATTAATAATTATTAAAAATATTAACTTCATATTATTATTTAAATCAATTAGAGTTTATATCTGAATAATAAATTTGGAAGATTTTCTTGAGGCAATTGAAATCATTTGATCCATAATTTTCAGATTCCAAATTTTTCAACAGCAACTCACAGAAGCCGTCATGCGTTCCAATACTACACCGAACAAGACGAAACTATCAACAGAGGTTGCGTGGATCGTAGATCATTTTGGCCTCGAGGCAGAGTTATTGGAGGCACCGGAAGTATTAATGGCCTGTTACATATGAAAGGAAGTGCTGGTGATTACGAAACTTGGCATTTTGAGGAAGATAGTGGGTGGGATTGGCCTACGATAAAATCATACTTCATGAAAAGCGAAAAAATAGTCGACCCCTCCATATTAAGCAATCCGGAACTTAGAAATAATTACGGCACTGAAGGTAATTACGTTATTGATAAATTAAATTTTACCCATTCTCATATTGTAGATAAACTAACTCAAGGATATTTGGAAATGGGTTTAAAGTACTTAGAAGATCTTAATGGACCTACTCAAATGGGAGTTGGTAAAATCAGAGGTGGCAATTACAAAGGAAAACGAGTCAGTACTGCAACTTCCTTCTTAAATGCGGCAAGAGAACGTAAAAATTTATATGTGTTAAAAAATACAATTGCAACTAATATCAAGTTTGATAAAAATAAAAGGGCTGAAGGCGTGAAAGTGATTTTATCAAATGGCGATGGAACAACTTTCTACGCGAAAAAGGAAGTAATCTTAAGTGCTGGGGCAATCAGTACCCCCATACTACTCATGTTGTCTGGTGTTGGTCCAAGAGCTCACCTTGAAGAACTAAATTTTAAAGTAATTTCTAATCTACCCGTTGGAGAAAACCTTCAAGATCACGTAAGAATTCCGGTTTTAGTAACCATAAACACAAAAACCACACAAAAAGATGATACATATTGGCTTAAAGCGTCAGCTCAGTATCTTGTAGATCAAACAGGACCACATGCGACAAACTATGATCAACCTAATATTAACGCTTTTCTCTCAGTACAGGAAGGCAAAAGTTTACCTGATGTTCAAATAGATCATAATTACTTTGTGCCTAATACATCGTATATGTTTTCTATGTGCACGGATGTATTATCTTATGAAGAAGATATATGTAAGCAATTTTCAGACATAAACAGTAAACACGAAATGCTTCTCTTTTATGTATCCTTATGTCGGCCTTATTCAAGAGGCAAAATACTATTACGGTCTGTTAATGCGGTAGATTTTCCAAAAATTTACCCAAATTATTTCAATGATGAAAGGGATATTGATATATTCATAAAAAGTATTAAAAAGGTAATGCAAATCGTGGATACACCAAGCCTTAAAAGTATTAACGCTAACATACAAAGGATCTATTATAAGGATTGTGATGATTTTGAAATGGCAAGCGATGAGTATTGGGAATGTATGGCTAGGACAATTACATTTAATGTCTATCATCCTGTTGGAACAGCCAAAATGGGGAAAAAAGGGGATCCCACAGCTGTCGTAAATAGTAAATTGAAAGTGCATGGAGTAAAAAATCTAAGAGTTGTCGACGCTAGTATAATGCCAACTATACCAGGTGTGAACACTAATGCTGCTACGATGATGATAGCAGAACGAGCATCAGATTTCATCAAAAATGATCATATGCTCAAAGACGTGAAGAAAGATGAATTGTAAATGGATAATTTTGTTTTAACCAGTTTTAACATAAGTAAAACATAAAAACACCAAACTTGTAATGTAAGATTCTTTTTACTACATTGTAGAACCTAGTAAAAAATAATCCTTGAATGTCACTCACTGTGTGACAAATAGAACATTGTCAATCTAATATAATTTAATAATGCTATGTTTAGCAAAGATATTTCTTTCTGTGTTGTATTTCTGGTTTCTTTTTTTACCTTAATGCTAGGAAAAATAAATGTTCTAGATAACGGTTTATTACCACTAATAAAAAACTCCGTGGGTATACAATTTTTTGTAGAAGTCGAAAATAAAAATCATGCTAATGTTTGTAAAATAAAATCCATGACTAAAACGTGTTTAGTAGATGAAAATAAAATAGATGATTGTAATATCTTGGAAACACATGGTGCATATTACGACTTTGTTAAGCCCACTAACCGCAAGACTTTGATTTTCGTACTCCCGACATTATTCCAACACGACTTAGTAGGCTACTGCAATTTAATTTTTGAATATCAATGCAGTAATGAAACAAATATAACTATATTAAATATACCATTTAATACACAAGTTTCAAGTATGACAATTGCGACAAAAGTTTTAAAAAATTATATTGGTAATGAAAAAGGAAAAAAATGTTCATCATTAGACCAAAATTCTTTAAATAGTTGTCTTCCAGTTAATTGTGACGTGAAATATTTGGGAAGAAGATCATTTTACAATTACAATTTAAGCAAATGTTTCCCAGCAACTAAATGTATTGGTAATCCTAACAATGAACTTGCTGACATAGCGTATATGGCTGTAAGTAACACGTGTAGAGACTTGGAGATACCACTATCTATTCAAGACATTTACGCCATTGGTTCTGGCTTAGGAACGACCACACAATCATCGCACGTATCTCAAAGCGATGTTAAAATTGAAATAAAGTCAAATTGTTCAACAATATCTCAAAATATAAACTTTTTACGAGATCTTGCTTTTGGAAAATTGTACCCTTCTTGGTGTGGTCAAACTATAGATTATAGCATTTATTGCAAATCCGCATTTTTGTCAATAGGAATGAGCATTATTTTTTTATGTATGACCATTTTATTTCTTACATTCTGCATTAATACTATTATTTGCTTATTTTGTCTAGAACCAGTAAAAAAATCAAATTGCTGGGAAAAATTTAAAAATATTTTAAATTTTTATAAAAAGAAACAGAAAAGGAATGAGTACGCTGAGAACAAGGAGATAAGAAATGCTTTGTTAAGAGAAGTCATAGTCAAAAATTTACCTCTGGAAATGAGAAATAGTGCCATAGACATTTGTGAAAGAATGGGTGAAGAGGTAAAAAAGAAGAAAAGATACAGAATTTCAGACGTTGGAAGCCAATTTAGTTTAAGAATGGAAAATGAAGATCAAACTTCCACGGCTTCAATTTCAAGTACGTCTTTTGAAGTGAATGACGACAAAAAGTCGTTACTTAAATAAAATTAATATATAGGCATACACTCAGTTTGTTTCATTTACCACTAAACGTATATGTATTTTATTTTAATTGTTTTAAAATTGGGAGACATTTTGTACTGCAAGCTCTAATCTGTCATATAAGCGTGACAATAAATAAATATCCTCCCAATAAACCCAGAGCGTCATATTCATCAATAAACTGCTACGTGTGCGCGTTTAACAAATCTGCAGGATATCCAGTAGAACGTTGTTGTGCCCGAACACCGATTGTATATTACTGATCTGCTTGTTCCTGACATCCAAGGGTATACCGACTATAGCACACTTATGGCAATATACGCCATTCGTGATAAAATCCATTCTGAAACAGAAGCTATGACTGAGCGTGTACGAGGCTGCTATTTGAGAATATTGCCTACCCATCGGTTGCCGGTTCTTCGAGCTATATCGCCGGCCCATTGCCACTTCAGCTTACTAATCCCTTGGTCTATGTTAGTTACTCTGGGTTTACTGCAGATATCCTCATTTATAAGTTTATCACGCAGGGAAACCCCAAGCATAGGCTTCCCTATAGTTTGCTGAGTGACCTTGAGCTTCCTTATACGGCCAGCAATGGAGGAACACGTCTCCGATCCAAAAATTGGCACATTGCATTACTGGCAAAAAGCACTAGTTGTATAGTGTTATTTTCAAGTTTTGAAGTATACGTGACGAAAAGATGTCGAAAGGTAATCTCCCAAACACTGCATAGCCGAGTTGATTCCGTCGATTGACCTCTCGGTTGAAGTTCAACTTACCTAGTCAGTCTACTCGTCACAAGTTAGTTGAGAGCTTAATGTTCCCAACAACTACCGGCATATTATGTGTGACATGGACGTTACAGATGATCTTTGTATCGTCCATGTTCATCTTAACATCTATCCGTCGGGTGGCACTATCGAAGACATCGAGCATAGAGTTTAGGTGCTGCACGAGAGACGTACTGCAGCGCTGAAGAGTTTCAGGGATATAACGTCACCTTGTCTTACTCTGCAATTGGATAGGTTTCGTAAACTGGTTCTTTATTCGCATAGCTTTCGAAACCTTAGTGTACAAATACTTCAGCACTTCGATACACCGACAGTAACTTTTCACCGCTGCAAGGACTGCTGTACCGCCCAAATTTCGACAGAATCAAAAGATTTTCTCATAGTCCACATACGAAATATAAAGTAGCAGATTGTCTTCTCTTTGGTCTATTGTGCAATTTGCCAAAGGTTATGTGTATAGTCTGTGACGCTTAAGACTTTTCCGGCTAATTCGATAGGATGGAAGTCGTCGAGTCTACGCAGTAGTACGCACACGCGGCTCAGAGGAGAAATCGGTCTGCAGTTCTATATATATATATATATATGTGTGTGTGTGTGTGTGTGTGTGTGTGTGTGTGTGTGTGTGTGTGTGAGTGTTTGTGTGTGGGGTCGTTTTGCAATGGATGCCTTTTGCAGAGGAGATTCAGAATGAGAATAGTAATGTATTATTTTAACTGATTGTCGTTCTTAAATATCTAACGCCTACAAATTTAGCACGCACACATTCAGCCATCCCAGGAGCGCGTGTTCACTTAGTTGTTATATATCCTTATTTACTATTATTTTCAAAAACTGCAATAAAGTTATATCATTATTTATATATTTGAACTTAAATATAAAAGGGGAATGTCCACTCTTCATAGACACTTCGGCCGTGGGTGCCCACATATATTTTAAAGACATATAAGTTTTTATTTTCTCAAATACAGTTTTTTAACAGCTACTTTTATCGATTTTATCGCGTTTTATTTTTTTGATTTTTAATTCTAGACGTTTCGGGTGCTTTCCAGCACCCATGGTCACGGCGGACTGAGGTGACTAACGTCCCAATGTCAGTGTTAACCCGGAGTACCTTCAGGTTCTTAATTTTTATTTATGGTCCGATCTACAGAATGAACTTACTGTGTCTTGAAGTCTTGCGGTGGTATCCTTGGGTTTAGTTTTAATTTCATTAGTTAAAGGGTCCCAAGCAGGTGGTAGTACCAAGCCTCATTCTCTATTTAAATAAGGATTTTTTTATTACAATAGTCTCATGTATCATTCTTGATAGGAATTGATGTTCCTTCGAGAGGATTTTTGGTCTAATTGTTCTTTTCGTTTGCCCTATATATGAGAGACCACATTCACAATCAAGCTTGTACACTCCTGCATCTTTTAGAAGAATATGACACTTGATGGATGGTAAGAACTCACTAATCTTCTTCAGAGGCTTGTAGAATGTTCTAATAGAAGCTCGCTTCATTATGTAGCCAATCTAGTCTGTGACACCCCTGACATATGGTAGTACTACACACACTTGACTGTGGCCGACTTCACTCGGTCACTGTGAGATAGGCACGGGACCCGAAGCTTGTTGAAGTGCAGAACCTGCTTGACGTGCTGAAGCTCGACGGCAGATGTTTGCTGTCACAGATCCCTTGTGACCCTGTAACGAAGATTTGATAACGATTGGATAACGGTGCTGGTTACATAAGGACTAAGACCAATGTTATTTATAAATTGTTATTTGATTTAAGCATTATTATGTAATTGTTTGTTATCCTGATTTAAAAAAGGTATAGTATGCTCAGGCATACTCTGAATATTTTAAGTCTATATGATGTGCATATTATCTTTCTATAATATAGCAAAATCTTCAATTTGTGCTGCACTAAATATTTTAATATAATTATATATTGTTGATTCTAAAAGTACATTGCAAGAGTTACTATTTAAATGGTAATTACATATTCTATATTCTAGAGGTAAATTGTTTTTTTTTCTATAGGATAGCGCGACAAACAAGCACACAGTCCACCTGATGGTAAGTGGTTGCTTTGGATCATAGACATCTACATCTTTTCTCGATTACAAATCAAAATGCAGATGCATTGTCACCCTTGAGGACTAAGATTGTTTTCTCATTTCCAGTAAAAAGGGTCTCCGGTTCTCTACACTCACCATATGAAACACAGCAGCATTAAGCTACTATTTCACGCTGGTATTCTGTGAGAGTGTGGTCCTTCCCTGGTCGAGCTGACCCATTCCTGCTACAACTATACTACTAATATAAGTTAGCAGTGTTACGAGCTTGAGGTTCGTGACAATAAAAATTGCCGATAGGATTACCTAAATTAACACTTTAATTTTCTTTACACAAATTAAAATTTAAAACACCAATAATTAAGCACACTAATTCACTTTATTCCGCTCCGAAGCTTCGCTTGTCTCGCCAAATTCAATACTTCCCCGATCGCACCTTGCAGCGCCTATAAATACACATTAGTACCGAATCATCCAGAACATTCTAGTAAATACGCGCACCAATCGACAAAGCGCCGAAAGTTCGAGAGTCAGCTTCCAGAAGCTTAGTTCTTCCTTTCGACAACAGATGGCACTGTCGGTTGAAAGATTAGTGAAGTCATTTTCTGGAAAGCTCCCCTCGCTCTCGTCCCTGACACTAGATGGCGCTAGTGCCAGATGTCAACTTAGCCGCGCAACAGCAGTATGCTGTGTGATGTATAATCTAAGCTTTGTTGTTTTGGGTGCAATACATTACTCACTTCAGATTGCTATGTGGATGAACCAAATGATTCGGATGGTTCCCGTTATGCTTTTGAATGTGATGCTGTTGTATCAGTCCTTTGCCAGCAATTATGATACACACAAGATGACGATGACAACTGAAATAATGTTAAATACAAAAAATGAAGCCAAAGTGAAAAAAATAAAAATAAAATAGATTTGTTTATTTTAAACTCAAATATAAATAAAATATTTATCAAGTTAAGTGTTACTGCACAAAGACGGACTTGATGTTCTATATTATTTAATAATTAAGGCCTGACAGACTACCAGTAGTCCAAAAACAATGATAAATCAACTGTCTCATTTCTTGGTAGTTGATAAGAATGGTCAATCTCGTAAATAAGCTACAATGTTTGTCAGATATAGCTTATGCAGATGTGAAAAAATAAAACAAGTTCTTGAGTTGACCTGCAATCAGTGTAACAACATGTTTAAAACATGCACCACACTTAATAAATTGAAAACTTACCTCACATGATGCAATTTGATTGGCAATCTCATTCTTTATGAGTTCCTCATGTGGAGAATCGAACCCAAACAATGTGTGTGATCTTACGAGTATTCTCACAAGTGACTTGCCACAGCTAATGCATACATGTTCAAGACAAACTATTGGTGCATTTTGCGAGTGGCACACTACACATACACTATCAATCGAAACTTATACCTGATAAAGAAGCTATAATTATTATATTGATAATATTTAAGTAAACTCAGTTAAAAGCATTTCTCAGAGGAAGACATGACACTTCATGATATGTACCGACTATTTACCTGCTGTGTTCGAATCAATTGTTGAGAGATCAACAATTCAATTTCCAACTAAACAACCGAACGAATTCGTCTTGTGAGCTTGTGACTTGACAGGGGCCTACAATGTTGCCACATGGAATTAGTGAAGGTCTCTAGACTGCCATCAAAAAGTCCCTAGTTATAAGTGAATTTAGTAACAGAAAAAGTCTCCAAAGGTCGCTAGAATAAATATAATCTTTATATATATATATATATATATATATATATATATATATATATATATATATATAGTACAATCTGCCACTTTGCCTGGCATATGTGGACTATGAGAAAGCCTTTGATTCCGTCGAAATTTGGGCGGTGCTACAGTCCCTTCAGCGGTGCCAAGTTGACTGTCGTTATATCGAAGTGCTGAAGTGTTTGTACAGTAAGGCTATGATGGCTATCCGAGTACAGAACCAGAGTTCGAAACCTATCCAACTGCAGAGAGGTGTAAGACAGGGTGATGTTATATCCCCGAAACTCGTCACCGCTGCGTTGGAAGACGTTTTCAAGCTACTGGACTGGAAAGGATACGGTATTAACATCAATGGCGAGTACATAACTCACCTTCGATTTGCCGACGATATAGTCCTTACGGCAGAATCCCTGGAAGACCTTAGCACTATGCTCAATGACCTCAATGGTGTCTCCCAACGGATAGGTCTTAAGAAGAACATGGACAAAACAAAGATCATGTTTAATGTCCATGTCACACCTATGCCGGTAGTTGTTGGGAGCACTATGCTCGAAGTTGTTGACGAGTACGTTTACCTGGGACAAATAGTCTGACTAGGTAAGTCCAACTTCGACCAAGAGGTCAATCGACGGATTCAACTCGGCTGGGCAGCGTTCGGGAAATTACGACACATCTTCTCGTCAGCTATACCTCAATCTCTGAAAACTAAAGTGTATAACCAGTGCGTGTTGCCAGTGATGGCATACGGATCTGAGACGTGGTCCTTCACTGCTGGCCGTATGAGGACGCTCAAGGTCACTCAGCGAGCTATGGAGAGGGCTATGCTCGGAGTTTCTCTGCGTGATAGACTCAGAAATGAGGATATCCGCAGTAAAACCAGAGTGACCGACATAGCCCAACGGATTAGTAAGCTGAAGTGGCAATGGGCCGGCCATATAGCTCGAAGAACCGATAACCGATGGGGAAGAAAATTCTATGCACTCGTAGTAGGGCGACCCCCACTAGATGGAGTGACGACCTGGTAAGACATGTAGGAAGTCGATGGATGCAGGTGGCTCAGGACCGTGCTTTGTGGCATTACTTGGGGGAGGCCTATGTTCAGCTGTGGACTTGTGAAGAGCTGTAATGATGATGATGATGATGATGATGATATAAATGAAAAGAACTAAAATTCTAACTTGACATGAAATTTTCGCATACATTTCTACATTTCAGTAGGGCATGAAAAAATGTTTTTGCATCGTCGGTCATCACCGGTTTTAACCATTTAAATTCGTCTTCCCATTCCTTTCTGAATTTTTGACTGCAGGTTTTTTCTTCAGCGGTATATTCATTTTATAATCTTGATTAATAATAAATTTAATTAAATAACAAACAATCACTTTTAAATGGAAACACGGGAGATTTAAAAAAACACTAAACGTACTTACGTAAGTATTGCGCGCAACAAGACTAAAGTGACAAGAATGAAATTTATGAATATAACTATCGAGGAAGTCCCGATCAAAGCAAATAAAACAGATAAAATGTAAACAAATAAAGAGTGAAAACAACGTGGTAGGTGTAATCCGACCAAATTAGGAAATAGCTTATTCTCATTTTAAATAAAACTTTTAATAACAATTCTCTATTGTCATAAAATAAGTTAATAATAATACTTTAAATAATACTATTTAAAATAAGTACTGTGTAAAATGATTATTTAACTTTTAGTTGCTTTAGGATTTATTTTAATATTATTTCTCACGTATGTTACGTTGTTATTAATTTTAATTTTGAAAGCAATAGATTTTGATGAAGTACATGTTATGTGATTTATTTGTAACAGGATTACCTATTACAAATAAATAACATAACATTTTCCATTAGGAATATTGTTGTGATGTTTTATATGTGTTTGTAAAAGCGATATCCAAAGAACCTTTGTTTCGGTTCATTTACATTTTATAATTTCGTTAGTGGATAGAGTATATTTCTTACGCCTAAAGTTGTCAGATGGTACCAAAAATTGAAGTATGTACAGATCGTGCAAATGTCGCTAAAAGTCGCCGGAATATTTTTTATCGCTAAACATTGAATTAAACTCCATAAAATAACAAAAAAGTCGTTAGATCTAGCGACAAAGTCGCTAAAGTGGCAACACTAGGGGCCTAGCTGTGGTATTCGATGTTCCCACTTAACTGTCATAAAATCTATGAAATGATATCGATTTTTATTCGATTAATAATATCATAAAAAAGAATAATCTTTGACGCGCTTTAAGTTCTGTACGCTTTTTAAAATATATTTTCCTTTATTTAACGAAATTCTATTTCAAATGTATTTTTAAAAACAGTTAACTTGTGCAGTATTGTTTTATTATGCTCTAGAGAGTTCATGGTAAATCAGTTAATTATTTGTTTAATTATCATAACCATACATGTGAAGTTTGTCAACGATTTCAACCGAGCCGATAACAACGGTTGTTTTTGTTTTCAACGGTTGACAACCGCTTTTGATGGCTTGAAATTGATAAAAACCGATTTTTTGTGCAATAATTCTCTTTGGTAATGAATAAACCACAGAAACCACTATAATTTATAATAGCCCTTAATTTTTGAGATACAAGTAGCACATTTTCAAGAACAGCAAATACAACTTTGTCATTTATACAAACACTGAAACACAAAATTATTTGTTGCTGGCGATAATGATAGTGATGACTCGATGTAAAATCTGTGCTTGTTACTACAGAACTCTTCATGGGCCTGCGAGTCCGACTCACACTGAGCCACTTTCTTTTTTACTTTTTGTTTTATTTTAATAGTGTTTTCGTTTAAGCGGAGCTATTTTACTTTAGATTTATTACCTATACCTATAACAATCAATCAGAGTAGGTAAAGTGTTAAATATCGTAGAATTTTGTGAAAAAAAGTGTGTAAATATCGTAGATATTTTGTGAAAAAAAGTGTGTAAATATCGTAGATATTTTGTAATATTAAATACAAATACATATATTTTTATATTCTTATATTATGCAATATTAATTGTGCAATTGTTTATTTTTAAGTTTGTTTAAATTAAGTTAAGTTAAGTAGGGGGTTTCAGTTGAAGTTATTCCCGCTATTATTATTCTAGTTTTAATAGTACGTCGTAAGTTTTCGTGCGCTTACTCATATTTGATTCGTTTGAACGAGCTTAGAATATTAATAACTGACATTTCGTAGGTAGAGATCGCCATTTAAAAAAACACAAAACACAGATTTAAAATGTTAATAGAGCGCGTTTATATTGTCTATAGTTTTAAATGAATGACTGTCATTCAAATCAACATAATTGTCCAAAACTACTCTCGTAATTGAGTATAAATAATAATTATCGAAAAATTATATTAGCATTGTAATAATGACACCATAAGTAATCGATCGAAAAAGGGAAATCGATTTTTAATGAGATTTGTGATTAGCAGCATTTGTTATTTTATTCACAAACTAATGAATTACGTATTTACCTAATTTTATTTTTATCTTTTCGGTACTTTTTTTGTGTAAAAATGTTCCCATCTTTTTATGATAAATGAATACCGCGATTAATAACCATAAATAAAGATATATTTTTAACAAATGCAAATTGTTGGGCATTCCATGGCCGAAAATGGGCATTCCCCTTTGTATATTCTTTAAAAACTAATAGTTTGGATAGGATCTCAATCGCTCTAGTCTTTGAGCAGTTCTAATAAACGCCCTTAAGCTATAAAAAAAGTTTCTTGAAAATCTCAAGATCATACGAAATTTCGAAAAACATACGAAGACCTACGATCTGGTAACCCTAAGTTAAATATATTCATAAAACATTTTAGAAAAAGTGAAAAAGAATAAAAAAAGCAATGAAATCTAATCAAAAACACGTGGAAGTTATAACAAGCTCCCAAAATATGTTTACGCGAAGAACGTTATGCTATATTTTAAATGAGGTTCTCACATACGGGAAAAATACGTACCTACATCAATTTTTATATAATAAGTTTTAGGATTTAATAGCATCTTCTACAAATAAACACATTTTATTTAATTTTTACTTAACAAGTATACGTGGTAGAGCCATCTATATTATGGTTGTAGCAAAAATGAGTCGATTCGACCGAGGAAGGACCACGCTCTCACAAAATTTCAGCACATAATAGCAGCTTAATGCTGCTCTGTTTCGTATGGTGAGCGTAGAGAACCGGAGACCAGAAACGAAGAAATCCATCTTAGTTCTTTGAAGTGACAACGTATCTACATTTATATTTTCACACCTACATTTAAGTTTAAATAATATGTAACATAAATTATATTAAACAAAGTAGTAATAATAATCTACAGACCGATTCGACCAAAGTGGCTAGTCTGATAAGGTGCAGGATAGAAATAAAGTGTACGATTGTGTGCGCAAGCAATTTCTGTTCCCTCAATCTCATAGCTCTGGAAGCTGGAATTAATCCGACACGAGAGAGATCAGACGCTATACCAGCATGCTTACGTGCTTTACGTTATCTACCCGCTTTTTGGGCCACGAAGGGGAAACACCACCAACTTCCTGACTTCCACTTGTTATGTAGACTTTCGTAACAAGAAACCCAATAATAGATTGGAATTCGAATCTGGTACCACATGATTAACAGTCGCACTTTCCAACTAGATTAGACCAACGATGCAGTCAGTGTAGAACTGGAAGGTACGTATATGAGGAATTAAATTATTATTTTCTTATCTTAAAACGCAATTATTTTTGATTGAAGGTTAATAAGTAGGTAATTTAATTTCAAAAAATGTTATGATTTTCTTTAAGCACATTGAGAGTCAATCGTTTGAGGTCATTCATGTCTTCGAATTATTTATATTCCTTGGATATACAGGTTTTCGCATTATGTTTTCCTTCATCTCCGAGCAAGTGGTAAATTAGCACTCTTATTTAAATTGTATACGTAGTAGAGCCATGCTGCAGCTATATTATAGTTGTACCACAAATGGGTCAGCTCGACTGGGGATAAACCACGCTCTCACAAGATATTCCCTCGTACAATAGCAGTTCAACATAACGTAAAATAAAGTACGTAAAATAGCAGTTCAATGCTGCTGTGTTTTGTATGAGTGTATAGAACCGGAGAAACTTTTTACTGGATACGAGACATTTTATCTTAGTCCTCAGGGGTGACAACACATCTGCATTTTAATTCTTAGTCGAGGATGGATGTAGATGTCTATAGGCCACAGCATCCACTTACCAGCAGGTGAACTGTGTGCTCGTTTGACACCATTATTATTTTATAAAAAAAGAAACTTATTATAGACAGGAAAACCAGATCTGGAAGAAAACTCATATTTCAAGACTATCAACAACTCTGTAGATATAGATGTAGTAAACCTTCACATCATATTTTTATGTTCACGTGTTGTATACCACTACACTTTATAGAATACAATAGTTAATACTAGATATACTTCATGTGTTCCTCTTGTACGTAAATATTTCTAAGATAATGATTTCTTATATTTACGCGGACACTAACATTTAAATAATTCTAGTTTTTATATCGTGTATATTAACTTATATTCTCGACGTTTCGATCACTTTACAGCACCCATGGTTACGGGAGGGACTGAGGTGTTCGACTTCTCAATGTCATGGTTAACCACGGCTAACTCTAGATTAAAATCATTAATTTTTGTTCCAATCTACACAGTATGTACTTATAGTATCTTGAAGTCTTGCAATTGTATGCTTGGGTTGGGATTTAATTATATTAATTATGGAATCTTTTATAGAAATTAGAATTTTTTTTATTTTAATGGCCTAGTGAATCATCCTTGGAAGGAATTGGTGTTCTTTGGCGAGGATGTGTGGTCTATCACATCTGATGCAGTGACGGGATTGATCTAGTACGTGTTCACAGACTGCAGACAGGAGCGTCGATTCTACACATCAGCTATGTGTTCTTTAATGCGGGTTTTTATTGATCGTTTCCTTTTGTCCTATGTAAGAGACCACAAGCTTGTACACTCCTGCATCTTGCAGACGGACATTATATTTGACTGATGGTAAAAAATAACTTATCTTCTTCGGTGGCTTGAAGTATGTTTAAATGGAAGCACGCTTTAACGCACGCGGCGGGGTGTTTACTGTCACAGATCCCTCATGTTCTCTGAAACAAAGATTTACCCACGGTAGCTATCTGTGAAGGATGGTGGTGAGAATCGCCGTTTACATATCTATCTATATGAATCTTTTTTCTATACACAGTGTGACTCAAGGTGTTATCAGGTTCCGAATTACTAACACATGTAGAAAAGCTTAATAATTGTTTTCCTCTAACTCCATTGTGAAATGAACTTTAGAATTTATGGAGTTAAAATGGCCTAAAAATGCAGTTACTTTATCTAAAGGTAGAATTGTGAAAGTGTCGTCTACGTACTACTTGCAGAACCTTATAATTACGAGAGAGATACAACAAGATTTGGAAGGATGCAGCTAGTAGTGTGTAAAAATAACCGTGTGGTGGTGTAAAATAATCTAATCATCATCATCATCATTACAGTCCTTCACAAGTCCACTGCTAAACATAGGCCTCCCCCGAAGTAATGCCACAAAGCACGGTCCTGAGCCACCTGCATCCATCGACTTCCTGCATATCTTACCAGGTCGTCACTCCATCGTGTCATCATAGGGGATCGCCCTACACTAAAATCTATTACTCCGTTTTATTTCGTAGGTGTAATAAGAGGCGACTATAGGAAATTCCACAAAGATCTTATGGCTTCCGATAGATAACGTCGTATCCATCTCGATTACCCAAATCAGACGCAGGATATTTCTTTGTAGTTTTGTATGTATATATTTATTGAGATATATATCTATAAATGTGTGTATTTATTTATATGTGGAATATGGGTGCAAAGCCTGAAGGGGATGATGGCCTAAAACCCATAAGAACGTATTAAACTAAACTTTTCTTAGACGAAGGCTGCCCCTTTTTTAATTGAATTTCTAAGATTATTAACAATAAAACCCATTATTTCAATTAGTTACTAATGGTGCTCAGTTGTGTTGTGTTATTGTAAAAATTTTTACTTATTTTTTATTTATGTAATGTGTGATTACTCAAACAACATAATTTCCAAACATCTTTATCATCAGACAAACCATTTCCAAAACATGCTTAGTTATTGCCGTTTCTTTTGATGTATTATTTACGCAGATGTCTCATCAACTCGTGGAATTAGGGTGTACAAAGCAAATTGCGGACGAATATTTTTATTTCAGACGGACCAAAATATTGCACCAGTTTTGCTAATGTACTATTATTTGCATTAGAACTGATTAATGTTTCGAATTACGGAGCACGTGCATGGATTAACTTTTAGCAAAAGCCGCCGCACGACCAAAAAAACTTGACCTATTTTGAACATATCCTCTCCAGTAGCACTTTTATTCAATAGAACAATCAGCTTAGTAAATCACTTAAAGTCGTTATTTATTCACAATAATTAGGATCAGTACTCAAGGAGTAGGGCGGGTTCGTCACATCTTCGTATATACTCGTAGTCAAGTAACGACTGCCCTTGTGACTAGACGATTTAATTGCGAATTCGTGTTGATTTCGGATGTTCTTTTTTATTGATTTGAGCCTAGCTCTAGCTGTGTGCCCCTTCACTGTTTGCCAACTATCTGTGTGATCAATCAACTATGGCTGTTTTTGCTAATGAATATTAAACGTGGTAATTTAAAATAAATTCTATGAAATATAGAATTATTTTAAGAAATTTAAAAAAAATTATAATTATTACACGTGGTAGAGCCATGCTGCAGTTATATTAGTAGTATAGTTGTAGCACTAATGGGTCGGCTCGACCGGGGAAGGACCACGCTCTCACAGAATACCAGCGTGAAATAGTAGCTTAATGCTGCTGTGTTTCGTATGATGAGCGTAGAGAACCGGAGACCCTTTTTACTGGAAACGAGGCATTCCATCTTAGTAATTACGGGTGACAACGCATCTGAATTCTGATTTGTAATCGAGGATAGATGTAGATGTCTATGGGCCGCAGCAACCACTTACCATCAAGTGGACTGTGTGCTCGTTTGTCACCCTATCCTATAAAAAAAAGAATAATATGCTGATATCGTCTTCATGTATGGTAGAGCTAACGGTATACTTAGCGTTATCCGAATTGAATTACCAAATGTCAGTGTTTTGCAGCACATTTTATATTATAGCAGCTTTTGATGTAGATCCTACTATGAGCGTCAGATCAGTAGCTCAAAACCTCAACGTGGATACTGTTTGACAATCGTAAGTGCTCAGCAAGTTGGTTGGATCCCGGTTCAACACCTGGACAATGTATTTAACAAAAACTGACCCCTAAAAAAGTGATGGTCACTTTATTGTGGTCTAGCGCTGGTGTGATTCATCACAGCCTGTTATCAAATAAGATGAGCATTACTATAGATGTGTAACGTCAAGAACCACATACAATGATAGAGAAGCTCGCACGTCTCCAACCACCTTTGGTCAATCGCTCGTCCCTGCTACTCATGCACGACAAAGTGCGACCTCGTACTGCAACGCAGACGGTTTCCCAGCTACAAGACTTGGGTAAGAAGCTCTCCGTAATCCGCCGTACTTACTAGACCTTGCGCCTACAGACTTCTACTTTTCCCAGAATTTAGATAACTTTTTGGCGGGAAAAAATTCAATACTCAAGAGGCAGTACAAAATGTCTTTGAAGAATTTGTAGCCTCCCGTTCAGCCGATTTTTCAAGAAGGGCATCAATAAAATGCCATTGCGTTGAAAAAGACACATCAATTGCATGAGTAATTTACTTTGATTAATCAAAACAAAAAAATATAGAAAAAATTTGTGTTAACGTATTTCATAAAAACGGTGATTTCATAGGTAAAGATATAATATTTTAACGTGCATAAAATAATTATCTAATGAACATGTTCATTCGTGAGTATGAATATAACTATGTTGCAAATTAATAGTTTTGTGGTTTAATGAATTTTAACTAAAAAAAATCAGTTCATCATTATTAAAAAGAAATACAAAAATAAAAATAAATTTAATAAAAAAAATAGTAGAAAGAATTCATCAGAAAATCATCATTCAGAAAAATAGTAGAATGAGTGGTAGGTACAGAATGTCAAAAATTATCTCAGATTAAAAATTTACGTCTCCGAAAATATAATTGCGATATCCAATAGGGCGGCCAATGTAAATAGCCCCGGGCGGCTTTGAACCTAAATACGAGGAAGATAATTTGTTAGGAAAATGTAAGGGTTAATATATCTTTCTGTAATATTATTTAGAATATATATTAATTGGATTTGAAATATATAAATCAAACTACTTTCAAAAAATTAAAAAGCAAGCCACTGATGAATTGTTTGTGTATTTATACATATAATACTTTAGAAACTGAAAATTTTTTATTTAAAATGCATCTTCTCAATTACTCGTATATGACATTGTTTAACAAAAATCTTCACCTTAGTCCCAACTAGCGACATCTGGTGAACTAATGACATAAACTAGTAGTCAGGTACACAGAGTACTTTTTGTATACCTGAAAAATATTTAATTAAAATAAAGCTAGGGTTTTGACAAAAACAAGTAATAGAGAGATTATATTTCAATGAATTTCAACAAAAATTCAATTGTAGGTGTAAGATATGGTAGATAAATTTATATTTCTTATGCAACGTCAGTAACTTGTTTACGTGACTCAATAAGTGATCCAATTTTGGCACGAAGCAGCATTAATGATGTTCCTAATTAAAGCCCAAGCGAGTATTTATATCACATATAAGTCCGGTATAAAATTGTTCAGCTCGAACTAATAGACTTGTCATTTAGCGTCGCAAACATTGTGTCGTTAGAATATTTAATAGTAAAGTAACATATGTTTAAACGTTCCTTACTGGTTACATTCTAATCGTATTAAATTTAATTGGATTTTTTTGAATAAGCTATAATGTTTATTTTCACATCTAGCACTAAAATAATAAAGGTAATATTATATTATTTTTCGTGGCAAGCAAACGTTGTGGGAATTAAGTGCAAAATGGTAATTTTTTATATTCATTTCAGTTGCTGGCTCTTTTATTATTTCAACTAAATCTAGTAAAACTCCATTTAGCTCAAAATGGAAACATTAATATTGGTAAGTGTTTTACATGCACTTATTTCATCATCATCATCGTTACAGCACTTCACAAGTCCACTGCTTATCTTTACTAAGCCACTCACAAAGAATACCGCCAAACACGGTGAGCTAGCCAAAGATATTTAAATCCTTGGAGCTAACTGCATCCATCTAATTCTTGCATGTCTTACCAGGCTCCATCTAGTGTATTTATTTATATTAAACATTTATTTCATTACATTCATTTCATTCTTTCTTGTTTTTTTTTTCCTCTTTAAAAACATTTGGATATCACTACGTTACTTTCTGCTTTATGGGCATTTTACATTTGTACATATTTTCAGTACCCGCAAATAATTGTTATCATCAAATCATTTGCTTAAATAATTTGATGCTAACAGGTATTTTGAAATAAAATGGGTTTCAATATTTTCGGTGTAAAAAGGTATCTTAAGATATAAATCATCATCAGCCTCTTCCATTATAGGGATACCGTGTATTGCCAGTGTAAGGATATCCACTACCTCATATCGTCCCGTGGGTGTCGTAAGAGGCGACAGAGGGAAACTGAATAAGGTGGTTGACAGCAGCTGATAATAACTTTGAATAATAAAAACGCGGTTGCCTCGGTTGCCAACCTACCTTCCTCCCTATGGTGAAATCTGTGTGCCTCCTATGTTCAGCACTGGACTTTTATCAGCTGTCGTAGAATTGTAGGGATGGATACGATTTATTTTGATCGTCTGGTTTGACAGACGGATTAACGATCGCAGTACTTGGTATTTTGTACAATTTACTCTGCTGCTGTCACCAGTCTGAGTGTTGCATGAATGTTGTGATGGTTATGCCGTCCTCCTTATGGCATATCCCGTAGTCGCCTCTTATGACACCACAGAATGAGGCACTCGATTTTATGAAGCTGTGGCAGCTATACACGAAAAGGTATAACTAGCAAAAATAATTGTATTGCTGCAAAAATATCATTAAGAGGGTGGCAAGGAACTCTCCTATAATTATTTGTGTTTACTGTTAAACTATTAAATTTATAATGCTCTCTTTAAAAATACAAATGCAACGAATCACCGAATTCTACTAAATACTCTGTCAAAGTAGCGCAATTAATTAACATCGTTTTGGTTACAGATGAACAATTCTTTCGCTTTGACTACACATTTTACCCTGAGCTAGATGGATGGCTGAAACTACACCGCATACCTGCTACCTGGCACGACGCTCGACTTAGATGCTATCTTGAAGGTAACATTATAAATTTTATGTGGTAATTTACCAAGCAGTAATTCTGAACTGATCATGTAGCCTATTGTTCCAATTTCTAGGATTCTTCGCAAAGGGTTGGTTGTCAAAATGTGTGCAAAAATATCCAAAAAATACAACAGCTTCAACTGCATCATTATTATCATTCAGTCCATTACAATTTCACTGCTTAAAGTCTAGGTAACTCGTTGGTAACTTCAACGATAACAGCGCTGACTGCATCTTTGGTTTAGTCTGTCGTGGTAAACTCGATTACAGATCATTAGGTCTCGGGTTCAAATCCCGGTTCGAGCTAAAATCACTTATTAGGTTTTACTGGCAAGAAATTATCAGTATCAGCCCGGAGTCGGGCATTTAGCGGTGTTTTACTACCGTACATATAAACCGTAGGTCCTGCGCCTAATCTCTCCCTGGTCGTGGTGGATTTCCATCCCACTGGAATATGAGGGTGAAGGAATATAGTGCACCAGTGCTTGCTATATATTCGCGCACTATTATCCTGTTTTGCGTTTTCCATGAACATTATAAATTAAAAGAATGGTCGATAGTAGAAATCCAAAAAATAAGTTTGATATGTGCTTTCAGATGTTAAGGATGTGTGTGTGAGCGTTATACTTGTGAACAGGCACTGCTTGTGAGAACTGAATTGCTTGAACTTACAATATATTAATTAGCTTTCATTTTGTAAAATTTTCTTTGTTGTGTATTTTAATTGCAAACCGGTTTGCTTATTATCATTTAATTTTAAAAATTACTAAAAAAGGGATGAGTATTTTTTACTGGCTGAATTTTTACGTCGTTTCTTCTACGAGCAGAGGAAACTCATTTTGAAAAGGTAGTGGATAAAAAAACACGTAAAATTTAATTTTTTAACACCAAAAACTAAAAATATTTCATTTAATTTTATTTAGAGGAATATATAAAAGTAAATGCATGGCCTCTTATATGATAAAATAATGTCCAATGTAAACACTAGTCAATAGCGGAACATCTGATCTAACCAAACCTCGCTACTGAGATTTTCTATTAATTCTTAACATCAGTATTACTGAATCAAAATTTTAATTGACAATTTTATTCGAAAAAAAAATTAATTCCTCAAACAAAGCCAAATTGTTACTGAACCCTTCAAACCCCTTAAAATTTTAAAATTCCCAAGCGATCGCATACGTCAGCCAAACCCGCGCTACCGCACCCACCCACAGCACTATAAACCTTAAAGACTTATATTTAGAGACTACTTTCCTATGAAGAAGTTTGGCATTATAGAATATATACGAATGTAAAAAAAATTACCACGATCCACGATGATCTATAGGGAATTTTTCAACTGCACCTCATATAGTCCGATTTGTTGAAACATATAATGAATCATTATCTAGCCCGTATTTAGCAATCTTACGCATTTACACATCCCTTCAGTAGGTAATTTTACTAAGTTTAACCCAAGATGCAAGTCGAAGAGCTGACACATCATACTTACATATTTCACTTCTCGTTCCGAGTGTTCAAAATTATTGTTTTACCTATAAGTGACCTATTTGTCAAACTGCAACATACATGAACATTTAGATTTTAAGTGTTTGTAACTTTTTTCGTAATACCAGGCCTCTATCACCTGCAACGCGTGAAATAATTATATAAAATCGCGACACGCCCGGGCGAAATAACGCAGTCAGGGCTAGCGCGTTGGAGGTAATTGAATGTTAGAGTTTTTAACGCTATTTACGTAAATAGTTTTATGTAAATACTTGTTGAAATAGTTTTTGTTTAGTGTTTAGTATATTTAATTGTAGATAAAAATAGTTGTAAAAGTTTTAATGTACTATTTTAAAAATTATATAATATTATGTATATTACCTATTTGATAAATTATAATAGCAAAACGTCGTTCCTACTATAACTGTTGCTTAGATGAGTGCTAAATGAAATGACCAACAAAAGGTTTCATATCATTCTTTAAGTTACCGAAGAATTTTAGAAGGAAGTTATGAAAGGTGAATTTATTAAATTTTTTTGTTAGATAGGTACTCACAGCAAAAAAGAATTAAGTAATAATTTGGTCTACAGAAGAAATACCTAAGTACTTCATTACAAAAGTTTGTTAAAATTTACTTCACTATCCAAGTATTTACTTACATACCTATACTTGTCTTTTGTAATTAAAATATTTTGAGTTATAATAACACAAAATACTGAAATTAAAACTTTGTATACTAACAAGATTTTTAACTAAATAGAATAGATCACATTTCTGTTAGAAATCGTATTTCAGGTTTATTTGTTGTTTACACTATCTACCTATTTCTCCCAAGCGTTACGATTCCCGACGAATGACCTTGCAATTTGCATGCGTTAGACATCGCAGAACTCACATATGGGCGAAAGTATGGTTAGTCAATCATAGTCAGAATATTAGTTAGTACTTCACCTAAGTAACATAATTAACATTTCGCAATGTATTTTTTTACTTTCTATTGACATCCCTTAATAACCACGGAAAGTCCGCCGTGAAAAAAAAGATGCAAAGTAATATGGACACTAGCGCGCAGCCATAAAGTTTTATTTAGCTTGCGTGTGCGATTTATCTGTTTAATAATAATTATGTAGGCTATTAAACGTCGGTAAGCAGTCGACATCAAAGGAGTGCAACTTCTGTACGTAGTACTATTATTTATTCTGTGATAATACTTTATTGTGTACCTAGTTTAGTCACTGAATTAAGATGTGTGATTGGAAAAAACAATTTTTTTCTATCTAATTAATTTTGGTACATTAGACTGCTAAATGTAATATTTTTTTATAGAATAAGAGTACCAAACGAGCACACGCGTACCTGATGATAAGAAGATGCTTAGCCCATAGATATCTTCATCTAGCATCGATTAAGAATCAAAATGTAAATGCGTTGTCACCACAAAAGGCTAAGAGGATATGCCTCCATTACCAATAAAAAGGGTTTCCGATTCGCTACACTCATCATAAGAATTACAGGAACATTATTTTACTCTTGGATTAAAATTTTTATATATTATATATTTTTAATATTGGATTAAAATCAATTAGATTTTGATACATGGTTGCTTTATATATACGCATGTTTTGGGTTACTCATATATATCATATTTAGTAATATTTTACTTCTGTCTTTTTTCTTTGACCACAAGAAATATGCAAAGAAGTTTTCTCGTATTCAGTATAGTCACAAAATATTACGCAAATTCATTTTTTGTTGTTTGGGTTGATCTATAGGAGTCTATCACATTCAATTTAATCTAGTTTGAATTACCTATAGATCGAGGAGGAAATATATAACACATAAATCCACAGGAGGATCTAAGAGGAACAAAATCATGATTGTGGATCCAAATGGATACAGCAGTCAGATCTATTATTGTAGAAACTTTAATTTTTTATATGTCAGTGCTTAGCCTAAAAATTGCAGAGTTAAACATATTATTTAATTTTTTTATCAGGAGCAGCGTTAGCTTCACCTTTAAATACAAAACTTTTAACTGCTATGAAAAATTTTTCCATTGAAGTCTTAACCGGTGTACATTCAACAATATCTAAAGGAGATTACTTCTCAGTTGAAGGTGAGTCAAGTCACAATAAGTTTTCGGTTTGATGAACATAAATAGGATTTTTATGTTTACTCACGCTAGGTCCTTATTTTGACGTTACTTTTCTCTAATTTTAAATCCTTCCATATATTTATAAAATTCTGAGGTTCACGTATCATATAATATTCCATATTTTTAATAAAAATATATTCGCAATCGGAAGTTAAGACATTTATCTGGAATTTTTTTACTTAGATGATAATACAACTTTCATTTTAGGAGTACCGCTGGCTAGAATGCCAATAAAATGGGCACCAGGGGAACCAGACAATTGCGAAAACAGCGAGGAATGCCTGCTCCTTCAATCTCATGGAACAGTGGCTGACGTTAAATGTTCGGAGGTTTTCCCCTTCATATGCTATAAAAAAAGAACAAAACCGGCAATTATTACCGACTGTGGCACTACTGATATTGGTAAGTAAAACAATGTGTTATTTAAATTCTCATGTCAGCCTGAAAAACAAAATAAAATGTAACCTAACGACGTAAAAGATGTAGAAATATTCTTAAATAACATAAGATCAAACAAATTCATTTACTCACAGAATCATCTGTATCCTATTTTTTTTTTAATTGCAATTTGTCAACACAGCTTATCAAGAGCAACTGCTGAACATTGGACTTCCCCATAATTTGCTTCATAAGGGAGATATTTGCCATAGTTGCTACTCTTGGCTGGCGTGTTGGCAAACGCACTGTTTTTATTATTTTAAATTGATTACCATCTCCTGTTTCGTTTCCCAATGTGATCTCTTACAATCCTCATGTTATGGTGTGGGTTAGCTTCTGCTATTGCATGGATGGGCTGGCTTGAAGCGCTGGATGTATTCTGTGAGATCATACTCCCACCCACCAGCGTGAAGTAGAAGCTTTGAGACAGGTGTCCACTCCCACTGATAATTCGTGCCTTTCCTATCCAGGGTACCAAAAATTCTAATTTGTACCCCGAGTAGGAAAGGTATGAATTATTAGCTGGAGAGGACAACTATGTCAAACTTATAACACTTCTTTGTACCCCTGGCTGGAGTAGGATCGGCGGAGTAGGACGGAATACGATCTTTTTTTGCATCTTACCCATGGGAGGAGGCTTGCTTCTCGCTGGATTTGCTTCTAGCTGGATGATCCCAGCACTGTTGCTGATTCTGTAGTTGATGTGGCGCTTTAGGGAATGCCACTATTTATTTCATCATCTGTTATACATATCGGAAGCCTATCTCAGCCTTGGTTTGATCGCTCCTGTAACTGTAAAACGTAGTAAGCAAGAGCATTTTATGGTCTGTACTGACGCTTTGGCGGCCTGGGAAAAGAAGTATAACTCTTCCCTCTAGTCCCTGAAAAGAGTTCTTGCTAAAGCAATGTATGAGCAGGTTGGCAGAAATACATGCGGCGAGATTTAGGCAAATTTTATATACCTAGCTTGTATAAAATAATTATCGAGGGGAACTCATTCTGAAAAGTTTACCAGAGAGAGACAACTGTCGAAGTTGAAGACCGACTGTGGCAGCTTTAATTTCGGGACACCTGACATTTTGAGTGAGATTGGGTGGTTGTACGGAAGTCTGTACACATCATAGTTGGAGCCACACGCAAGTGTAGATAACTATTCAAAAGCTAGTCTCAGCCGACACTATTTTGATGATATCCCGGACATCAATGTAGGCGAAATTATAGTGGCTCTCCAGCACCTCTAAAATTGCAAGGCTTCTAACGACAATGGAATTCCAGCGGAACATTTTGTTTAGTTATTGGACTTGTGATGATCGAGCCTATGATGCTCGCGTATTGTGATACTTACAGCGATCGCTTACCCTAAGCACTATTCAGGTTTTTAATAAGAGCTATTCAATACCTGCATTTCCATCATTTATCTACATGTAAATAGTACATTAACCTTAAAATAGTCTGCATTTCCATCCTATTAAAATGTGGATTTCTTTAAGGCAAGAGTGAACTGGCTTAGTTAAGGGGATATAGTAAGTCAGCTCAAATTCTAATTACGCCCTCACTTCCCCGCGCGTCGTATGCTATGTACCGACATGTTTGTAATCACTAATACTGTAAGTAGATAGGTCGTTAGATACTTATTTCATTAGGTTTATCATATTTATGCATGTTTCTTAACGGCAACCCAGTCACTTCTTATTTTTATTACGGTTGTTTCCCATTTTAATTTTACGTCGTCCTGTTGCGTAATGTGTATTCTGATCGTAAGCGACACAACTTCCCCCTTCAAAGGCCGAAGCGAAACTGACCGGGCGGCAGGAATCAAGCTTCACTTCAAGACGGCGATGGTTTAGGTAATTTATTTTTACAGTGAAAATAATGGTATTTTAAAAAAAGTTAATAACATGAGCACTGCTTTATAGTTAGTTCAGTTAGTATGCAAAGTTTCATGATCTTATTTAAAGTATTTTATGAATAACAGCGGTTTATTGTTCAGTTTGAGGTAACTTTCGATTTTTTTCTATCGAGAAAATTTTACGGAATCGTGTTTTCGTCTAACATTAATCCTTAACTCTAATCCTCAACTTTACCATATATTTATTTCAAAATTAATGCTGCAATATTTTTGGCATAACGGAGGATCTTGCTAAGCCTTTTTTGGTTATATTTCCCCTTATGCTAAGTCAGCGCTTGATCATCTTCAGCTGCATTACCACTTATGATCAATTTTGATCAAGAACTGACTTATAGTATTGAAAGATTGACTTACCAGTTATAAAAATGAAATTATTTAATAATAATAATAATAATAAATCATTTATTCATCAAGTAACACAGACTCATATGGGTATAATTATATCACCAGTCACATTACAAAAATTACATTACATTAGGTTCATTAAATTAAATTGAAATCAAAATAAAAATTAAAATATTAAAATAATCAAATTAAAATCTCAATCAATATATCATAAATCAATGTAAAAGTAATTAAAAACAATAAACACTCACAATAAATACCTAATCTTCCCTTCACATGTCATATTAATTCCTACTGTGCACAATGTGTAGGCCACAACAATGTTTGATGTAGGGGCAATCTAGTCTACTTGCTATCGCGGTCAGCATGCTGTTGTGGCTCCCCCCGCACTCGCCGTACCAGTGACGCTGCTCGCTTGCGCATTGTAGTGTGAAAACAGTCCACACGTGCACACGCGAACATCGTCGATGCACTACAGTACCGGGGGAGCCCCACCAACATCCTGAACGCGTTATTAAACTGGACGCGTAGGGCACCGTACGATATTTGCGCATAGTCAGTCCACAGGCTGCAGCTGTAAAAGGAAGTGCAATAAGCTTTGAAAAGAGTTACTTTCACTCCCTCCGAACACCGTGCAAACCTCCGGACCACCATGTTCGCTCTGACCGACAGCGCCCTCCGCTCCCGCTCAATGTCAGCATCGTCTCTCAGTGTGGGGGTGACAATATGGCCTAAGTATTTAAACTCATATACTCTCTTTAACGGTATTCCATTAAGTAGAATAGAAAGCATCTCCGTCACCTTATTAGAACCACTCTGAAAGACCATACACTGGCTCTTTTTACAATTATAGATCAGCCCCTGACCAGCTGCATAATCCTCACACGTTCTCAGAAGCTTTCTGAGTCCACAGACCGAGGCGCTCAGCAGAACCATGTCGTCCGCGTAGCTAATGTTATTGAAACAAACGCCATCTATATGACAACCGACATGTTGCTTGCTGAGCGCCTCAATCAGTTCATTAACGTACAGGTTGAATAAAGAAGGAGAGCTCAACCCACCCTGCCTCACACCACACTCCAGCCTGTATTGGTCTGACATAGTGCCCGCCCACTTCACGCTGTTACTTTGGTTCCCGTACCAAAACTTGAAAATGTGTACTAGTTCATCCGGTATATGGGCTTCCTTCATCTTCCTCCATAGTATGTCATAAGACACAAGGTCGAATGCCTTCGAAAGGTCAAGGAAACAAGCGTAAACAGGTGTTTTTCTTGTAGTGTAGTATTTGACAGCACTCTTCAAACACAATATAGCAGATTCAGTGGACAGCCCCGAACGAAACCCAAACTGACTGTCCTTTAACTGTATGTGTTGATTTAAATGTGTATTGAGAATGCTGTCAAACACTTTTGCTATTATAGTTGCCAGGGATATAGGTCTATAATTAGATATGTCTGACAAATCTCCCGCCCTATTTTTCACCACTGGTACCACAACAGTTTTCATCATATCCGCGGGCGGGTAAGAGTGAGATATGCAAAGATTGTACAACATGGACAACACCCTAGATATATGAGGCCCAGCGTGTTGTACATGTTCCACACTCAACCCATCATGCCCGGGAGATTTACCCTTTGAGATAGATTGTATTGCTTTCAACACATCTTTAGTTTTTATTCGGGTATTTAGATACTCCCCGCTCACCCCTCCTGTAGCCTGTGATATTGACGGTCCCAGAGGTGATTTGACAATAAAATTGTTTTTAAATTTGTCAGCTATACCCTTGAGGTCATTTGTTCCATCCACAGTCACAGGAAAACCAGGCCGACTCCTCAGATGGTTAGTATTTTTCCAGAAACCTGTGAAGTCCTTTTTGCAATGTTTGGAGGCAAGTATGTCCATTTTTA
Source organism: Parnassius apollo (assembly GCA_907164705.1). Taxonomy (NCBI): domain Eukaryota; kingdom Metazoa; phylum Arthropoda; class Insecta; order Lepidoptera; family Papilionidae; genus Parnassius; species Parnassius apollo. Next base: position 356,892 of record CAJQZP010001706.1, read on the forward strand.
TCTGGTCTTGGTGGTTTTGACACCACCTAAGACGTGATTTAAATTTTTTCTTACATTCATACATCTTTTTGTATACATCTCCTTTGGTAGGACGCCCACACAGCAACCACTCCTGAAGACTCGCCCTGGCCCTCCCGTAACTGTCACTGACATGTTTATTCCAGCCAGCAATATATTTAGCGCGGCAATCCAGCTTACTCTGCTTCCGCTCGCCCCCCCCGGCCCTCCGCGGCGGCTTGTGATAAGGCGAGCACGATGTCAGAGTACAATTTATCGACGATAACTAGGTGTTTTGGGTCATTACAATATTTATCCGCACATTTTACAAATTCAGACGGAAAATCTATCAACCTAAGACGTTTATGACATTCAGTTCTATAAAAAAGAAATTTGGTCTGATGTTCTTTCCCCCCAAACCAATTTATTAACAGTATTAATAGGAGTAATTTTAATAGGAGTCAGGCATCCCAAATTACATTCACAAATAACAGGAAAATGATCCGACCATAGTATGTCATACTTGACATACACACTGCCCACAGAGGACTCCGCTGATTGCGACAACACACAATGATCCAACCAACGCTTTGACCCACTAGCTGGATCTATGTAGGTAAAAGTATCAGAAGTCAATCCCAACATTTTTATATCTACAGGTACCCATACAAACTCATTACATATACTTTTTAGTTCCTTAAAAAATAATTCATTCGGATGAGCGTTAAAATCCCCTAACACGTAAATAGGTTCGTTACTATATTCATTACTGATAGCACTTACAGTTCCCAAGCAGTCCGTGAATATAGGCAGGTTGACTAATTTATTGACCGGCATGTACACAGACACCACAATAAACGGACTCACTGTCGTGACGACACGTATAGCACTCACTCTCGGATTATCGCAACTTATTACCGTAACACTAGGAAACACAGTGGTATTCCACAGCAGCGCTGTCCCTCCGTACGGTCTTCCGCGTAATAACCCTGCTGCCGTATCCACAGCCGACGTCCCGGTGCTGCTGAATCTGCTATCTATGCTACTTAAAAATGCCAGTTCATCTGGCAGCAGCCACGTCTCCTGCAGCGCTATCACCACGCACTCATCACATAATTGACAGACATCGCTGACCGCCCTCTTGACGTTTTTACAATTATAAGTAGCAAACTTGTAGGTCGTACTATCCATTCCTAGAGGTCAAAGGGCCGCCTGCTGACTTCACTGTGTCAGCTCGTCTATTTTTAAAATGCACAAATCGCCTAAATATTATCCCCTCCGGCCATATTTTCTCATCTAAAAATATAGAAACTTTCGACTCCGGCACCAGGAATTTATAGGCTTTATGATTTATTGCTTTCTTCATATTTATTTTCTCCAATGTCACTCTTACTTGTGTTTTCGCCCTTATGTAATCAACAATGTCAGACTCCACGGTATCAAGGTGTACATTGGTTATGAAAATAGGCATGTTCTTATCAGCGGCTTTAAACGATGAAACAGACGCTTCTGCTTTTCCTTTTTCGCCCAAATACCTATATCTCGGCTTAGTCTTACGCTTATTTACCATTTGCCAGTCATTAATCACTTTGTTTTCATGACAGGATTGAATATTCGACGTCTCTTGACCTTTCTGCCTTAGGTTAGATACGGGCGCAGATAATATTTGTGTAGACGTACTTGGGCCAGCACTTGGAGGTAACGGTGAAACTCGAACCTCCTCTCTGCACTCACAGCTGCTCGCCACCGCCACTCGCTCCACCTTGCCTGGTGCAGGCACCACCACCGTACTCGATGCATGCTTATTGCCCATCTCAGGAGATAATGTCGTGCATACTATGACGTCATCATTACAATTTATTACATCGTTTTCACAGTTGCTTTGCACACTATTACGAAACTGTTGTAAGTCGTCTCCGTCCGATGTGTTATTATGGCTCAAAGTTAACCCAATAGGGCCGCTATCGACATTCCAAGCACCACCGCTTCTCATGTTTACATACTTGGCAGGAGTTAATGGCGGTGGTAGCGATTCGTACTTTAAGTTATGTACGTAAGATCGCAAATCTTCAATTTGTTTTACAGTAGCGTAGGTGTTTTTAACCTCTTCGATCTCCGCATTAAGTCGTGTCAAATCTTTCAATAGTTTCGTGCAATCGAGATGGTCAAATAAAATAGGGGGTAATTTCTCGAGTTCCCTAGCCACAAAAATTGGAATTTTTTCTGGATCTACACTTTTAAGCACGCAAATGATGTCATCCAAGTCTCTTTCTTCTTTTCCTTTCCTTTTTCTTGTAATTTTACGCTGATCCGTGGGTAGCGATTCAAATAATAACGTTTTCGATTTGCTTATTTCACTGCTAGTAAACGCGCTAACACATATTCGTTTCAATGATTCCTCGTCAATAACAGATAATTTATTATGAACATAAGCTAGTAGTTCATCGATCACAATATTACAGGCGACACATTTTATAGTATTCGCCATTGTGCAACGACGCACAGAGCGCGGTAACAACTCAAACACAGCCGACCTTTACCGCGGCGTGCGGGTGACGATTTAAGACACAAGCATTTTCTTTAAGATTTATTAAGATTTTTATTCAAGACTTTAATGAAACTTTAACTGTTTACTGTTTTTTTTTATAGAAGAGGGGGCAAGCGAGCATGCGGCTCACCTGATGTTAAGTGACTACCGCCGCCCATGATCAACTGCAACACCAGGGGAATTGCAGGTGCGTTGGCGGCCCTTTAGAAAGGAGTAAGCTCTTTTCTTGAAGGTTTTATTGTAGTTATGTTATTTACGTAATTGAAGAAATATATATACATATATTATATATATTATATAATATAATTGATTCTTATATATATATATATATATATATATATATATATATATATATATATATATATATATATATATATATATATATATATATATATATATATATATACATATATTATATAATTGATTCTTATCTAGTTCAAACCGTAAACAACAATTTTTAAATACATCAAATTATTCTATACATTATAATTTCCACAGAGTACACTCATGATTCTAGAACCGGTAGCTGTTATAAATTCCACTACGTTGGCCGATCTTGGCCTCGTGCTTTCATGGCCTGTGCGTCAGAGGGTGGCCATTTGGCCATCATAAACAGTGATGTCGAAGCTCAAATTCTAAAGGAGTTGTTTGCAAAGTATCCCGAACATAAAATAAGTGCTGTAAAAAAAAACCTTGCTCATGTTGGATTCTATGACTGGGGTGAACGTGGGGTGTGGAGTACAATTCATGGTAAGAATTTAATATTCCATGAATATTTTCAGATTTCTTATTTAAATTTTAACAAAGTAAACTCAATTCTGGCACATCAACAAACACAAAAGTAGTGGATTTATTAATTTAATTTTTCATCAAATACTGAATATTTGTTGAAATTCCTTTTTATTATCATTATCAGAAAAAACTATTGATAAGAAGGTTCTCTTTTTAAAGAATAAGGGTGAAAAACGAGCACACAGTCTAACGAATTATAAGTGGATGCTGTGGCTCACAGACAACTACATTCGCCTCGATTACCAAACCAAATCTTTTTGATACGGCTATTATCAAACTAAAGCCTCAGAGTATAGGTAAATCGGTGCTACCCACCCAGATGGACTCCTAGGCATAAAAGGAGTCCTACCAGTAGTAATTTTATATTTTACTTTGCTACGCTTTTATACTCAATTTGTACTTTATGTATAGGAATAGGTTCAGTTCACATCGAGACGCGATGATGCGCGGGAATTTTTAGAATTATCTCAATTAAATGTGTGCCTATATCTTTGTGTTTGTATTTTGTTAACATTAAATGAAACTAATTTTTACGAATTTTATCATGTTCAGTTAAACCCGACGTTTCAGATACCGCACCCATAGTTACGGGAAGGGGGGTGGATTGATGTGTTTGACGTACCAATGTTGTAGTGTAGTTGTACCGATTTATGCAGAATGAGCTTAAAGTATCTTAAAGTCTTGCATGGTATGCTTGGGTTTGGCTTTAATTATTAGTTATAAAATCTCAAACAGATAGTATTAGATATCCATTTCTTCTATTAAAATTAGGATGTTTTTAATTTCAATAGTCTCGCAAATTATCTTAGGTAGAAGTCGTTGTTTTTGGCGAGCATTTTGTGGTCTATGTGGTCTATGACTTGTTCATAGACTGCTGACTTCTCAGAACTTGGGTGGTTCACGAGAGCTATATGTTATTTTACGCGGGCTCTTATAGATATATTTTTGTTTTATGTTCTAGAGACCACATTCACAATTAATCTTGTACACTCCTGCATCTTGTAGAGGGATATTGCACTTGACGGTTGGTAAAATTTAACTAATCTTCTCCGGCGGCTCGTAGTAGGTTTTAGCTCGCTTTAAGATTTTAAATATCGGTTGGTATGGGTCTTTTTCGTATACACCGTGTGACCAATAGTGTTTGATTTCGGATGACTAAAACATCAAAATCTAAAGAATTATTTGTTTCTAGCTTCATTGTGAATTATATTTTAAAGTTTACGGAGATGATGTGGTCTAAATATGCAGTTACTTTGACAGATAATAAAATTTTGGAAGTTGGTCGTCTACGGACCGCTTGTATAATCGACCGCTTGTAGAGCAGTAAGAAGGGATTTCTCTTAAAATTTATGGATTTCTCATACTATTATTGTAGATAGAATTCACGCAAGTAAAAAGTTGTTACAAACGGTTCATTCATTTCATTTTTGATGCAGCAAAAACGGTTTGCCTAAAATTCATAAATAATACCATAGACAATTTATCCAGAGAGTTAAAAACAGTTTTAATTTAACGACATTCGATTGTTGACATTAATAATGTTTTTATTATTAACGATCAAATCAAATGACAAACATCATTATCAACGTAGAAATTGAACGCAACCGTTGACTACAGACCTCAGAGTAATGCATACGTATGTATATAATTACTCTAAGCTACAGACGCCAAAAAATAACAACGCACGGACTATAATCTGCCAAAATATACACTGGACGAACTGACAAAAAAAGTATTATTGAAAAGCATGAAATTTATACTTACGTTTTGTAGAATCCCGTACGAAATAATTATCTGTAGCGTTGAGGATTTTCCGTTTAAGAATAAAAAATCAATAGGGAGAATTTAGAAGCCATTTGTCAAGACATTTTGTCCTTATAATTTTGAAGTTCAGCGCCGAAACTAAATCTCCCCAAAGACGAGTTTAAAGCGTTGTACAACTATAAGTATGAATAGATAGATAAAGGAAATGTTACAATAATAATTGAAGAGTCAGAGTATATACAAGTAAGAATAGATAGATAAAGGAAATGTTACAATAATAATTGAAGAGTCAGAGTATAATTTCATAATACAACAACATTTATCAGACGGAAGTACATATACAAAAAGGTCAAAACAGAACCTACAACTACTACGCTTAAAACAACCAGTGATTTAATGAAGAAATACTCGGGAAAATTAAATCTCGACGTGAATTCGTTATTACCATCATATATAAAGTTAAATTCAAACCCAAGCATACCACTGCAAGACTTCAAGATACTGTAAGCTCATTCTGTGTAGATCGGACCGAAAAATAATACTCAAAAACTGAAGGTAGCCGGGTTAACTATGACATCAGGACGTCAAACACTTTAGTCGCCCTTGTGACCATGGATGCTGTAAAGCACCTGAAACGTCGGGAATTAAAAAGTCATATTATCATCATCATCATCATCATTACAGCCCTTCACAAGTCCACTGCTGAACATAGGCCTCCCCCAAGTAATGCCACAAAGCACGGTCCTGAGCCACCTGCATCCATCGACTTCCTGCATGTCTTACCAGGTCGTCACTCCATCTAGTGGGGGGTCGCCCTACACTACGCCTACCGGTACGAGGCTGCCACTCGAGAACCTTTCTTCCCCATCGGTTATCGGTTCTTCGAGCTATATGGCCGGCCCATTGCCACTTCAGCTTACTAATCCGTTGGGCTATGTCGGTCACTCTGGTTTTACTGCGGATATCCTCATTTCTGAGTCTATCACGCAGAGAAACTCCAAGCATAGCCCTCTCCATAGCTCGCTGAGCGACCTTAAGCGTCCTCATACGGCCAGCAGTGAAGGACCACGTCTCAGATCCGTAAGTCATCACTGGCAACACGCACTGGTTGTACAATCTAGTTTTTAGAGATTGAGGTATACCTGACGAAAAGATATGTCGTAATTTCCCGAACGCTGCCCAGCCGAGTTGAATCCGTCGATTGACCTCTCGGTCGAAGTTGGACTTACCTAGTCGGACTATTTGTCCCAGGTAAACGTATTCGTCAACAACTTCGAGCATAGTGCTCCCAACAACTACCGGCATAGGTGTGACATGGACATTAAACATGATCTTTGTTTTGTCCATGTTCATCTTAAGACCTATCCGTTGGGAGGCACTATTGAGGTCATTGAGCATAATGCTTAAGTCCTCCAGCGATTCTGCCATAATGACTATATCGTCGGCAAATCGAAGGTGAGTGATGTACTCGCCATTGATGTTAATACCGTATCCTTTCCAGTCCAGTAGCTTCTAAAAGTCATATTAAACTCGATAAAATTCGTAAGAATTAGTTACATTTAGATGGGTTTTAAACGAACACATTCCATCTGATCGTAAGTGAATGCTGTCACCCATAGACGTATACATGAATCCTTGATTAAAAAATATAATATGCGGATTCCTTGTCATTCCTGAAGACTAAGATAGAATACCTTTTCCAAAAAAAATAGTCCAAGTCGAATTCAGGAATCAATTCTCTGCCTATAAAGGTCACGAGCTAAACAAAATACTTCTACATGGATTGCCTCATAGGCGGCATTTTGCATTAGTTGCCACGCTTAGCAGTTGGGTTGGCAACGGTTGTTATCAGGAAGATGCTGCTGCCCATCCCAAGTTCCAGTTTCCCTCTGTCACTTCTTATGACTCCACGGGACGGTAAAGGATAGTGGATATTTTTACAACCTCACAAATTATTTTGTTTGATGTTAATCAAATATAATGATTGTTTATTTTTTATTTTCTATTCTTCTATGCTTACGTTAAATTCTATTTACTCGTTAGGTTGGCTAGTAGATAATTTTTAAAGATTAATGCCTTTTGTCCACCCTTTCTACTCTTTTGTATCAGGTAATAAAAATTAAAAATTTAAGACTTTCAGAATTCTTCTTCAGCTAATTCTGTTTTTTATTATGAAATTTTAGGTCAAAGTCTCAGAGAAGCGGGATATGAATCGTGGGGTAAATGGCAGCCAGATAATGCAACTGCAGAATATTGCGGGTCTATGTTCAAGGATTCGTTATTGAATGATATTTGGTGCCATTGCATTGCACCGTTCATCTGTGAGAAGAAACCAGAGAATCTTTTACCCTACGATTCCGATAATTAATTCTTAGTGGATTTTAATTGTAAAACAATAATAGACAATAGTATGGAAACGAAATGAATGTTTAAAATTATTTTAGCTCTTAGTAATGCTATACAACATGTAACAAAAACCCTGTGGTTCCCGTTAAGTTCGTTATCAGAATCCGAATTCAAACATATAGAAATAACTTTTTTTAGAAAACTCGACCGTATTTTTTGTATTTAATTTGCATAAATTTAAATTTGCAAATTGTATGTGGTTTAATACTCTGCATTGTCCGGGGAGTAAAAGGATTGTCCAAAACCTCGCTTTGCCGATGCGCGTGTCAGTTGGAGATAATAAAACAACATAAAATTTGCGAATATTTTTTAATTAAATAATTTTAAAAAAAAAATAATTTTCGAGTTTTCTGAAAAAAAAATTCTATACATTAGAATACTGATTCTGATAACGCACTTAACGGGAACCACAGGGTTTTTATTACATGTTGTATAATATTGTAAAACTTCCATAATTGGTGGTATAACCATATTTGTACGTGGTAGAGCTACGCTGTAGCTATATTAGTTGTAGCAGGAATCGACCTAGTTTGGACCACGCTCTCAAAGAATACCTGCGTAAAATAGCAGTATAAGACTGCTGTATTTCGTATGGTGAGTGTAGAGAACCGGAGACCCTTTTTACTATTAGTATTTTGTTACAGAAAAATTGTAAAAAAGGGTTATAGCGAGAGACAGAGAGAGAAAGAAAGAAAGAAAGAAAGAGATAGAGAGGGAGTGGTCCACGACAATAGTTGAATGGCGGATTCGAACCCATGACCTTTAAGTTCTTATATACGTATCTTATATACGTAGGTGTCTATGGGCACAGAATAAATAATACCTATGGGTAACACCATTCATTTACCATTATCTGGACTGCGTGCTCGCAAATGTGTGAACAATTATGCACGAATGTTTCGTCGAATATTTCATCAAGTGGCAAAGAACATACAAGGATGTTATATTTTTTATATTTATATGCAGTTGAAAACATAAATAATACATATGTACATACTGAGAGTTAAAAGTGAAATACGTCTTGCTTCCTTAACATACAAACCTTAAATTATAATTTTTAAGAATTACAGTCAAATCCCGACCACTGGACGACTACTACTACAATATATTTATCTAAAACAGTGATTTTGTGCTATTTTGCTTTCTAATCATTAAATAAAATAAAACATGGATAGTGGTGTTATGCAGCACTGAATTCGCATCTACCTTACCGAACACTAAAAAGTGTAACATTATAATTACAATAATCAGATAAAATTTATTCATAGGATATAATACAACATGAATAATTTTATAAACAGAAGAGGTGACAAACAAGCATACGGCTTACTTGATGGTGAGTAACTACCGCCCATGAACAACTGCAACGCCTTTCAGAAAGGAGTAAGCTCTTTTCTTGAAGGTCCCAAAGTCGAATCGGTGCGGAATAATCTCCGGTGGTAAACGATTCCACAATTGTACGAGGAAGAAAACTCCTGGTAAAACGCACAGTAGTGGACCGTAAAGTATCTAGATTGTGTGGACGGTATCGTGAGTTTTGTCGCGATGTGCGTTCGTGAAATTTGGGGACAGGAATCTATCCGAATGAATCCTCAGAACACTCCCCGTGGTAGATGCGATAGAAAATGCAAAGAGATGGAACATCCCTTCGCAGCGCCAGTGAGTCGAAGCGATCAGAAAGAACTTGGTCTTCTATGATTCGAGTCGCCTGTGCTGGATGTGGTCAAGTACAAGGAACTGAAATTACACGTGTAAGAATAAATTAGTTCAGTTGTTTCACTTCCATATTCAGTGAGGTTATTGTTTATTCGAATGATAAATTTTATCTGACGATTGAAAAATTTACCCTATATAAATTAAAATACTAACATAGTATTTTAATTTAACACATGTGTGGAATAACCGTAATATTTAGTTTAAAAATAAATACATTTTGTTTATTTTTAAAACCAACGTGGTTCGCGGGTTTTACCTGTCTCGTTAGTATAGTGGTCATTAGCGTAGCTACGGATCATATCCTCAACGGTTCGAATCCAAATCGGGAAAAATCTGTTGCTGTACTTATGATCTGTACATATTATCTCTAATACAGTCCCGACTTTTCCCCTCTACTCTTATATCATTATACTTTTTATTATTCATATATCTAATTTCATTGCCACATGTATTACATGGTTTACTTCCTTTCGCATAATAATATGTCCATACCACGCTAGCTTCCCACTCCACCTCTACTGGGGATTTGAAACTGCCTCTCATATTTACTATATATATTTATTACTGTATATATATATATATATATATATATATATATATATATATATATATATATATATATGTGTGTGTGTGTGTGTGTGTTTATATTGTACTCTTTTTTTAAATGTCCCAGCTTTTCTTTACATAAGGAATAATATAAATATTTATATTATTCCTTATCCTTATCCAATAATTTTCTTATAATAAAACTTTTTCAACTAAGGAATATGTACGCTTTTGAACTGAACTGACACTGCTCAAATTTTATGAACGTTTTATTTACGAGTGGTTTCATTATCATAATAATGTAAGAACTATACGAGTTTTTTTATAGACCACATACACAGACATAACCAACAAATGTTAAAAAATATTTAGCTAAGATCCGCGGAATAAAATAAAATGATGTGTTAAGACACACCTGGTTTGAATATCACCTTCACCAATGCCAATACCACTACGCTGGAAAAGACACACCACCGTCAGTAATACGACACGTGTCTCGTCCTCTCTCAAGCATCTTTAAGCCTGCTGCTCAATATAAATACAGCCTCGCGGTCTTTTTTCATAGAATGACTGTGACAAACGAGCACATAGTCCAACTGATGGTAAGTGAATGCTGTGGCCCGTAGACATCTACATTTATACTCAATTAAGCATCAAAATGCACGATAGTTTTGTACTCGTAGGGAAATAAATTAAAATAAAATATTAAACCACCTTTGCTCAACCAAAAAATGCAATACTAATGGGAGATAGATGTCGTTTTGACGTTATTTATGAACTGTCATGAGGTTATTGATTCATTTATTGTTGGCTATTTGAATTTCTGAAATCCCTACCCTTTACCCTTATCACTTAACCAAAAACATATCGCCAAAGAAATCCACAAGAAACACAATAAACACATTGACAAGTTCATAACTACAGGACCAAGCCCAGAATTAATATTAATATCACGCTACCTACATTATTTTATAACTCAAGTCACCTGTCAGAAATGACATTTTACTACTATAAGAGCTAAGACTATAAGAGCGCCATAATGTGAAACCATCAAAAACTTGGGATCACATTTTTATTTTTAGCAAGTTATTAAGTATGATTTATTCTCTTATTTTATTTTTAATTAAATGCATGAAGTTTTCGCTTTTTTACGGTATAGTGTATATGTGTTTGGCTTGAAGTAGACTGTCTCCTTTGATATTTCAAAATCAGTGTTCCATTACAATCTGCAATCGTTCGCTAACTTTTGTAATTGACGCAAGTGCTTTGATACTCAGGGAGTAGAACAATTAAATTTCTACTTTGAAACCTTATAGCCATATAGCTTGAAGAACCCACAGCCGATATTTTTACACCGCCACTACACGGTATTTTTTGTGTTTAATTTTTTATGTTTAAATTGATTTAACAACGTTTATTAATTTCAGTTATTATGTAATATTGTAGTAATTTTCCTTTAAAATTTTCAATAATGTCTTATAAAATTAAAGTAACAACGCAGACACGTTCGCTCAACTGGGAGTTTCATGCACAAATGAGATTGTCGCGACGGTGGCGCTTGCGGAGATGCAAGTAAACCTAATTTGCTGTTCCCCGTCCAATAATTATAGGAAATTGACGGGAACTCAACGTCAGTCGCCTTCCTAGTTTGTGAGAACAAATTTCATTAACGCTATAATTTTCCTTCTAGGCCAAGTTCAGATAATATAAAGTCAAATTCACTCTATAATTATGAAGGGGAAATAAGTTTCATTTACTATTTCTTTATTTTTATTGGTACTGCGATCTGTTGCACCCCTCACCTACCTAGTATATAATATTGTAAACCGTCCTAAAAACATTGCTTAGTAGTAAATACAACTTGAATGGTCTAGAACTTAAAATGCTGACACATTTTTCTCGTCATTATTTGTATACATAATAGAGGTTACCATCATTGGGACCACAGTCAGTCTAGACCTAACATCCGTCGCGTTTCCTTCCCTCGTTTTTTCTAAATTTCATTTTAATTTATAGCCTAATAAATGGGGTTTTATTCCTCAAGTTTTTTTTAAATAAGTATTTTTAAAACCCCGCCCTAACAACAGATCGCCAATACGCCAAGCGTAATGATTTAGGCACATCAGGCTGCCTGCAGCGGGAAAGATCCACGTCCACCCGTGAACTTTTATAGGCCGATGAAGAAGTAGAAGACTTAATTTATTTATTTCAATAAATAAAATATATTGACTGCCTTGTTGATCTATTGTTTTTAAACGCGATTGCTGATGTTGAGGCCCGGACTCGAATTCCGGATCGGGCCAAAATCATTTACGAGGGCGGCACTGAAAATTTCGGGAATCAAGGAAGTGACACAACATTACTATTTAAAAATGTATTTATTGCTTTTCGAAGTATTTTCCGCGAAATTTGACACACAAGTTCCATCGTATAAATGCTTTTTCCATACGATGGAACCAATCATTGAAGCAACCATTCCATTCGGAAGTTGGGATCACCAAAATGGCCGTTTTGTAGGCGTCCACAGTTTCTTCAGGTGATGAAAATCTCTGTCTACGCAATTTATTCTTTATTTTAGGGAAAGTATAGAAATCATTAGGGCTTTGGTCGGGGCTGTACGGCGGATTGTCTAATAATTCTATGTTTTCTTGCTCTAAAAACTCTTTTGTTCTGTGTGCGGTGTGAGAACTCGCATTGTCGTGATGGAGGATGATGCGGCGGTTGCAGTTCTCTTTACGGAGTTCAAAAACGACCTGTGGCAAACAAATGCTAGCATACTATTCTGCATTAACCGTTCTTTGTCCCTCAAGAGGAATAATCGTAACATGGCCGGTTTTGGAGACAAACGAGGCCACCATTTTTTTTTGCAACACTCCGTGAACGAACAATTTTTGTTGGTTTTAATTCATTTTCGAACACCCAAACTCGTGACTGGCTTTTTGTTTCGGGTTCGTACGCATATATCCAGGATTCGTCACCTGATACAATGTTGTATACAGCATTTGAGGATTCTGCGTGGAATCTTTCGAGAGTTCTGACGCACCAAGTAACGCGAGCCGCTTTTTGCTCTTCACAGAGCGAATGCGGTATCCATCGGGAAAACAACTTTTTTACACCTAATTGTTCATGCAAAATGATAATTGTTCATGTATTTGACTCATGCCAATGTCTAAAGTTGCCTGAATTTCGCGGTATGTCACATGACGATCTTCCTCAATCAGCTTACGCACAGCATCAACGTTTTCTTGGGTGACTGCAGTTTTTGGACGACCTTGACGGGGATCATCACTGAGGTTGACACGTCCACGTTGAAATTCAGCAAACCAGCGATAAATTGTGGTTTTGGATGGGGCTTCATCACCAAATGCAGAAGTCATCCGGTCAACACACTATTTTTGTGTTAAACCACTTCGAAAGTCATAATAAATTATCGCTCTTGAATTTTCCATCGATCAATCCATTTTCTCAACGACTAAACAAGTTTGACTAAACCTTGTGACAAGACCGAGAATCTTTTATTAAATAAATAAATGGTATTCGATTTTTAAAACCAAGGAGTTTTCAATTAAATAGATTTTAATATGACAGGAATAGTGGAAATATTCCATTCCCGATACTTTTAGTGCAGCCTAGGTACTCGTATTTATTAGGGTTTTCTGTTAAGAAATTCTCAGTAGCAGCCAAACGTCAGAATTAGGCGGTGTTTTGCTCTCGTACGTTGGAAAGTAAGTAAAGCCGTTAGTCTTACACCTGATCTCTCTCCGGCGGATTAACATCTCTCAAGTGAGGGAATAGGAGGTGCACCTGTGTTCGGGCACTGTAATCCTGTCCTGCGCAGATGGCCAGCCTTAGTTGAGACTGGCTGCCATGACCGCAATTTAGCCTGAAGTATATTAATAAATAAAATATAAATTGTGTTTAATAATATTCTTGTCATCTATATTGAATAAAACTGTTACATGAATACCTATATATTACTATACTACCGATCCGCCCCGGTTCACACGAGTGATTTCTGGATCTCAAGAATAGCGCTTTCTACCGGATCCAATTGTGAATCTTAACTAGGAAGGGACCTACTCAAACATACACAAATCAAATCGGTCATTGATGACAACCAAGGGAAAAAATCCCACTCTCTTTTTTAATGCTTTAGTCTCTTTTTTAAATAATTAAAAATTTGTTACGCTATACAATTATTTAGGTACTATGACTACCATAAATATCACTGTTATTTTTTTGTATTAGCATTAGGTTGCTTGGTGTGCTGTAGCACAAGTTCCAAATTAAAAAAAAATATCTGAAGTATAGGAAAAAATAAAATTAAGTTAATTTTCTTTTTGCAATTTTTAAAATTTTTAAGTTTTAATCAATTATCATTTGTTACCGTATAAAAAATGCATAAACACTACTATGGATAGTTAGTATAAAAGTTAACAACTAATCAAGATTCTAAAATAGTATAGTGACACTATAATGGGACTAAGTACAAAAAGATTCGAGCCGATCAAAAATTCACCTGAACAACAATAAAACACAATTATTAATTATTATCCTTAAAAATGTAATTGTGTGCCCTAAAAACAAGTTTTGGGTCACAGATTAAGGCAGACGAAAGTCGTCAATAGATTTTTGAAGTGCGGGGAGATAGATAGTTACACCATTGGTAAGCAAGAGAACATATGTGAACATACGGACACACGTGACGTGTGTCCGTATGTTCACATATGTTCGGACCGGAACATACGTGACGTGACAGTGACGCTATTAAAATTTTGAAGTGAGACAGAGAGTGACTCGATTATCAAGTGATTTAAAAACTGACCTGGCATTATTCTGGATTGTGTATCTGGTTTTGTCTTTGTTGACTAGATTATTTGACTTTTTTGAACAGGCCACTCCCATACCCAGCTTTACAATACGCTATTATGCATTTAATTTATTGAGAGTGCTGACGCAACGCAAACAATGTAAGCAGATTTTATCGTGATAGGTATCCGAACGTTTAAAGATATCCAGATTATCGAGTGTTTATCAATGCGCATCAAGCCTTTTCAAAATGTGGTTTACCAAGAGATCGGAGAAATTCAGGAAGAACTAGGACAGATCACGATGGAGAGGTATTCAGGAAATTGAAAATGATCCTATCACATAAGTGCGTGCCATAAAGGACACTAAGTCTCAAAAAGTACTTACTGCACATTGTGTTCTATAACGTCACAAATTTCATCTGTACCACATTACCCTGTGACTATCATGCATGCGCGAGTAGAATTTTGTCGTTTAATGCTTAGAAAATGTACTGAGGATCCCCAATTATTGGATAAAGTTTTTTAGTCCGACGAAAGAACCTGAAAAAGAGATTTATATTTAATCCTTCAAAATCTGCATAGTTGGAGTATAAAGAACCCGCACTTAATGAGAGAAGGCAAATTTCATTACCAATTTAAAGTGAATTTCTGGACAGGCATATTAAACGCCAAAATTATCAGGCCCTTTGAGTTGACAGGAGACTCTAATGGCGAAATTTACTTAAATTTTCAGCAAAAATCATTTTCTAGATCTTCTAGGGAATGTACCTTTAAACATATTGATGGATTGAGCGTCTTGGTCCAAATTTACGACCGCCCTGTTCTCCCAATTTAAGCCAGTTAGATTTGTTTTACCGGGGTGGCCTAAAAGACAAGTTATATTTAAAACCGCTTCTTATCTTGAAGACTGCAGAAAACTTAAATACACGAGGATATGCACGATTGATCAGAAGATCATTTTAAGGCTTTGCCGCGCATGTATTTTTTTTATAGTGTTAGAGTTTCAAATGATCGCTAGGCCACCTGATAGTAAGTGGATACCATAGCCCATAGCTGTGTGCTATTGGTATAGCGGTTAATGCTGGTGATAAACAATTTGAAGATTTAAGTTGATATATATACATAATAAGAGTTTCAGTTTCATAAGTTCATTTAAACACCTTTCTGTCCCACTCTTGCTTAGCAATGGTGTAACTATCTATTTTACTCTCAATTCAAAAGTCTATTGACGACGCTTTTATACGTAAATCTGTAATCCAAAACCTGTTTATATAAACAATTGTGTTAGATTTCGTTCAGAAAATTATGAATATTTTTTGTGCCCAATATTTTAAAATCTTGATTAGTTGTGCTAACTTTTATAATAACTTGCCATAGTAGTGTGGATACATTTTTAATATCGTGACAAAAAAAAAAATTTTATAACGTGAAATATTATCGTATTTTTTTAGAAGTGGGATAAACAGCTATATTTCTGAGATTGCTAATTTGTCCACTCCCTGGTACCCGCTTTACGCTTAATTTTGGGACTTTTAACAGTGGTAGAGCCACGCGGCAGC
This sequence comes from Parnassius apollo, assembly GCA_907164705.1. Taxonomy (NCBI): domain Eukaryota; kingdom Metazoa; phylum Arthropoda; class Insecta; order Lepidoptera; family Papilionidae; genus Parnassius; species Parnassius apollo. The sequence goes on from CAJQZP010001706.1 coordinate 373,031, forward strand.
ACGTATGGGTCGGCTCCAACCGGGGCGGTATCACGACCTCTGAATACCGGCGGAAATTGGATGCTCTGCTTCCGCGTTGCGTCTGGTGAGTGCAGGTGGCCGGAGGCCCAATTCACCCCCCCCCATTAATATGGTAGCGGAATTAAATGTAAGACTGCCCTAGGAGGGTACTATACCTGGGGGTACAGGGTACTAGTACTGCCCTGCGTATTCTGGGGAGGGGGGGCAAAATTCCGCTCAAAACAACAATAACAGCTCGAGGCAAGCTGAGCAACAAGACCAAGGCAACCCGTGCCATACCATACGTGAATTTTTGCAATATCAGGGGACTTCACTCGAACCTAAACGCCGTCCACTACCATCTCGAGATGGCACACCGGCTCTGCTGTTTCTGACCGAGACACAGGTGTCCTCTCCGACTCATACTTCGTATCTCTACTACCCGGGGTACAAACTGGAACATGTCAGAGAAGACCTGTCCATCCTTTGGTTACGCGTAGACAGCGACGACCATCCGCGCGTCTACGAGTGCCAGTAGTTAGGTCCCATGGTGGTAATACTGAAACAGACCGACTTATCGACCACGTTCAAGTGACTGAACCCATCCTCAGATATCGTCGTTCCTGAAGAATTTAACGCCCATCACGCCGAATGGCTTGGTTTACGTCTTACCGAACATATCGGGAGACCCCCTCTTCTATAAAAAAAAAAAACTTACATATTATAAAATAACAATTATAACTCGTATTTCTTTTAAATCCCGGTACAATCAACTATAATATCTTGTTGAACAGTATCGGGCTTGTCTAACCGGGCGTTTAGCAGCTTAAGCTCAACCGCCTCAGATCCGATTAAAAAATTATCTTCAGCGAACGCTCTCCGTCACGGCTCAGCTTCAGGTGTTCTTATGCTTTTTTATAACAAAGGAATGGAATTCTTTGTTGGCTGATAAAATATTAGATATCATTAATGCGGTAGAAAGATGAATCCTTTGTGTTATAAATTTGTTTGGATTTTTGTAGATAATATTCGAGTAGATTTTTAAAAAGCGTAATCATAATGCTCTTATGTCGTTTTTTTACTCCGTTCATTACAACCTATAAAAGTTCACTCCTAAACACAGTTCTTCCACATAGATTGCCTCATATACCTACCATATAGCTACCAAACTATTTCTAATTTGTTATGTGTTGGTAATTGTAACATACATGACCGTAAGCTATTATTTTAGAAATAAAAGTTCCTCTGGGTTTCTTGCTAGTTCTTCACAGGTCAGAGGTTATTTGTCCGAACCAGTGGTAAATTAAAATAAAAAGTGACTTTTAAAAAGTATTATTTATAATCTATGTTGAATAAATTTATTTTATAATTTTTAGTACTTTTCAAGAAGAGGTTACTGCCCATCTCCAGTTCAAGTTTCCCTCTGTCACCTCTAACGACACACGGATATATATAATATAAATTACCTTACAAGTAATCATAACTAAATAAACACAAAAAAAAATATAATCAAAGTGAACTGATTTGGTGAGCATATTATATTATATAATTTTAACTCATCAGAGTGATCCGATAGACTACTAAAATATTAATGTAGAACTGATTTTACCACCCACTCCTCCTATTCTTCCCTTCTCATTCTGCGCTTCCTCGTATCTGAGTAACTAAAAATATACCGAGGATTGAAAGTCCACCAAGTCCGTGGCAGCTCGGTGTACTCTCAGCCACTTCGCAAAATGCTCTCGAAACAAAAACAAGTCTGTGCATATATGTGGCACATATGTAGCCGCTTACTTTACTTACTTCAAAAGCTAAATAGCGCGTATAACACACATGCTATAGCTGAAATAGGTCGGCTAGACCGGGATGTTACCACGGACGTCTTACACAAATATTTGTAAATTATTGGATATTAGTAGGTACCCTAGACACTAGATAATGCAAATAGGGGGCAAACGAGCAAGCGGCTCACCTGGGTAGTGTCGACCGCTGCCCGTAAGCAACTGCAACATCAAGGAAATCGCAAGTGCGTTGCCGGCCTTTTTCTTGAAGTTCCCTAAGTCGTATCGGTCCGAAAAATTCGCTGGTTGTAGTCGATTCCAAAGGGAAATTGTGCGAGGAAGAAAATTTCTAAAACCTAGTATTATAATTCTTATTCCCTCTTGAGTCCACTACTGGACATGGGTATCTCGTATTTTAGAGAGGATTTAACTTAAACGTCACGTTTGTGAGGCGGAATGATGACTGCAGTACCAGGCGTTTCGCACTTTGAGTCTGTAGTCGCCGGTCTTGACGTTTTTATTTTCGCCGTATACAAGAGATCGTTACACTGATGTTAGACGTGGTAAAGCTATGCTGAAGCCATAGTATAGTTCTAGCACAAATGTGTCGACTCAATCGGGGAAGGACAATGCTCTCACAGAATACCATCGGTAAATAGCAGCTTAAAGCTGCTGTGTTACGTAGGGTATGTAGTATGTAGAGAAACGGAGACATTAGGAGTGACACCGCACCTGCATTTGGATTATTGATCGAGGATAGATGTAGATGTCTGAGCGACAACATCCACTAACAGCGTAAGCTACCTGATCATTTATCATCCTTATTCTATTGAAACAGAACATAAAAATACTCCAATAAGAAAGTATATAACATCATAAACTGTGTCATCCCATTTGTAACAAAATACGTCACTAACTTTAATAAGCTTTTTAAATATCAGCTAAAGTTTATGACGCAAATGGGCTTAAAGTTTCACATCCATTATAGAAAATGCACTCTTTCAACGTCGGGGATTTGCCAGAACCCATTAGCGGCAAAGACGAGTTCTTATGAAGTGACACAACCAATTTCATTAGTGTATCCTTTATCGACAAAATGTTACTGCGGTAAACACTACATATTATTGTCAAAGTGAAAATACAGTATTATTTTAGAAACAGCTTGTTTAAAATATAATTCGACAATGTAGTTTCTCAATCAAGACCCAGCATCTTAAATAGCTCTCGGTATTCCATAGAATGTAAAATATCGATTATATCGCCTTGGAATGGATGATATAACTATCCGTTTTTCTCTTTATTTAGGTTCAAACAGTCATTTACTTTAACTTAACATTACCTAAAAAAAATACAGAGACTGACTTAACATTTTATATTAATCTTACATTACCAGACTCTTAAATTTAAGACTTACTTGTTTTGATATACACTGTAAACACCGCAAAGCATGCATTATTTGCCGTATCATGGCTACATAAGAAAAGTTATTAGCACCCTTTCTCGTCCCGTACACGTCGTAAGACTAGAAGCGGTTTAACCCTCTTGCATTCATACTAGAAATTCCTAGACCGGTGACGGGAAGCAGTATCAAGGGTGCAGACGTCCGTATCTGCAATTGCATAGCGTGGATTTTTATACATATAAAAGGGGTAAACGAGTATGTGACTCACTCGATGATAAGTGACTACCGCCGCCTATTAACAACTGAAACACTTTTTAACAATGGTTGGCTCTTTTCTTGCAGGTCCCTAAGTCGTAACGGTTCAAAGAAATAGCTGGTGGTAGTCGATTCCGCAGATAGTAGTGGATATTCTTATGGCACTACTACCGCAACCGTGCAGTGGCAGTGTAAGAATATCCACAACTTTATAGGTATCATCCCGTGGTTATCGTAAAAGGCGACAAAGGAAATAAATCAGTAGATGGGCAGCAGTGTCAGTTTCTAATAACGACTAAAAATTAAAAAAACTGCGGTTGCAGATCCGCTTTCCAAGCGTGACAAGTGACAACTATAGCAAAAATGAGGTAATTTTAGGGGAGGCCTATGTTCAACAGTGAAGTTTTATTGACCATAAGGGAGTCGGTAACGGCAGTCGATTCCACAAGAAAGTTGTGCGAGGAAGAAAATTTCATGTAAATCGCACAGTGGTGGACCACCAATCATCCAGATGGTATGAAAGTATTGTATCCCTCTATCTAAAACTATGATATATATGCAAAAAATTGTGGGTGCTTATCAGTTCGACATTTCTATCCCCATCGGTTGTCGGAACTTCGAGCTATATGGCCAGCACTTTATCGTCCATTTAGATTTTTAAAGTAATTTGACTTAAATTATACTTTACATTTACTTTAGGAGCCAATTGTTTAATAGTCGTTAAAAGTTATACGTCAAATAAATTATATATATGAATAAAAAATTAAACCAAATAAAGTAATTCATTTATAAAATTGTAATTTTTAATTTGTATTGTATCCTATGAATAATTTTTTCTTTTTTATTGGATCATTGAAAAATTAGTCCTTTATAGCTTTATACTATAAAAAGTAGTGTTATAAAAATAAGAATTAGATAATAAAAACTCAAGAAGCAAGAAAAATAATTAAAAACCAATTAAAAGTAAAATTTTCTTTTTTACCTACCTAGTATAACCTATTTCAATACATAAGTGGTAAAAAAAAACAATTCAAAAATAACACTCTACTTATTGAAATTTATACTTTACATCATATTATATACATATATTACATAAGATACATAATCATAAACACTCACACCTGTCACCCAGAGGGGTAGGCATAGACTCCGGACTTCCATCCTGACATACATCCCTCGCCTCCTTTACATCCATATATCTACGCATACACGCTGGTCGGTTAAGGGTACTTCTAATGTGGCCCATTTTAAAAATATCGCCAATTTGGTCGATAAACTTTCGTCTAGGGCGTCCCTACCCGACCCTGCCGTTCACATCTGCCATATTAATTTGCTTTGTCATTCTTTCTTCATTCATTCTTTCTACATGACCAAGCTACCGAAGCATTCCTTTCTTAATCCTGGTCACAACATCATCTCTATACATGTGAATAAAATTTAAGTGTCTCTGTGTAATATAGAGATAATTGGTTTCTTTTAAGCTCAGGGGTATTTCTTGTATGCATTTGCAAGCTCTGAATAATCGTTTATGAAAAGAATCTGCCTGTCCGTCCCGGCTAGGCTCGGAATAGCCGAAGCAGTTGTAACACAACTCAAACAACAGACAGAAAGTAGCGCCAGCAGTGACGTAGGCTATATTTTATCCGAAAAAGTTGATTTTTTTATAAAAATTGGTACAATAATAGGTATACTTTTTGACGATTATCTTAAATCAAAATAACGTCAAACTAATAGATTTGACGGCTCCGTGGCGCAGTGGCTTAGCTATGCGTTACAGCGCTAAGGGCCGCGGGTTCGAATCCCGCACGGCACAAATATTTGTATGGCCTACAAGTATTTTTTCCGGGTCTGGATGTTTGTCCTTGTTAAATTTGTGTTTGTAAACTGCCCCCACGATACATGAGAAAATCCTAGTGTGGAGGTAACGTTTTTAAAAAATTTAAAAAAATTATTTAAATGAGAATGTGAGAAAAATAAGTGACGGAACGAAGAACGCTGTACAGAGAAATTGAGGTTAGATTAGCAGGTGCGAAAAAAGGTCTGACGTAGTATAGTCATGGTGTAAAGAAGTTGCTTAGGTAAGCGAGTACGCAAAGGGTCTTGTTAAGAAGCGGGAGTGTTAAGAAAATTTAAAGTAATCGAAGATTTTTTTTATTTTTTTTTTACTTTAAATTTGCCATTTATTTATATTTAAATAATCATTCAAATAATAATATTGGTGTTTTGTGTTTTGTTTTTTGTTTTTGTTTCAGTGGTTTCATAAAAGCTCTACTGGCTATTATTTATCTCTTTACAGCCTCTGTTTTTATTCTGCACATTAAAACTGGGAGATCCTCTTTCAATTGTGTCCCTTTAACAGTGCGATGTGATAAATTCTCCTTCATTATGTTCGTTGTAGGCTCTTACGTCTGTTGCAAATGACGTTAAATAATTTGTGCGGGTAAATTCAAAAGCCATTGTTTAAGAAAACACCATTCAACATTTTACAAATAAAAGTTGAGTTGATAACGTCAACGAAAGCAAATTACACCACAGCTATTTATGTAATTAAAAATTAGTTATACTAAACCATGTAATGCCGTGGTAGCTCAGATGGTTAGCGCTCGCTGTAAATTTCACAGTACGCGAGCAAACCGGGTTCGATTCCCGCCGGCACTAATGAAACTGTTAGTTGCAATTTATAGTTCTCATTTACCACGTGATCGACGGTAAAAGAAAACATCGTGGAGAAATCTGCATGTTTGAGAAATAACAAAAAATATTTCTAAGACGTGTGAAGTTCGCCAACACGCTTTGGGGGTAACGCGGCGGAGACTTCCTTGCCCTAAAACCCTCTCAGAAATTAGAGGAGGCCTGTGCCTAGCACTGGAACGTATACATATAGGATGTAATTTTAACTTTTTAACTTTAAACCACATAATGGCCGTGTAAGAGAATCATCGTCATTTATTATACACAGTAGTGCTACCCTGCAGCATATTATGGTTGTAGCACGTATGGGTCGGCTCGACCGGACGCTTTCATAGAATACCAGCGTAAAATAGCAGCGTAGTGCTGCTGTTGTACGCATGGCGAGTGTAGAAAAACTGAGAACATTTTACTGGGAACGAGGCATTCCATTTACCTTCATTCCATTAGTCCTCTGGAATGACAACGAATTTTTTTTAATTGATCTTTAAAAGAAGGAAGCCTCCCAACATTATGAAAGCAAGCACATAATATAATACCTATACACAAAAAAGGTCAGAAAAACAAAATTGAAAACTACAGACCGATCTCAATATTAAATACATTTAGTAAAGTTTTTAGAGAAAATAGTATTTAATAAGGAGTATTAATACCTTCCATTCCACTCGAACAACACGGCTTTGTTAAAGGTCGGTCGACAACTACCAATCTATTCCTATTTATGAACGACGTCTTACGTGGGATGGACGGGGGCTTGCAGGTTGATGTGATGATCTGTACGGACTACGAAAAAGCATTCGACCAAGTGGATCATGTCATCCTGCTCCAAAAACTTGCCCTACAAATCGGCTCATTATAATCTTCACACCGGAACACGCCACTGCTATTTGGCGACAGAAACTGGTAAGAGGACGGTACCTATCCAGATGGACTCCAATTCAGAAAAGGAGACCTTTTACAGTGTTAGCATAGTAATATTATTTGCTGCGTTTGGCAGATTAAAGCGCTAGCAAGCGCTTGTAAGCAAAATAGCGATAGTAAGCGGTAAGCGCTATCAAATCGTAAGTAGCTATTTTCCTCTAGGACACGTTAGCTTTAACCGGGGAACCTAACCTTATTTATATATATGTTTGTAAGGTATTCATATTAAAAACTTACCAATCATGAATTTTTAATAACACGTATAATATGTGTCATTATATTACTTGAAACTAATATTGCACAAAACAACTTATAAACTCTACTTCAAAACAAACAAATTAAATAAGCAAAATGGTGGATTGTGTCAGCGCTACCAGTATATATTCTTTGGCGCTACTGAAGTTAGCAAACGTGTCCTGCCCGAAAACTGTTTAGTTTCGCCATTTTGCTTACAAGCGCTTTTTTCTGCCAAACGCAGCCAATGTTTATTAGCTTTTTAGCTCATACATTAACGTAAGTGAGCAAAGTAAAAAACATAAGTACCTACATTATTATTCACGAATAATATTTTAGGTTATACGCAAATAAGCGAAATGTCGAAAATGATCGTATTATGAACTCTAAATTATGGTTTCTTTTGACTCAAATAAATTAAAATTTATTAAATTAAAAACCGTTTAAAATGTGTCATGATTTAGTTTAAAAATTAAATTTCTTATAACTAATAACCGAGAATAAACATAAAAGTCAAATTAAATATTGACATTGAATACAAATAATTTTCATAAATACCAACTTTTTTCTCAAGAGAATTGAAAATACTTTGCAATAGAGGCTGATAAGCACCTGAAAGTTACCAGTCTGCTCGCTGCAGATGACAACTTTTTACGCAGATTTCGTGAGTGTTATAACACTTAGGAGAAGCATGATAAAATATTTAATAAAGATAAAGTTAAATGACTATTTAATAAAGAGAAAGTTAAATTAAATGAGATAAAAGTTCAATCTTACTTAGAGATTAAACATGTTATAATAAATTAAGCTAAATCCACGTGAAGAATAGTATAGAATATAATAAAAAAAAATTTTCAAAATCTATTACAAGAGTACTTATTAAAATCATTTAGCCTTTACAACTGATTCGAAAAACCCTCTGTCCTGGGAAAAACAGCAAGAAACCCAGCGATACTTTTTATATATTGATTTACACTATAATATTATATACAATTAAGTATGAAAACATATAAAAGCAGTATAAAAACAGTATTATCAAACATGTACCTATATTTTAGTAGTAAAAAATATATTAAGTAAGTTTCATTGTATTGAAACTTACTTAATATATTTTTGTTTAATAAATTTTTGATAGATAGATAAGTCTTGCAGATTTTACTTAAGAGTCGTAATTAGTTAGTATATATTACGTCAGAGTATTCTAAGAGCTTTCTAGAGCCTAGTTTTACTAGCATTACAATATTTATACTTAATATAATAATGCGGAAAAGTTTTTGTTGTTTGGTGAAACACTAATCTCTGGAAATACCAATCCAAATTGATCGTTGTTTTTTGCATATGATAGCCAGATAGATTGTGAATATTATAGGCTATTTAGCATTAGGCTACATATATCAACTAGTTGTATATTTAATCTTGTAGAATAAAATACGTGAATAATGCTGTGGACACTTCACCTGTTTTTAAGCCTTTCATAATAAACCAAACGATATTAAACGAAGCTACTTTAAACATAGCACCTGATACCAAAACAAATAACTTAGGGCCGAAACAAACTTACCAATAAAGATAAAGAAAGAAAGTGAAAGTAAACGCAAGTAACATAAAATGATGGATTTGAAAGACAAGAGAATAAAACGATACAACAAGTATAGTGAAATAAGAATACAGGGAGTTGATTGATCAAGTGGATGACTTTGTGTATTTGGGATATGTATTTATCAGGGATGGTAGATATAATAAGGATATAGAATAACGAGTGAATGTAGGAAATAGAGTAAATGGGGCTTACCAGTTTAATGTAGGAAGTTAGAATGTTTTATAAAAAGGTGATGTGACAGTGATGTGATGGTCCCTACTTTAATGTATGGTAGTGCACGTGGGGGGTGGTAGAAGCACGAGAGTAGAATAAATGCTGTAGAAATGCAGTCATTAGGAAGTACGTTAGGGCTGTATCTGGGTAACAGGCGTAAGTGTACTCGTATGTATGTAAAATGGTTAAATTTAACAAAGTAATTAAATCAGTTACTGGTATAGAAGGACAATAAAAAAAACTTGAGACGAAATTTTACGGGCCTTATACAATAAAAAAAATTTCCGTAATAATCGTTTTGTAATCGAGGATACTCCTCTATCAAGAAAGAGGAGGCGTTACACAGCTTTTGCGCGCATTGATAAAATTTTCCCTTGGATCATATTCAATAATAATGCGTCTACTGATTGTAATGAACCAATAATAATAGCAGCAAGTAATAACTACAGCGATAGTGATGACAAATAGAAATATAGGACGGGCTGAAGTTTGAATCTGTACAAATATTGAGTATAAGCTTTAGGATTTGATTGAGCGTCGTAATCGCTAGCCAAGGCCTTTGGTTGAAGTAGCAATACCCACTCTTGTCTGCAATCGGTGTCGTGGATTGTCTGCTCCAGCGGGAGTAGTCGTTATCCCCTGACTATCGGCATGTATCGGCATGCAGTCTCACTCGTTTGAATCTGTACACATATTGAGTATAAGCTTTAGGTTTTGAGTGGCAATTGTGATAAAGTGTCTCTATGTATGATAAGTGATTATATGTCGTGAAGACTAACGCCACATATAATATACAGTTTTATAAGAACAAGCGTACATTTCATTCCTGTCAGACAGTTCGTCTAATATTTTACATAACAAAGTCTCAAAAAATATATAAGATCTCTCAAAAACTGTATAAATTACTACTAAAAAAATTATTATAATATATTAAATTAATATATTGTTAATAAAGCTACTGAGAATAAGGTGGTCGCTTTCAAGCTATTATCTTCTATTGTTATTGGTAAGGGAGCATTCGACAACCCATTTGCATTTTCATTTTTAATCAACACAAACTACATGTGTCTAGGAGCCACAATATCAATTTACCATCAGGTGAAAAGTATTGTGATAAAATCTGCATGTCGAGTTATTTATTGCCTAATTACTTTATAGCTAAATAGTTTAGTTTAGTTTACTTACAGCCTATATACGACCCACTGCTGGGCACAGACCTCCTCTCATTGTTGTGAGGGTTTTATAGCCTATATACCTCGCAAACCTGTCATTTTAAGCGAATCCTCCTTAAAGAGCTAGGCACATAAAAAAGCCCAATGGTTAAAACAGTAATTTAAAAAACCCGACTGCGTAACAAGTTTACTCAAAAAGAAAAAATATACGCAGTGTCAATTTCAACACTCCGAGTTGGCAACGGCAGTTTTTTATTTTTTTTTATTCTTTATTAGGACGCTGCTACCCATCTCCTGATTTGTTTCTCTCTGTCGCCTCTTACCAATTACGACACCCACGAGATCATATTATAAGGTAGTGGATATTCTAACACCGTAGCGGTGTACACGGTAAATTTTGAAAGTGTTATAAAGAAATTATTAGCATGAAGAATTTATTACAACCATACACTTCCTATTTGAAAAATGTTTTTATGGGTTCGATTTCCGAAGGTCCAATTTTCCACATATCTCCACGATTTGAAGTTAATACATTCCGATTCTATTTATTACCGATCTGTTACGGCTTTGACTGGATAGGATGTATTAACGTGGTGTTATTTAGACTTCATATAATCAAAGACCACTTATTTTTTATAATTTTTCATTTTATTCCTGGCATCACCGCTGGCATTATTCTCTATCCTTTCGTGTACTTTCTTAGCCTGAACATACAGATAGGGAGAAAAAAGTGTCTACATAGCATGTAATATCCCTCAGCTCCAATATAAGGCTGTTATTTCGATATTTATTTATGACGTATGTATAGATATGTATAGATATATTTAATAATCTTAATAAAAAGCATATTTACCTAAAATGCCTCTTAAACTATAATTACAGCTGACTTACACGGAACTTGACTCCCACGACAAGCAACATATTTTTAGAATAGCCGGCAATTCCAGGAAATTTGATCACTTCATTAGTAAATTGAGTGCACGAATTTCATTAGGCAGTATTATCTGGTGTTATATTTGGATCCAGTTCTATCAATTACTCAAAAACTAGGATAATACACAGATGTGTTTAAAATAAGTTACCTACTTAGTTAATATTTAATAACTATTATATCCATAAATCAATACGTGAAGAGAAAACTTATACCCCTTTTTAAATATATTAATAAAAGTAATGCTGCAGCTATATTATAGTTGTAGAGGTAGCTCACCGGGACCACGTGCTTACAGAATACCAGAGCAGTATAATGTTGCTGTTTCGTATGGTTAAAGTAAAGAACCGGAGACCCCTTTTACTCTGACTGGTCCAGATAATGAAGTAAAAGTACTAAAAATCTACAAAGACGACCAACTTTGGATTTTGAATATGTTAACCAAGTTACACGAGCTTTATGAAAAGTGTTATACTGCCTGAAATTACTGACTCGAGATAAGCTCGGTCAATGCCGTTGCGGCAAATATTTTTTGTAATAAAAAATATGGAAATTAACTGTAAGTACCGATTAAAAAAATATTAGTTACATTTGGTTGTTTTATTTATTAAAACAGGTTGCAACCGTACTATTTATTTATTTATACCACTATGCTACCGTTAGTAGATATAATCGATTATTAACCAACATCCGTTAACAATCAATTACTTATGTCAATACTAACATCCATAAATAATAAAAAATATACCAAAATAGATTATTATAAATTAATTAAATAACATAAAAATGACACACCAAAAATTTTCCATCCACTGAAGTCCATCCTAAGAAAACTTGTATTATAGGAGATCAAGATCGTTCAGTCGCTACACTCGCAGTATCATAGTGCGAGCGAGTAAATAGATATGGAATAAAGTATTGCTCGTGTATTTCACCGCCCTCTTGGTACCTAAAATACCTAAACTTGCGTAACGCCGAAATGTAAGAGGTGTCTTAAAATTAACTTCTCAATAACATGGCATTCTGTAACAAAAAACTTTTCAACTCATTCTCAACTAGGGATATCTGGTGAGCAGAAGATTACTAGTCGTCATTATTATGAAGCGAAGTACGAATGGCGCCAGAGAATTGTTTTTATAGGTTAGGTAGACAAACGAGCACACAGTTCACCTGATGGTAATTGTTTGCTGTAGCCCATAGACACCTACATGTATCCTCGATTAGAAATCAAAATCCAGATGCGTTGTCACCCGTGAGGACTAAGATGGAATGCTTCATTTCAAATAAAAAGGATCTCCGGTTCTCTACACTCACCATACGAAACACAGCAGCATTAAGCTGCTATTTTACGCTGGTATTCTGTGAGAGCGTGGTCCTCCCCCGATCGAGCCGACACATTCGTGCTACAACTATACTACTAATATAACCATAAGCATAACATAGCTGCAGCATGGCACGTATGTATCTACCAACTACCCAATATCATAGTGGGAAATGAAACGGGAGATAAGCAGCAGCACTTTCCTTAAAACAACTCAAATTAATAAAAGCTTACATTGCCAATCTACCAACCATGCGTAACAAATAATTGTTCCGGATCTGAATGTTTGTCCTTGCGAAAATGTATCTATAACATCGCCAATACAGGAGAAATTCCTAGATGCAACGTATTGTAACAAAACTAAAGAAACAAAATTATAAAAATTAATTCTGATTCTACCTCTAAATTTAACATACTGCTTAATTGTAATAAAAATCTACCACGCGAGATATCAGCCTCAATAATATGCAAGCGCACCGACGAGTTCCTAAACGATAACGAGATTAAAACACCGGAGGTGTTGGCGAAAGTTCACTGAAATTAATTCCGACGCGCTCCATGAAATTATTAACATATACTAGCGGAAACTGATTGCTTTTATCTGTAGTTAATTCTGTAAATTACATTCCGATCTAGTTTATTTTAGAGCCGTGGTAGCTCAGTGGTTAACGCTCGCTGTAAATATAACAGAACGCGAGTAACCCGGGTTCGATCCCCGCCGGTACCAATGAAATTGTTAATTGCAATTTTAAGTGCTGATTTACCACGTACTCGGCGGTGAAGGAAAACATCGTGAGGAACCTGCATGTCTGAGGAATAAGAAAAAAAAAGAAAAAAAAATATTTCGAAGACATGTGAAGTTCGTCAACACGCATTTGGGCAGCGCGGCGGACACTTCCTTGCCCTAAAACCCTCTCAGAAATGAGGGGAGGCCTGAGCCCAGCAGTGGGACGTATATAGACTGTAACTTTAACTTTAACTTTTTTAGTTTATTTTTAAAATAACACACATTGAATTTAGTTCCTTATGATGCTTACGTCAGGAGATCGATAACTGTGCTTCGAGAAAGAATAGGACGTTTTGATACTGTCATCAGGTAGACGCGACAGGACAAGGATAGGTATTTCCGTGGAAGTTCCATACTGCTATATTATGGTTGTAGCACGAATGGGTAGGTTCGAACGGAGAAGAATCACGCTCACACAGAATACCGGTGTAAAATAACAGCTTAATACTGCTGTGTTTCAAATAGTAAATGTAGACAACAACAAACCTTTTTACTGGTAGCGTGGTATTCTATCTTAGTCCTTAGGCAGGACAAAAAATCTAAAATTTGTCTCTCAATTGAGAATAGATGTAGGTGTCTATGAGACACTCCACTTGTCATCTGCCAGACTGTGTGCTAAAAAATAAAATGAGATACAAATATGACCGACAAAATCTGTGAAAGTATCTTGACCTATATAGGTCAAGACGCTCAAGCTGCTCGGATCTGGGAAACGGGAAAGGGGATAAACGAAACGTGGCAGCGCATATCCTCTCTTATCACATAGAGCTACATTGACCTAGTTGTGCCCAACTTCGACAAGGACTCTTCAGCTGCTACAATATTTTAATGACGATGATAATTTTTAGTTTAAAAAATACTGAAAGCTTCTCAATGATTAAAAAGTGAATGTGATACAATTTAAACAATTTTAAGGGATTTAGGGCGTAAAAATTTTACACGCTGCAAATATACTTACTATGGTAATGTGTGGTAGAACCACGCTACAGCTATATTGTAGATGTAGCACGTATGGATCGGCCACCTATACATACGAAATGGATTTTTTATAGATTAAACGTGAAAAAACGAGCATAGAGTTCACCTGATAGTTAATGGATGCTGTGGATCATAAACATCTACATCTATCCTCGATCAAAATACAAATGCGTGGCCGTCTATGGACTAAAATGGAATATCTCGTTTCCAGTAAAAAGGGTCTCCAATTCTCTACACTCACAATACAAAACACTGTAGCATAGAGCTACTATTTTACGCTGGTATTATGTGAGAGCTTGGTCCTTCCTCAGTCGAGCCGACCCATTCGTGCTACAACCATAATATAGCTGCAGCATGGCATTAACACGTAACTCCTAACTTCGTCAGAAAATGCGTGAAGCATCTAAAATATTCTTTTATCTTTAAAACTGCCCCAATTAATACGATAATTTCTTGCAATTTTTTCATTGATTAAAACTACTTTTACGGATTTTATCGCGTCACGAGGGACTGAACTAAGTAAGTAGTGGCGCAAATATGAGTCTCTTATATTTATGCTATTTTTTGTAGAGACTATCGGTCCGTGGGGTCCACGCGCAGTAAAGTTCCTAAAGGATCCTATACTGCTCATCGCTTTTGGTTATAAGAGGGCTGGTTCTTTTCTCGCTTAAAGATTAAGTATAGCGATTCAGTGAGGAAACATAATCAGCGTTTTGTACGTGCGCAATACCACGGGGAGTAGGACTGTATGATAATTTAAGTTTAATTAGTTTTATTTTTTATCTTCGAAAGTAGACAACGCTACTTACTTAATCAACCACGTCATATGTATTGCCAAAATAGACGTAATATTCACAGTAAGGCCTATGTTTTCTTTTGTTATAGGGAATGCAATAAAGATTAAAATAAATAAAAAAGTATTTTCAAAAGTTTTCACTGTAGTGCAAACCGGAGAGTAATATATCGCTAATCCAAATATTTCATAACAGAGCTTTTCTTTTTAAAACGAAAATCATTTAATTACACAAGCAATTTACATAATTCCTAATTTTGTACGTGACGTGCTTTTGCTTAAAATGTTTGACTAATTGGCTATCTTGAACGTGATGCCGCGGCAGAAACAATTATACATTGAGCTCAAACAATGCATTACTGGAATGTAGGAACTTGGAGCGTTGGTGGATTCCAAGGAGAATGCTAATTACGTAATGGCGCAACTTCGAATAAAAGCTTTCACTAAGTTTCAGATGTTACGAATTATTTCAAACTTTATTTTTATATAGCAATGTGACAAACGAGCACACATTCCTGCTATTTTATCCGGTATTCAGTGAGAGCGTGGTCCCACCCCGGTTGAGCCGACCCATTCGTGCTACAAATATAATATAGCTGCAGCCTGGCTCTACCACGTATAAATGGACGAATGAAATATACTTTATTGTATACCAGAAATACATATGAGAGAAAAAATACATAAGGTATTTAAAATACCATTGGCGGCCTTATCGGTTAGAAGCGATCGCTAAAGGGCAATCAGGATATATTAAGGAGAAACAGACCTGTGAGAAAGGTCAAGGGTGTACGTAGGTGGTTGAAATTTTCAACCACCTACGTACACCTAGGTAGGTTGTATTTTTCAACAGACTTAGGTATATGTATATGTGTGTGTGTGTGTGTGTGTGTGTGTGTGTGTGTGTGTGTGTGTGTGTGTGTGTGTATGTGTGTGTGTGTGTCTGTGTATTTTTCGATTATATAATATATATTATATGAATCCAACAATACATACATATTATTAACCTCTCAAATCCCAAATGGTCGGATCCGACCGCACCCACCCACAGCACTTAACACATAAATACTTATGTTTAGAGACTACTTTTCTATGAAGAAGTTTGACATTATAAAATCTATACAAAATTCTCTATCCTGTGGTTTATCACAACAATTTGGAATTTGGAATATAATAACAATTTGGAATAAAGTGACTAGCAGACAGAGGGAGAATATGTAAGTTAGCTGCTTGAACTATAGATTTCAATCAAAAGGAGCGCGAGTCACTTTTTAGAAGGCACGTGTTAAAATCACCCATGATGATAGAGGGCTGATACAGTAGAATATATTTGTCTAAGAGGCTTTCAAACATAGGAAAGTTGTTAACTGTAAGGCTAAGATTATAAAACACGCCTAGTAGTAGCTTGGAACCAGAAAAAAATTCGATAATTAAATATTCAGCTCCTGAAGTGTCCTGATCAGTTGATTATATTTGTAAATGGTAAGTGTGAGCGAAGGTAGGTGTGTGAGGCAACACTTTCACCAACCCGTGTAATACGATCATTCCTTATTAGTCCCATATGCCCATGAAAGCTTGGAAGAGAATATGATTTAAAGGACAAACAAGGCTTAAGCCAAGATTTGAAGATCAAAATAGCATGTGTGTTTTTATTATGCGGAGCATGTCTGCATAATGTGCTGGAATACTCTGGGCATTAATATGGATAATGTTGAAATTTTTCTTCAGTACATCTGAGAAGTGCGAATCTAATGTTTGATTAAGAGAAGGGAGATTGTAGAAACTATTACTACTATTTAATCTATTAGAAGATGAAGGTGAAAATAACGAGTCTAGACGACTTTAAATCTTGACGGCTTATAGCTTGAAAAGACATATTATTATACATATGTAAAATATTAGGAGCTCTCCTACCTTTCGGCGTTACGCAAATTTAGGTATTTTGCGCACCGAGCGGGTGGCGAAATACACGGGCGATTCTTTATTTCATATCTATTCACTCACTCGCACTATGATATTTGAGTATAGCGACTAAACGATCTTGATCTTCCATTATACAAGTTTTCTTAGGATGGAGTTCAGTGGATGGAAAATTTTGGTGTGTCATTTTTATGTTACCTAATTTATTTATTATAATCTATTTTGATATATTTTTTATTATTTATGAACCTTAGTCCCGTGTAGTGGCGGGTAAGAATATCCTCTACCCAATATCTTCCCGTGGGTGTCGTAAGAGGCGACAAAGGTAAACTAAGACAGAAAATGGGCAGCAGCATCTTTCTGATAACAGCAAAAATCAATAAAAAACTGCGGTTGCCAACCCGCTCGCCAAACGTGGTAACTATGGTAGTATACCCCCATGAGAATCGACACAAAAAAATGGCCCCCAGTCCCCGGCGACCCCCCTATTTCTGGCTACGGTGGTGACCATGGTAACGGTGGGGCAGGGGTGCTTAGAATCTCCGGTGGAGGTTTGACTGCCACTTAAGACGACTTGATCTGGCAACGTATAACATACGCACCCTGAGGACTGACGCGAAGATGCTGGAGCTGGAAGAACAGATAGACAAGTTGCGATGGGGTATTATAGGATTATCTGAGGTCCGAAGAGAGGGGAGTACACGGTAATCCTCGAATCCAGCAACTTGTTCTATCACCGGAAGGTCGACCATCTGTTCCAAGGAGGTATCGGTTTTATAGTCCACAAGTCTCTCGTTAACAACGTTGTAAAGATTAGGAGTGTGTCGATGAGGGTTGCGTACCTTATACTCAGAATCACCAAATGGTATTCGCTGAAGGTCATACGGGTTTACGCACCAACTTCGGCACATCCCGATGAGGTAGAGGAAATGTATTAGGATATTTCTAGAGTCATAAATTCCTCCAAAACCAACTATAAAGTGTTAATGGGAAACTTCAACGCAAAACTAAGCATACGAGAGAACGGTGAGCTGAAAGTAGAGGATTTCGGAATAGAGCAACGAAACCCTAGGGGCCAGCAGCTGACCGACTTTATGGAGAAAGAGGGACTCTTTATGATGAACTCTTTTTTCCAAAAGCGGCCCCATAGTAAGTGGTCGAGCCCCGATGGTTCGACAAAAAATGAGATTGATTTCATTATGACGACCAGATGACAACTGTTCACTGATGTCTCAATGATCGCAAGAGTGAAAACTGGCAGCGATCACCGAATGGTGAGAGGTACACTGAACCTAAATCCAATTTGAAATCCAATTCGAAGAAGTGAATTTGAAGAGGTCACGTCTAATTAAGTCAACGCTCCGTCCCGCTCGTCCTCTAATCCAAAGCCCCGAAAATTTTCAGCTCAAGTTACAATGAAGTGGACAATATAAATGACAAGCTAGTTATGTTTACACCAGCACCACCCATAATACGTATAAAGCGTCCATCAGCATAAATACATAAACGCTGAGTATGTAGTAATTTAAGTAGACTGTAAGCATAGGATTAAGAATTGTAAAAGACAATGGTCAGAATAAATTCACATCTCACTCTGTGAACACGTAGTTTTAATTAGTTTTTAAAAAGCTCTCGGCAACTCCCGCAACTTGACTGGCGCAGCCGGTAGGATCGCCGGTAAAGCTGTGCCACCGTTCGTGAATATCGCGTATACAATTTCCCATTTTCACGCATCGGCGAGCGATTCATACAGCGTGGTGATCCAACGAACCAAACAAATTTTTCAAGAATAAGGAGCTGTGAAGCTGATGATGGGCACTGCGGGCTGGTGAGTACGACTCTCACCTCCTTCATATCCCTTAGTAAACTTGGAATCAGACATTTTCCATTTTGACTGTTATTTGGGTTTCAAATACCAATTTTACGTAAATTTTATAAAGTATTAAGTGCAATAAATAACTATTACTTAAATAAAAATAAAAATAATATTAAATTAATTGTAATACGTACATAATATTAAGTCCCATATTACTCAATGAAATTATAGAGTAATATTATATTAAGTGTTATACATTATATTAAGTTCTTATTTTGTCTACATGTGTTTGTTAATTTAAAGATTACTCGACATGTTAATACATAATAGGTTAGTACTTATACTCGAATTTTGCTTACAACATTTGGAACTAGTCGAGTTATAATAAATATTTTATTTTTTGTGTAGAACCAGTGAATAAATTATTAAAAATATCGGTAATTAAACTTATCCCTAATGAATTAACTAAAATAATACCAACATTTAGCGGCGATAAACACCATTTAAATTTATTTTTGCGTAAATGTGAATATATAATAAGTAAATTTAAATCATCCGATGTTCAAAATGAATATATAATGCAAATCATTACTAGTCGACTTACGGGCGAGGCTGCGTCGCTTATCAGTGAACGGGGAGATATACGAGACGTGGGTGGAATTCAAGGAATTGTTTTTAACTCACTTCGGCGACCCACGTAGCGAAGATTGTTTAGCCATTGAATTAGAAACTTTAAAGAAATACCAAAATGAGAATTATATAGATTTTTGCGGTCGTATACAATCGCTTAAATCAGTGCTATTATCGAAGGTTAATCAAATTGGTGATAAAAACTTAAAAATAAGTAAAACTATTATTTATAATAACACCGCTCTGCAGGTTTTCTTATATAATTTACCTGAAAATATGGTGCGCATTGTTAGGTTGAAAACACCCAGTACACTAGAGGAAGCACTAAGTATAGTTTTAGAATAAGTAAACTTCTATTACCAATATCAGATGCATAGTAAAATGTTACAGTCTAGCCATATGTCTAAGCCACAGTCTAGTAGTATACCAGTACAACAACCATCGTTTAAGTTCGCAATGCCAAAACAGCCTACAGGTTTTAGACCAATGTTAGCACCAAACCAACCCCCTAGGCAGAATTTCGGAACACCACCTCAATTTAAGTTTGGCATTCCCCATAGTAGACAAATGAAGATTCCGTTACCACAAAATAAGCCTCAACAGCAAATGAGTTTCCCTAAGCAATATCCCACCTCAGTTTGAATACCGACCAAACTTTGGATTTAGACTCCAGGGCTACAGCCCCATGCAACCAATGTTACCACAACAGTTTGGTAATTCTCAGCATTTTAATTATCCTAGTAATAATAATGTGCATAATAAGCCGGTTTCTAATGATCCTGATGTTTCTATGAGAACTGTCCCTCCAAAGCCAGGTTTCCGCCTAAACGAATTAGAAATTTATCCATCATACTATCCCTACGAATTTCTTCAAAATTACATATATGAGGAAACATACGACAACTATTATGAAGATGAATCCATACAAGAAAATTCTAAAATAGGGGTCGACGAAAACAATGATTCAGAGGATAATGACATGTCTGCACAGACTGAAAACTTTCAAGTAAAAGCCTCCGAAAACCACCCGAAATAATAGAATTGAATTGCGACATAAATCTAAAACTACCCATACATATATATACCGGAAATAGATGCTAATTTTATGATAGACACAGGAAGCACCCGTTCTTTTATAAGCCCCAATAAAGCATACCAATACTACCGTAATTATATAACAAATGAACCCTTTGAAGTTATAAGCACTCATGCATCTAGCAAACACAATCAGGTACTTAAAATTCCACTATTTTCCATATTTCAAAGTAATGATGAACATAAATTTTATCTTTATAATGTCGATTCACGTTATGATGGGTTAGTTGGGAATGATTTATTAAAGCAGTTGGAAGCTGAAATAGATTTAAAGAAACAAGTACTTACCACACAATTCTTTTACCTATAATACACAATAGCTTAGATCATGTTGTAATACTTCCACCTCGTTCTGAAGTTAGAGCAAAATTACCTGCTAACATGTTTTATGGCGAAGGAATATTAAATTATACCCGATTCTGTGATGGAGTGCGCATGCCTTCTGCATTGGTAAAATGTGAGAATGGATATGCCACTACAATTTTACAAAATGCGTTGGATCAATAAATGGAACTATCTATTAAGAAACCTTTTGAAGTTTGTGAATGCGTGGATGATAAATCGTATGTAAATTCTATAGATCACTCTGATCTAGAAACGGACCAGTTATTGCTTGAAAATTTAAACATGTTACCCGTAAAGCAAGGACAAGCATACAAGGAAGTAGATAAGTGGGTTATAGTTAAGCAGTTAGACTTTAGTAGCATTAAAGATGATTTAAATTTTAATATCAATAAATATAAAGAATTTAGCAGTTTTGTAGACATCCATAAGCCATACGTAAATGAGTCCCAAAATATGAACACACAAGTAAATTATTTAAGTAACTTAGCTGTAGAAAAGTTTAAACAACTCCTACCTTCGATACGTTTCAAGCGCGGTCTTATTAATCCATTAGGTTCTGTTATCAAAGCGCTTACAGGAAACTTAGACCACAATGATGCAGTAAAATACGATAATCTCATATTCTCAATTAAAGACCCAGCAAACGCACACTAATAAGAAAATAACAATAATCTCGGAGATGCTTGACTCTCTTATAAATAGTATTGGATCTCTACAGGAAAATATGAAAATTATAGGTGAACGAATGAAATGTATAAAGAATTTAAAATAATAATTACTAAAGGAGATAACAGCATATACTCCACATATGTTTTAAGTATGTTTAACATGTTTGTCAATAATTTTAGAACTATATACTTAATTTTAAGCGAAATAGAAACGGCATTAGCATTTACTAAACTTCACGTTCTACATCAAGCCATTGTTGATTCAATTGAATTATTAGTTATATTAGAATCTATATCTCAAACCAATAGTTTATTGTATCCTATTACTAAAAACAATTTAGTTAATTTAGAAAGATCTATGTCTGCTAAGGCCTATGTAAAAGAAAACCAAATAACGTTCATTATGGAAATCCCTCTGACTGATAATATTACATACACTTATTTCAAAATGTATGCCTCACCTAAGTTTGATCCCACCTATAATAGAACAACAGTTATTTTTCTCAAATATCCTTACAAAACACATGCATAGAACAACTTATGAACTTCGCATCAAATCTCAGCCTTTGTAAATTATCAATAGTAGAGCTGGAAAGTTAGTTAAGATACAGTCTAGTCCTATTAACTGGATCCTACTTACACAAAATGAAATAGTGCTTACAAAAACGTGTGCCGATGACACTCAAAGAAATGCTGTAAAGGGCACTTACCTCTTGGAAATTGATGAAAACTCTGAGATAAAATTAGGCAATATTAAATTACACTGGAAACGATACTATTCAGGAAAACTGCAATATAAGGTGACACCTATTTTAACTCTACCGAAATTGATAGAGCAGCCCACAAATGCGGAGAAAACAGTGAATTTAAATCGCGTTAATTTGGATGTACTAGAATATCTCTCGTACAAACTGAAAAGTGAAATAGTGGAAAGTGAAAGTGAAATCTTAGTGAATAAGAAAAGTGTTAGTTTGGCTACTGTACTACTCTATGTTACATTAGTTTTAATTAGCCTTATTATTTGTAAAAATAAGTCCAAGCTCTTACATTGTATGCAAAGTCATCGGAATCCAAATCTTGCCGATAACTTTGCAGTTGAGGAGGGAGGGGCTATGATTACACCAGCACCACCCATAATACGTATAAAGCGTCCATCAGCATAAATACATAAACGCTGAGTATGTAGTAATTTAAGTAGACTGTAGGCATAGGATTAAGAATTGTAAAAGACAATGGTCAGAATAAATTCACATCTCACTCTGTGAACACATATTTTAATTAGTTTTTAAAAAGCTCTCGGCAGCTCCCGCAACTTGACTAGCTTGTGGCAACTGTCCATGCGGTTGGAGATAAGTTCTGTAAGACCCATCGCAGAAGAACACAAAACTCTCCGATCACACTCTTAATCTCATGGCTGTTAGACGGAAGATGAAGCTGCAGTTGTCAGCAAATTTGATAGCATACAGGCAACTGAACAGACGGATCTCCAAATGCATGCGGCGGGACTTACGCAACTTTAATACAGTTCGTATTGAAGAAGCGATTGAGCGAAACCAGGGCTCCAAAGTCTTTGCCAGAGATCTGTCTGTCAGAAAGAGCCAACTGTCGAAGCCGAGGACTAAATATGGCAGCATCGTTTCCGGGACATCTGAGACTGAGTGAGATTGAGAGGTTCTATGGGCAGCTGTACACGTCATCGTTAGAGCCACACGTAAGTTGAGTAACGATGTAAGAGCAAGTCTTATCCGACACTACTTCGATGATATTCCGAACGTCAGTCTGAGCGAGATTAGAATAGCTCTCCAGCACTTTAAAAACGGCAAGTCCCCGGGCGAGGATGGAATTACAGCGGAGCTTCTGAAAACGGGTGGAAAAGCGATACTTAAAGTCCTTCAGAAGTTCTTCAATTCCATCCTCCATGGTAGCACTACTCTGGAGGCGTGGAGCAGAAGTGCGGTGGTCTTGTTCTTCAAGAAAGGCGACAACGCTCTCTTGAAGAACTACAGACCGATTTCCCTTCTGAGCCGCGTCTACGTGCTGTTTTCGAGAGTCATCACGAATCGTCTCGCATGCGGACTCGACAACTACCAGCCTCCCGAACAAGTCGGTTTCCGAAACGGCTTCAGTACCATAGACCGGAGATAGTGATATATGTGTGTGGATAGTGCGGCGTCAAAAAGAATTGAGTCCGTCTCGCAAAGGTCCCGGCTGGCTTCCAAATAGGTCACCAGCATTGGGTTCAGAGCCCTCACGAGAGCCCGATTCCGCTTGCTTAGGGCTATGCGGAGAAGTCGCGGTCGATTTTCGAGAGGCGTACTGCGCGTTTCCACAATCGCCTCTTTCAATGTACTCCTCATTTGCTCTAGTTCCAGTTCCTGGGCGATTGTTCCATCATCGTTTGAATCAACCACAACTGGGGTATTCACGGCGGCATCCACGTTTGCCGTTTGCTCTGCAAGTTGTGGCGCCGCATCCTCAGCCGTAGCATTTTCACCCGATGAAGGAACAGCCTCACGTCGTAGCCGTTCGAGTTCAGCAACATCAAATATATTTGAGCGCAAGATAGACCGATCTCGGTCTGCCAGGTTTTGCTTGGTGACGGTTATAGATGGCTCCAGCTCAACAAAAAGACGATGCATCCTAGCCCGACATACCAAACCTCCAACTTCTCCCCCTTTCGCCATAAAATACGCCCGCAGTGCGTTGGTATTCATTTTGATTGTCCATCGCATGCGGCGTACTCCACCAGTGGCGGGTGCCGATTGGGCCCGCGAAGACCCTGCCGACACCAAGCCAGTTGGTGGGGATGATGGATGCGAGAGGCTAATGGGTGGTCGTGCAGCACCTCTCGCACGGCTGGCGGTTCGCATGCTGTCGCGTCCAGCGCCAGCTCCAGACGCGCCCTGGCAACCTCCAGGCAGCGGCCCTTTGCGCGTTCTTCCGTATTCCATCATCCATATAAGTGGGCGCCATTTAACGGCAGACGCCCAGAACCGGCGCCGTTTCATGGTGAGGCCATGTACACAAGCATTTGCACCTTCATTTTTGCCGAGGCACGGCACTTACACCTCTTGGCAAGGTGCTGACTGACTGCACTGACGTAGCGGTTTTGTCACATAACTGTTACGTCAGCAATGAAGTTATTATTATTATTATTATAAATTTATTAAATCACGTGAAAAAAATGCTAGAACTCAAAAAACACCACATTTGAACAACAAATAAAATCTAATTAGATCAATATTTTATTTCTTAACCAGTCGCTTTGAACGGGGAAGAGTTAATTCTGACCCCGGGCCTTTAGCCGTCTGTACAAAATTTTGAACCTACAATTTTGCTGTACGTGCCGACGTTGACCTTCCGAGAATGCTTTGTGGTGGGTACCATTTGAGCCAATGATGTAAATTGCATTTCTAACACTTAGTGATTCCAAACCGCTTTTGAGCTTCCAGAAATACAGCATGCCGAGACTTTCTCAAAAACTTAGACTGGGTAATGTCAGTGGCCTTTGATTTTAGTTTTCGCACACACTTTGTTACGGTCTGCCACTTCAGCGAACTTCAGGACGACAGGCCTGGGTATGTTTTTAGCAGGACGGCCCAGACAATAACTGGCCTTGATACAATACTTGGAGCTAGAAAAATTTGACGGGTCCGAGTGCTCAGCAACCAATGAAGTTACGCACGCAGTAAGGTCCTACGTTTTAGCTTCTGGTATGTCATGCAAGAGTAGCCTAGTAGCCTTCTCCTAGGCTACTCTTGCATGACATACCAGAAGCTCCTCATTTCCGTTTCCAGCTTTAAAAACTCCATTTGCTGCTGCAAAGTATTTAATGCGGCCACAATAAAAGTTTGAAAATACTTAAAGTGAATTGAAGTCAGCAGCGATCGACGAGGTCCACCTCGTCCAGGTCTTGCCTGCTGAGTTTTTTTGCAAATATTGCTGAAATTCGTCCATTTTCGTATAAAACATCTCAGACTATGCAGAAAATGATTGCTTCAATGAGTCTACATTGTGTCACTTATAAGTGGATAGTGGAATAAATTGAAATTATCACAAGGATTTCTTTAACTGGTAGGTAGTGTCACTCACATACATCACGTACATAATTTACAATAAGGATTTAATTAATCCAACAATTTTACGCCTACCCTCCAAAAAAGTACAACATAAATTATGCATTTCAAAAGAAAGAAAGAACCTTTATTCCAAGCTACAAACCAATATATTAATATGAAATATGTAAGGTACCCCACGATACGAAAGAAAGTCCTAGCGTGGAGGTAGCTATAAAATAGATTTAAAATTTTGTAAGAAGTGAAATGTATAAAAGCTTTTCGTGTAACGAATAAAATAAAATAAAACAGTTGTTTGTGTTGCGGCCCAGCGTACTATGGAGAGAGCTATACTCGAAGTTTCTTTGCGTGATAGGCTTCGAAAAGAGGATATCCACAGTAAAATCAGGCTAACAGACATAGTCCAACGGGTCAGTAAGCTAAAGTAGCCATGGGCTAGTCGTATAACTCGAAGAACCCGCAACCGATAGGAAAGAAAGGTTTTGGAGTAGCAGCCTCGTACCGATAAACGAAGTGTAGGGCGGTCCCCCCACTAGATCGAGTGACGACCTGGTAAGATATGCTTGCTTTGTGGCATCCCTTGCGGGAGATCTTTGTTCAGCAGTCGACTTGTAAAGAGCTGTGATGATTTTTTTATTTTATTATGTTATTAGCTTAAATAGAACTGGCATCAAAAAAAAGTATATTCAGCCATATACCGAATATTTCGCAGGCTTCCTGCCCGATTGGCCAAATATTCGCCAAAAGTATGCTTGAAAATGAAATCGTGTGGCCTTTTAAGCTAAAAACCCCTATAACCCCTTTACAAAGATGTCGTATACGGACGTACTTTGCCTTACAATCTTCCACTCTTAGATTTCATTATGATGATTCAAGTGTATAGACAATATTTGTGATACTTCTAATTTTGCACTTTTAGTTTTTTTTTAATTACCTATCTTTTTTTGTCTTTAACTGTCTATCTAAGCTGAACATAGGCGTCCCCAAAGAATGTCTTATATGGGAGATACCTATTTGCCATAGTTGCCGTCGGGTTGCCGAATGGCCTTCCGCAGATTTTTTTAGTTATTATTAGGAAGATGCTGCTGACTATCTAATGGTTTGTTTCCCTTTGTCGCCCTTACGACACCTACGATATTGTCTAGCGGATATTCTTACACCGCCACTACATGGTTAATTTGAAGGGCTATTTAATAATTTTATAATTTTATCATAAAATATTTTTTTTATTTCGCCTATTATCTGACTACAATAAGAAATTAAAAAAAATATTTGACCGAATAAGATAAAAGTACGAGTAACCGAATAGGCCGAATACAAAATAGTAGTCAAATATTCGTTGCAAGATCAAATTTGAATTTATATTTCATTTTAGTTCGCATCACAGTCAAAATCAAATATACGGAAGCCAGTGCGGCTGTTAATAATTTACTAAGGAAATTGAAATCGTATTTATGTTGGAAGTTTAAACTAATATATCATTCCTCGCGCTGCAACTTACAAAGCGGTTTCCCGTGATCTTGGATATCAGTTATTTGTGTTGATTTCAAAAGTGAAATATCAAGAAAGTTAGTTCACGTTAATAATATTAATAATATTTTTCATTTGTTTATTTTTACATTTAATGCATATTATTTATATTTATCATTTTCTTTAATATATATTTTATACAGCTCAGCCAGATTGGAATACTATATTGAGTTAAAGTTAAAGTTAGAGCCTACTACGTCCTACTTCAAGGCATAGGCCTCCTCTTATTTCTGAGAAGGTATAGAACTGAGGAAAGTCCACCGCGATCACATGTAAAATTAAATGTTTCCTTCACTATAGAGCACGTGGTAAATCTGCATATAAAGATGTAATTAACAATTTCATTGTTGCCAGTGGGGTTCGAACCCGGGTTGCTCTCGTACTGTGATATTTACTGAGCTGCCAAGGCTTAATACTATATTAATACCCCACAATAACACTAATAATATAATTTATTCGGTTAAAACTTTTACATTAAAGGTAAAGATATAGTTGTACGTACATAGTTCGTATTTTGACATTTGGCATGCGTAAATTATTTTGCATATAGATATTAAAGTGCAAAATAATTTTCGCATATTATATTACTTATTTTTTGACGAATGAATTAAAATTTCCTTTAACAAACGTCAACATATTTTATAATCTACTAATGTTTTTTTTTTAATGAGGTTGCTCTACCCGGATAAGAAACGGCGAAATAATTCATATAATATACTAATTATAACATAAATATAAAATAACATATAATAATAATAATTAATAATAAAGCTTTTTCTTTTACCTTAACTAAATTCTTAAACTAATGTAAGTGTAACAGTGAGAATAAAATTTTATTTTCAAATTATTCGCAGTTATATAAAAAAATTATTAGATTGACACAAAAGGCACAAAATAACCAAAAAATAAAAGCATCTAAAAATAAGTCTAAAACAACTTGGCAAATATTTAACGAACAAAATACAACTTACCTACACGCAGTATTAATAAAATTAAGGTAAATGATCAAACTCTATTAAATCCTCAATGCATCGCTGAAGCATTTAACAACTATTTTATCGATAATATTCAGGCAAACATAGATGTCCCTAACAAACATAAATCTTGTAAAATAAATACCAACAGTAAATCTCTGTTCATGCCGCCTAGTGTTCCACTAGATATTCACAAAATAATAATGTCGTTAAATAATACAAGTAGCGTGGGATACGATGGCATTGCTACAAAAATATTAAAACACATATCAATGGAAATATGCGGACATCTAAGTCATCTAATCAACCTAAGTATTAGCGCAGGTAAGTACCCAGATGCCTTAAAAACATCAATTATAAAACCGCTGTTTAAGAAGGAAAATAGAGAACTAATGGAATATTATAGGCCCATCTCACTTATTCCCGTAATTTCAAAAATATTTGATATATATGTAAGGAAATATATAAATTTATTGAAAAATATAACATTTTATGTGAGGAACAAAAAGGATTTAGACCACATAGGACAATCAATATGGCCATATATGACTTTTTATACAATATTATTAACAATATCGACAAACGTAGACATGTCTGTGGCATATTTTGCGACATGACAAAGGCATTTGATTACGTAAATTACGCTGCTCTTTTATAAAAACTTGAAGCCTATGGCATTAGAGGCTATATAGAATACAAATAACTGAAATTAATCAAATTAATATAGCAAATAAGAAGGAAGAGATATTTCGATCGTCAAAGCGCTAAGTTAAATTTGAAGTACCACAGGGGAGTGTGCTGGGTCCTTTTATATTTATATTGTACATCAATGACTTACCTAAATGCATTGAGCAACCAGTAACACTGTTTGCGGATGATACCACAGTGACAATACCATGTAAAAATGTAGAGACCTATGAAAATGACATTATAACTCCTTAAAATTAGTTGTAAACTGGTTAGACGAAAACAATTTAAAAATAAATTTAAATAAAACAAAAGTTATCTATTTCAGTCAACGGATTCCTAGCACGAGCCTAAATGTACACTACAATAATGATGTAAAAGAAGTTGAAACTGCAAAGTTCCTTGGTCTCGAAATAGATAAACATCTTAACTGGAAAGCACCCATTAATACTTTATGTAAAAAAATTAGTAAAACCGAATATGCTTTACATATTTTGTCTTCAATAGTATACACGGATGCACTCCTCACTGCTTACTACGGCTTAGCAGAATCCCACCTCCGATATGGAATAATATTTTGGGGTAACTCAACCGAAAAAGAATCAGCGTTTAAGGTTCAAAAAAGATGCATAAGGGCGATGTTTAAGCTTGAAACTACCGATAGTTGCATGCCATATTTTAAACAGTATAAAATACTGACATTACCTTGTTTATACATACTAAAAGTAGCAGTGTTTGTTAAATTGCATTCAAAACGTTTTAAACGCCTTGACCAAGTAGTTCCACGTAATAGACGCGACAATACCCTTTTGTGTCATCAATCCGCTAAGACAGCACTAATGCGCAAAAGTATATACTGCATGGCTCCAGTCATATATGATAAAATACCAAAAAGTTGGAAAGAATTGCCGCTATCGATATTTAAAAAAAAGGCTTCGTAGCTTCTTGACAGTCAAAGCATACTATAGCGTAACAGAATTCTTGACTGAATTTTTTTTATTTTTAAGACTGTATAATGTTAAAAATTTGAATTATGTTTGTTTTTGTGTTTTATTATAGCTGTTTTGATGATTTGTTTATATTTCTGTATATTTTGCATGCCTACTGGTAAAATATGGCTGAACTCACTACCTATATTTCCATGTACTGCACCCATATTTGCAAAATAAAATATCTTTATCTGTATCTTTATCTGTACCTAAGTATATATTTTTTAATTATTAAGAGTTTTCAATTAACCTTAATAACTAAGTTCTTAAACCCCGGATTACAGACGTAACGTTATGATGCTTCTTATGATTTTTTTTTCACAAAACTGAAGTAGTGAGTGAACTTATGTCCATCTTGTAATCTGAATCATGTCATAGTCGTGCAATCAACTTCATACAAAGAGCGCTACAGATGCGTTGTTTACCCCTGAGTACTAAGATGGAATGCTCCACAATCTATAATTAAACTTTCCCTCTATACCCTTCAAATTGAAACACAGCGGTGCAAGTACTGTTATTGGATGGCTTTATTTTTGTTGGAAGATTATTATTCCTAAATTAATTAATAAACTACCTAAAATCTTGAAGGAAAATATCAATTCCAAAAATATTAAATACAAATTAAAAAGATACTTTTTGCATCAACTGACATAATATAATTAAAAACTAACATATTCATTATTTGTAATATAATTACCATATGTAAATTCTAAAAATGTGAAATAATATTTCCTCCGAACAGCCTGTAATAGGTACTACTCTAACTAAATAGCCAATACAACTCATTTTCATGTTATTTTCATAGAAACGAGCGAACTACCTTCTTACCTAAATAATAATGTTTGCGCTTGAAAGACGGCGAACCGCAGTGTGCAGAAAATCTTATATAGGTTTATGTTGCACTGTACTTATGAACTTTGTTGTAGTATGTATTTTAGTTTTTGTAAAATAAAAATAAAAAATAAAAAATTAGGAATCCACCTAGTCGGACTCCTTGGGGAAAAATGGGTTCTACCACTTAGTAATAAAAACATTATTACTCATTCGTAACATTAGTTTCAAATGCGAGTTAACTAAGGTTAAATGCTCGTAGGAGTTAACAGACTATAGTGAAAAGAAAAAAAAAACACAGAATTAACCTCCAAACCAGATTAACAAATGTGATCCGTTACGAGGTGCTTTCGTCACGTTTCTATGAGTCATTGTTTGCTCATTCGTTCTTTGTAAAGGATTTATACGATGAGGATTTAAAGGTGCCATTATGTACACAAAGCTCCGACGAGCAATTTTTCCGTATTAAATAAATCGCTACCGCGTTACTAATTTGACATTTCCGGAAAAGAGAATTCCATTCTAAACTGGGTTATGTAAGTAATAAGTAGTATAAGACCATCCACCACCCCATATCGTCCCGTCAGAGTCAGAAAGAACGACAGAGAAAAACAAACTAAGAAATAAAAGAATGAAAGAGCCTACTCTTTTCACAAAAGCCGGCAACGCATCTGCAATACCCCTGGTGTAGCAGTTATTCATGGGCGCGGTAGTCATCTACCATCAGCTACATGCTCGTTTGCCCTCTCTTATATAAAAAGATGGGCAGCAGCGTCTTCCTAATAATGAATAGTAAATAAAAAACTGCAGTTGCCAACCCGCCCGCCAAGCGTGGCAAATATGGCAAATATTCAAAATACTAGGCTGCACTAAATGTATCGGGAATGGAATATTTCCACTGTTCCTGCCATATTAAAATCTTTTTAATCGAAAACTCCTTGGTTTTAAAAATCGAATACCATTTATTTATTTAAAAAAAAAAATTCTCGGTCTTGTCACAAGGTTTAGTCAAACTTGTTTAGTCGTTGAGAAAATGGAATTGACTCGAGAAAATTCAAGAGCGATAATTTATTATGACTTTCGAAGTGGTTTAACACAAAAACAGTGTGTTGACCGGATGACTTCTGCATTTGGTGATGAAGCCCCATCCAAAACCACAATTTATCGCTGGTTTGCTGAATTTCAACGTGGACGTGTCAAGCTCAGTGATGATCCCCGTCAAGGTCGTCCAAAAACTGCAGTCACCCAAGAAAACATTGATGCTGTGCGTAAGCTGATTGAGGAAAATCGACATGTGACATACCGCAAAATTCAGGCAACTTTAGACATTGTCATGAGTCAAATACAAATAATCTTGCATGAAAAATTAGGTGTAAAAAAGTTGTTTTCGCGATAGATACCGCATTCGCTCTGTGAAGAGCAAAAAGCGGCTCGCGTTACTTGGTGCGTCAGAACTCTCGAAAGATTCCACGCAGGATGATCAAATGCTGTATACAACATCGTATCAGATGACGAATCCTGGATATACGAACCCGAAACAAAAAACCAGTCACGAGTTTGGGTGTTCGAAAATGAGTTAAAGCCAACAAAAATTGTTCGTTCACGGAGTGTTGCAAAAAAACGGTGGCCACGTTTATCTCCAAAACCGGCCATGTTACGGCTATTCCTCTTGAGGGACAAAGAGCGGTTAATGCAGAACGGTATGCTAGCATTTGTTTGCCACAGGTCGTTTCTGAACTCCGTAAAGAGAACTGCAACCGCCGCATCATCCTCCATCACGACAATGCAACTCGCATTGTCTCACACCGCATACAGAACAAAAGAGTTTTTAGAGCGAGAAAACATAGAATTATTAGACCATCCACCGTACAGCCCAGACCTAAGCCCTAATGATTTATATACTTTCCCTAAAATAAATAATAAATTGCGTGGACAGAGGTTTTCATCACCTGAAGAAGCTGTGGAATGGAATGGTTGCTTCAATGGTTGGTTCCATCGTATGGAAAAATGTGTCAAATTTCGCGAAGAATACTTCGAAAAGCAATAAATACATTTTAAATAGTAATGTTGTGTCACTTCCTTGATTCCCGAAATTTTCAGTGCCGCCCTCGTACTGGATCACTGCTTGCATAGCACTCTATATGTTCGGGATTACAATTGGTCCAGCCATTTGAAGATTAGCCCGGGTAGTAAGCATGTTTGTATTATAATAAAAATATAAGGGGGGATAAGTCGCTCGCGTCCGTAGGCTATGACCACCTATTCCTAGGCCCACCCTACACGTGTCCCCCGGGTGGTGCTAAATGAGCGACAAGCCGATACCACAGACTCGGCTCCACGCCGTGGTAGCGGCGTAAAACATACCACCCAATATTTTCGCACATGAGGAACTATATAAAAGAAATGGCCCCGAGTTCCCGGCGCCCCTTTAATGGGGCAGGGGTGCGAAGAATCTCCGGGAGGAAAACCGGCGACGAGGTTCGCCACCCGTCACGTTCTGTCTCCCGGAGAGGCGAAAAGTGGATTGCAGAGGCCCGTCTGGCTACGTTGAATGTATGTGGGGCAATGAATGATAAAATGGATGAAGTGTGCGATATGATGTATGATAGAGGAATAGATGTGTTATGTGTAAATGAGACGAAAAGGAAGGGGAAGGATGTCACTACACATGGCATGTATACCGCATACTGGTCTGGTGTAGACGAGATCGAGCGGGCATGCCAGGGGGTAGGTATCATCCTTTCAGAAAGAATGGGCCAATGTGTGAAAGAGTATGAATGTGTAAGCCCAAGACTGCTATGGATACGAATGAAAGTGGGCTTAAAGAAGTTGTTTGTGTTAGGGGTCTACGCCCCAGACATGTCTAAGCCCACTTATATCCGAGAGCAGTTTTGGGAAATGGTAAGGATGGTGTTAATGAAGTGTAAGGGAAATGAAAATATTATTATGCTAGGAGATTTTAATGGAAGGGTTGGGGTGAGGAGGCTTGGTTATGAAAGGGTATTGGGAACGTTTGGTGATGAAAGTATAAATGAGAATGGTGAAAGTCTCCTCACCGTATGTATGGAAAAGAATCTTTTTGTGACGAACACTTGCTTTCGCCACAAGAGGATTCACATGTATACTTGGGAAAGAGGTGACGATAGAAGCATGATAGATTTCATAATTGTGGATGAAAGATTGAGGGGCGCAGTGGTAGATACAAGGGTTTACCGGGGTTCTAACGTAGGAACGGATCATTATTTGGTTTTATGCCGAATTAATGGTCTATTCAGGCGTTGGCGCCATCGATCATCTGTATCTACCACTGCGTTACAGCGTATTAGAACAGAAAGGTTACAAGATGAAGGTGAGAGAAACAAGTTCAAATGTAGACTGAAAGAAAATATAAGTGGTTTGGATGAATTATGTATGAAGGAGTTAGACTTGGAGAATGTATGGCAAAATGTAAAGAAAGGTTTAGTGGATGCAGCTACCGAAGTATGTGGTGTTAGTAAGAGAAAGAATGAAAAGAAAAATAATACGTTATGGTGGGATGATGAGATACGTATGGAAGTTGAAGCAAAGAAGAGAGCATGGCTAGATTTACTAGCAACAAAGGCTGGTAATTCTAGCGGTACGAATGATGATATTGAAAGAAAAAAGGCAGTCTTTAAACATCTTAATAAGAGAGTAAAAGAAGTAGTTGAAAGAAAAAAGCAAGAAAGAACGGATAAGAATGATAGAAGAATATCGGATAACTTCCAGGCAAATATTAAAATGTTCTGGAAACTTGTAAGAACTGCCAGGGGACATTCAAAAGAGCCTATGATGAATGTTATAAGAGACGAGAATGGCTATATTCTGAAAGATGAAGTTTTGAGTTTAAAGAGATGGAAGGAATATTTTGAAAGCGTGTTTATGAGTGAGGAGACAACGTGTGTAATAAGTGAAGTAGAAACTCCGAAAGAAGAGGAAAGAGGTAGCGAGATAAGTATAGATGAAATAATGAAAGCAATGAAAAGCATGAAAGCAGGTAAGGCTGCCGGATATGATAGAGTTTCACTCGAAATGCTAAGGGCTGGAGAGGAAGTCATGGCAGGCCTGCTGCACACCTTGTTTAATTTATGCTGGGAACTGAAGCGGGTACCGGTAGACTGGTGCAAAGCCGTGATAGTCCCAGTATATAAAGGAAAAGGGTCGCAGCAGGACTGTAAAAACTACCGTGGCATCAGCCTTCTTAGCATTGTGGGAAAACTGTATGCTAAGGTACTGATTGAAAGGGTCATGAAAGAAACTGATGGAAAAATTTGGGATGTGCAAGCGGGATTCAGAAAGGGAATGGGATGTACAGATCAAGTCTTTTCCATGCGCATGATCGCGGAGAAGTTTTTGGCCAAAAACCAAAAGGTTTTTTGTGCGTTCATGGACTTGGAAAAGGCCTATGACAGAGTGGATAGGGATGTGCTATGGCAAACACTGAACTCATTTGGGTTGAGCGCTGGCTTGATACAGGCATTGGAGTCTCTTTATAGGGACTCTAGTGCTTGTGTTAGAATCAACGGGGTCTACTCGGACTGGTTTGACATCCATAAAGGTGTCAGACAGGGCTGTGTGGCTTCCCCGTGGCTGTTCAACCTATTTATGGACAGTTGTTTGCAAAATTTGAAAGTTGAAGAATGCGGATTAAGAATGGGTGAGTTAACCGTCAAATGCCTTTTGTACGCCGATGATCAAGTTATCCTTGCGTCGTCGGCGGCCGAGTTGCAAATGATGGTTACATTAATGAACAGATCATTAAAAGAAAGGGGTATGAAAGTGAACGCAAGTAAGACGAAGGTTATGGTTTTTGAAAGAGAAGAAAGTAAAACGATTTGTGAAATAAGAATAGAAGGGGAGTTGATCGAGCAAGTGGATGAGTTTGTATATTTGGGCTGCGTATTTAGCAGGGATGGGAGATATGATAAGGATATAGAGCGACGAGTGAATGCGGGAAATAGAGTAAATGGGGCCCTGCACTCTATTGTGAAGAGTCAAAATGTGTCAAAAAAAGGCACGTATGGCAATTCACAATGCTGTGTTGGTCCCTACTTTAACGTATGGTAGTGAAAGTTGGGTGTGGCAGAAGAAGCATGAGAGTAGAATCAACGCAGTAGAAATGCGGTCCTTAAGGAGTATGTTAGGGCTGAATCTGAACGACAGGGTAAGAAATTGTGTAATAA
This sequence comes from Parnassius apollo, assembly GCA_907164705.1. Taxonomy (NCBI): domain Eukaryota; kingdom Metazoa; phylum Arthropoda; class Insecta; order Lepidoptera; family Papilionidae; genus Parnassius; species Parnassius apollo. The sequence goes on from CAJQZP010001706.1 coordinate 408,866, forward strand.
GAGAAGAGTGTGGTTTGCAAGATAATGTTGTGACCAGGATTAAGAAAGGAATGCTTCGGTGGTTTGGTCATGTGGAAAGAATGAATGAGGAAAGAGTGACAAAGAAAATTTATGTTGCAGAAGTGAATGGCAGAGTCGGAAAGGGACGTCCTAGGCGAAAATTTATCGACCAAATTGGCGATTTATTGAAAACGGGCCAAATTAGGAGTACCCTTAACCGTCGAGCATGTATGCGTAGGTGTATGGATGTGAAGGAGGCGAGAGAGGTGTGTCAGGATCGTGCCAAATGGAAGTCTGTAGTCTCTGCCTACCCCTCTGGGTGACAGGCGTGAGTGTTTATGTATATATATGTATATAATAAAAATGTTCAAACAATAAATTTTAACATAACTATTAGCTGCTAAAAGCTTTTAGAAATTAAAGTACGTGTACAATTGACAAATGACTTAAGCGAATACTGACGAAAGTAGATTAATCGAATCCATTAGAACTTCAAACAACTCAATTCAAACACGAGAAGAACTAGAAATGCTTCTTTAGTTTAAGCGAAATGCACGACGACCTTTGGACCAAAGCCAAACACCTACATTTGAAATCGATTTGTAAATCCACTTTGTGTTTAAAACGGATCAATAACACAGTAGAGACAAGAAGTTACCAAGGTTATGCAAGTCATACACCCTGTTGCCAAACCCAACCCAAGGCCAACCAATTTAACTTACCTACCTTATATTTTTATTATTGTTGATTTTTAAATGACACGTGACGTGTTTCCGTAACGAGCGCTGGAGTGCTCGATTCGTACTGTGTTTGCGCGAGTGTGTGGCTGGCCACTTACGCTCATATTGCCAGTCCTTTGACTCTCATCCAAAACACCGACGAAACAAGGGGTCTTAATACGAGTGGACGAATAGTGTTAAGTGCTATCCTCTGCGTGTAACAACAGAAATGCCCTACTTGAGTAAGGTATGACCCAAGTTGCGTCGCATTGCACTAGTCACCCTGAGACGAGAAGATGAAACGTGTCATGTTCATGTTCAATTTCACCGGCATGTATACACCTTTCATACCGAACAAGCCTCCTTCCCCCCCCCACCTTTGCGAATATCTAGTTTACCTAGTAGTAAAAAAAACTTGACTATTATATAACAATAACAATGAAATGTCAATAAACTATCGTTGTGAACTGTTATAGGCCATAAAGAGCCATAAAGGCCATAGAGGCACCTAAAGTTTGGAGACCTGTATAAAGTGAAAATTAAAAAAAATAACTAAAACATCTAAATGTCTTTTTATTCAAAGATAAATGGTTAGCTCTTATACAACATGCAAGAAAAATATATTTTAATTGTATTAAATATAATGTAGACATACATTTCATCATTTCGGGACACCTGTTAAGCCGATGCCCTGGGGTCGTGCACCATGTTCCCTTATACTAAAGACGCCACTGATGTCTTGCTTTAAGTTCAAATTCACCCATAATATTATAATTTTTGTTAACATAAATTTGTTGCCAGGTTTTAAAAAAAAAACAAAATTAAAATTTAACAAACAAAATATACAATGAAGTCATGAAATAACTTTAAAATTTATTCCACTAGCTGTGCTGTGAATAGTTAGATAATCCACTAAAGCACACACTGCTAGCGTAGTGGCGTCAGTCTGATATACAATAATTACTCAGACCGCACGCTGCATAGGCATTTGCATAGGAAACTCAGAAGTTGGAAACATGCTCATATGTCTATAGCTGCTACGATTCTAACCTTGTGAATAAAAACAAATAAATAACAACTATTCTACCGTCATTTATACAAATTAATAAAATTGAAGTGTCTGTCGTAATTTTGAAATAACTGCCTTTTATTGAACTAAAAGGGTTATTTGCGTGACATTAAAGCCTCAATAACCTTTTTTTTTAATTTGTCTATCTATTTGTCCGAGTTTCCTTTGAATTGCTGAACCGATTGTAATGAAATTTCACGAACACGTAGAGAGCAATGCTAAAAGTGATCTATATTCGAATAAAGGGCTATATTCGATCCGAAAATCTTAAAGATTTTTTGAGAAATAAAAAACTTGATATATTAAATAGTGTTTGGTGATTATCTTAAATCTGAATGATGCCACATTGATATTGTATCTGTCAATGTGGCGTCATTCAGATCCACACAAAGTTGGGGCGTACAAAAAAAGGATAAAAAGGTTAACGTGGTAAACCCCGCTATATCTCTATCATTTCATTTCGGGTAGTGTATAATAAAAGTGACACATAATTAACAGCCTAGAGGTGACCTCTCCATTCCTAGAAACGAACACAAAAACGTAAAACATTACGCTCGCTACTCACCTCGCAATTTGCATCGTAATTTTATTCTAGTATTGTGGGCGGTTTTTGGGGCGCGAGTCAAAATATGCGAGCGGAGAAATTCATCCATTTGTCCATTCAGTTTCCAGCTAACGTCTGATCCAACAGCATGTGGATTGCCTATGCAATAGGAATGGCGACACATCTAAATAATTTTCCAAACTAAATAAATACAGTGCGGCAGTTGCTATTATCTCTACTTCCTTTAAGTTCGCGTGCTTGCGTAAAAATTTACGCTTACGCTACTCAATTTTAAGGTGCCGTTAAGTTTCGTGCTGTCTCTATCACTTTATGTCAAAGTGGCTGTGGCACCACAAGACTTAACGACATTAATTATTGATAATAATTATTAATTATCATTTTAATTATATTGTTGTAAAATGATGAGTATTATATTTAGTGAATATTTAGTCTAAAAGTCATTTAAATTGGACATTTCGTTTAGGGAACGTCATGGAATAAAGATAAGTTACGCAAGAACATTGCAGCAACCCGAATTTTATATAAATGGCGCTATCGACATTAAAATCGCGCATAACTCTTTTTATTGTAAAGTTTTATACTTGATAGAGCCATGCTGCAGTTATATTAGTAGTATAGTTGTAGAATGGGTCCGTTCAACCGGGGAAGGACCACGCTCTTACAGAATACCAGCGTAAAATAGTAGCTCAATGCTGCTGTGTTTCGTATGGTGAGTTTAGAGAACCGAAGACTACTGGAAACGAGGCATTCCGTCTTAGTCATCACCGGTGATGCATCTGTATTTTGATTCGTAATCAAGGATAGATGTAGATGTCTATGGGCCACAGCAACCAGTTAACACCAGGCGGACTGTATGCTCGTTTGTCACCCTATCGTATAAAAAAATGATTAAAGATCCGGTTGTTATCAAAAAAACTAATTACTTTAGAAAAATAAATAAAAATGATTGGGAAATTTGTCAAATGATGCCATGTGCTATTCCTTGGGGATTTTCTTAACTCTTTAAAGCTATTCGGTGCGTCAAAATAGACTGGAGTTAAAGATAGGAGTACCCGTTTTATTGATGCGTAAACTGCACCTGATCTAACCGTGTAGTCATAGTATAGCAATATCTATTAAACTACCCATATTACCTTGTGAGTATCGTAAGAGGCGACAGAGGGAATTAAAAGCAAAGAAGATGGGCGGCAACATCTTCCCTAAATACCTAATAACAAATAAAAATAAAAACCCGCAGTTGCCGATCCACCTACCAATCGTAACAACTATGGTAAATATCCCT